>JAAFCE010001036.1:64914947-64992355 GCA_013389805.1 Trigoniulus corallinus | reverse complement strand
TTAATGAAAGTTAGGCCAATCCTCACATTAGACTGGAATGTGTGTTAAATTGAACATGAAAAAAAATCTCTCAAACGCATAGACACACCTTACTTCTACCATTCGGTTTAATCACGAAATACAGTATACCTACCAAAAAATTACCAGAGGCTATGAAATTGCATTTTCATAACAGTGACCTTCCCATTAATTCCATTATGTTGTAATGTAAATTACATGCCAGGCACGTCATTGGAGACGTGAGGGAGTCTGGCACAACAAAGGAGTGCAAAGCAACATAACAAGCTACAGTCCTGAACCTCAGAAATGCAGTCGCAGTTTGTCTGGAGTTTGAATAACTCAAATCGATTATATAGATAATCCTACTTGGGTCTAAATAATAAAGTTACAATGTGTAAATAATATGTTGATCACATATCAGCAATTTCCGAACGTTACCATGATGAACTACAATCACTTTTGTCAACTTGCCATGTCTGCCTCATCTTCACTTAAGTTATATCATATATTAAACCTCAGGAATGGGGCCTGCCTTTTTTGAACTCTTACTTCATGAGATTGGATTAATGAATAAATAGAAGGTGTTAATAAATATGGCCATATCATATTTTAACCATGAAAGAAATTATTTAAACCATAAGATTTCTTATTTACACCTCAATTTTCAATTTGTAATACATTGGTTCCCTAGTTCAAATTATACATTCATATATTTCGTATGACAGGAATTGCTGAACCACGAAAAGTTGTGACGAAAATCTCGGACAGTAAATGAAAGATCGTTCTATTGAAAGTGCTGACACAGTCACTCAAGTAGGTTAAATAGAACTGCACAAAATGGACTCCTTGTCAAGTTTTCAAATCTACTATAGTGCAAAAGGCACAGCATATCCCATAAATTCATTAAATCTCTAACAATAGTTAACCACGCTATGTTAAAGTAATCAAAGTTGGAAAAGTGCTAGTTAGGGTGTCATGCCCCAGACAGACTCCCTCAGATCGCAAGACAAAAATCATAATTATGAAATACTCATAATGCACAAAGTATAAATGACTCCCACACTTCTGTATGCTGAGAGCCTCAAAGAACCCAAAAATATTATGACTAGAAGACTGCAAGTGGAAACTTACTTCAACCTCTTAAAAGGCTGAAGTTTCATAAAATGGTCAAATAGTGCAGTATCTTTTACTATTTAGGAATGCCAGACGTCAAAGAGGGATCCTGAGCAATGCCCAATGGTGTATTGCTAGAGTATCAGCATCAACTTTCAACAGTCTCCTTTTCCTCTCTTAGAAACCTCAAATTAGCACCACAATCACGTGTTTCACACACATTTGATGGTACATAGCACTCAAAGCAAATAAATATACTCTACAAAAACAATCACATCAAAATTCATGTAGGCTTCAAGACTTTAAAATCCAATGGAGGCAGAACTGAACTACAATGACAAGAACTACCATCATCCACTCTTTTTGATTCGCCATTTTCATCCGTTCTTCTTGTCTGGAGGTGGTGAGAATTAGCTGTCGTTGTAATGCATTCACGGCATCTGTATTCTTCTGCAATGTATCTTGCAGGGGCCCAAGTGCAGTATTGAGCATTTCCACCACTTTATCTACACTATTAGCAGTAATACTGGCACCCTCGCTATCCGAACTTAAGCTTCTCATTGGACCTTCACAATCAGGGGATGAGCTTCCGCTGTCTCGAGCTCTAGTACTTCGCCGACCTAGCACCACCATGGCAAGTCTGGGTGTTCTGTTAGTCCTAGACAGGCCCTGAGAATCTCCCTAATAGTAAAAAACAGTTTGAAAGTATGGCAATGACAATTCTGTCATTATGATTACTGTGTTAATTTTATTACCTGGCAATCCACTCCTATGACACTACTTGTACGAACTACTGGTGTCTTTAATCTTGTTTTTGTTTTGATGACACAATCACATTCGTATTGAATTACATCATTTCCTGGATCCCATGGCCTCAAGCTTATTAAAAATAAAGACTTGCAACACCATCAGCAAGAAAGTAGGGCGGCAGTGCAATAACTTACTCGGCATGCTTATAAACCCATTCTCCAGATATATCTTGCTCGAAGTGATGTGGTTTCCATTCCTCCCTCTTCATTCTCCTTTCCTTGACTGCCTGCCTCTGGTTCTCCTCCAGTAATGTCTTCTCCTCAGTAGCAGCAACTTGATCACCTCGAATAATAGCGTCTGAGACATGTCGCCACAACCTTTCAGTAAAGAACATAATACGTCATGACGTACTAAAACCACGTCAAATAGGTTCCTGTCTTGTATTCATTAACCGTTCAGATTCATTCTCCAGCTGGTGTTCCAATGGTACCACAAATCGCTTGAGACGTTGGCTTCTTATTTCAGGGCTAGCACTCCAGAATAATTCCCTCTCCTTAAAAAAAAATTACAGACGCTGGTGCAAGTAATAACGTTATCAATAAAGTCAGTAACACACCTCCATTTTTTTTTCTATTATGAAGATCTCTTGATCCCAATGGCCCTCTAACGTAGATAAAGTCTCTGTCCCAAGCTTTATCTTTCCAGCTATGAGATTTGCATCAGACCCACCAAGAAAAGGCTACAAACATTGAAGCATTTGTGATTGGAAAGCTTTCTCATCAACTAAAGAGTGTTATAATTCTTCAAACAGACCTTGAGTTTAAATTCAATCTCAGCACGATAGCCAGTCTTCTCACATTCCACAGTCACTTTCCCTCCCATTTCCATAGTTAAGGTCCCGACCACAATTCCTTTACAATGAGCATAAGGTAAAGTCATCACATAGTCTTCCCCTCTAGTCAAAAGATGAAGTCGAGCTTTGCCATCCAAAATTGCCGATAGTGAGTTCCCTTTCAATTTTAAATAGCTTATGAAGAACACCCTATATTCTACTATTATAAGGACGGTGTAAGCACGCAAGCATTAACTTACCATAAAATTTGGACTTTGCAAGAATAGTTCCACTCACAGAGAAGCCATCCTTTCGGTTGGTTGCATAAAAAGCAGACACTGGCGGATGATGTGAAACTTGTTCTGCAAGATAGAAAGTCCGAGTACCAGTTTCTGGATGACGCCAATAGCATCGAAACACCTCTCCCAAAATAGGATTGTATGGTTTTTTGAGACCACGTGGCTTCTTGTAAAATCCAGAGAGGTAAAAACGAACTACTGATTTCATCCGTATGTAAGGATCATCTTCCAAAACAGCTCTGGAATGGAGCACCAGACACTATACCACCATAATAAATACCATAATAAAAGACTTGTATTGCATTACATGGTTATTTCTTTACCTAGCTATAATGTCCGAATGATAATAATAATCGGTCAATTTCTCTAGAAAGGACCGTGGTTCCAAAATAAACGTTGGCAGCACAACTTTTGAAAGGTCCATTCCGGGACGAACCTACATGCAAGCAAATTAAAATCCAAAAATGTAAAAGTTATAAAGTATTTTAATACCCCTTGCCTGTTTAACCAGAGTCCAGATCAAGCTTTTGTTTTCTTCTGCAACTTCTTCCGTCTGTCCTGCATCCCCCACTTGACCAAACTCTTCTGCTCCACTCTCCAAATAAGGCGTTTCAATTGGTGGTACATCACAATCTAAATCTGTCGCATCAGATTCAGAATCTGACGACCTCAGACTATGTCTTCCATCCTGATCTCGATTATCGTCTGTATGTTGATCGTCTTCAAGATCTGACAGTTACGTATTTGTATTACTCTTAACATTCTAAAACCACAGGTGCCGACAGAAATTATGCTTACCATGACCAGAAAAATGACGCTCGCAGTCACTCTCATTCAAACCTCGTTCTGAATTAACACCAATAACGGGAGGAGACGCTCCTCCGCCATCGTGAGGTGACGACGGAGTTATAGGTTTTCCTTCACGAGACATACTACGTATTAGCAAGCTTGAACACCTCAACGCTAGCTCTAAAGCATCCATCCAATATTTCCCCGCAGATTCGGATGGAGCGCGGAAAATAAGGTATGAAGTTGGGAGTGGCTGCACGACGGCACCAATAGTTTCTCCTTTAGGGCCCTAATACGTTAAAACATAATTATGCACACACCTTCGTGAACCAGTTTACAAGCTAACCACTTATCAATACTTACTCTTGTGGCCCAAATTGACTGCTCCAGAGGATGAAACATTTTAAAGCAGAAGCCATCCTTCTTTGAGGGCCTTTCAATCAACTCACAGGTACTAATGAGTATGGTGCCAACCCAATGACTACTCTATAATTAAAATTAGAATGTTGTGGAGAGATATTTCTCCAATTCGTTCACAACATTTACTACACCTTATGAGTCTTTGGACTCTTATACAGCAACAACAATCCTGGCTTCAACACACACCAAAGTTTGGTCCAACCTTTGAGTGTCCCACGTACTTTTAGCCAATCGGCCAACACAATGACCGACGGGTCCTTTAACATGCTAAAGAGTTCACTGGCTACTCGCTTCTTTTCCAACTGATAGCTTTTGCGTTGAGCCTATCAAAAGAACGACACCAACCCAGAATATGAAGACAGGACCCTAAAATCGTCACGCTGAAAAACATGTGCACGCAATCTAGCAAACACCGCACAGTATTCTTCTTTGGAAATACCTTTTGGAAATAACACCAGAATAGACACTCTGTTGGTTCGTATGCGACAAAAACCAGTACAAAACATATTTCCAAGCTCTTAAATCAATAACAAAGTCAAGTTGAGAACCGTTCTTTCCAACAGGTGAATCAATGAATACATATTAAAATGTGGGATTAAAGCTGTAGACACGAATATTAAATCTGTTAATCTGAGCAGTGACGTAGCCAGGATTTTCTGCGTGGGGGGAATATGACTAGATAGGGTGTATAGAGCTTCGTTATATGCGAGGCCCAAGGGGGGGGGGGGGGTTAACCCCAGTGGCTACGCCTCTGAATCGGTGTACTCTTCCCTAAACTGCTACCTTGTAAGACTCCCTCTTCATTAACTTCGTCATGCTGCCTCCTTCAGTAATGCCAGATGTCACTTTATTGGTGTCCTACAAACAGAAATTCGCGACTTTTAACGTCATAATTATCATAAATATGCGGTGAAACAAAATGAATGTTAAACATTTTGGAGACGATCTTATGTTGATCTTATGTGGCATAATCCTTTGGATTATGCCTCCAACGGCTTCGACTCAGGCTTTAAATTCTGAAGTTGCTCACCTTTGGCGTGAAAGACTCCACTATCTTGGGCGATAATGCTTCATCACTATGATTCTCAACTACATAAAACAATAAGTCCTTCAGTGATCCAAAATAAATACATATTTCAGCACGTACACAAAAGTGAACAACATCTGGGTACCATTTATATACCTGGAGACTGCAACGAAGGGCTGGGACTGGGAGGATCGTGAAGGGACGTGTGGTGCCCATGCAAAGACTTGGGCAACAGTACATGAAGGCTGCTTTTTCGTGCTGGTTTTTCTGCCGTTAGCAGAATAAACATGGAACACAAAACAATTTTAAATGTGCATCAAAAGCAAATGAATTTCATTGAAAAAAAAATTGAGGGACATTCACTACATGCAGTCTTTCATAATAAATTTGACTTGGATGAGTAAATTAACTCCAAATGCACAACAGACAGACCTAACAACCAACACACGTGCAAGCCAGGGCTAAGACAAGGTGCAGTTTAACCCTTCTGAAAACAACCAGGTAGCTGGGTGCCCAACTGACAATTTATAGTAAACATTTACGATTTTATCACTAAAATTTTTTATATCCTCCTGGGTCGTCGCTATTTCACCTTTTTTCTTTCATTATATGTAATAGTTACTGAGTGCCAAGCATTTTAATATAAATCGTTAAGCCCCGTCCACACGCTCATGCTTTATCATAGACTTACTCATGCAAGCCAGTTTGTATGCGGAACCACTAGCGTGTGGACGGGAAACTGGTATCGTGTACCATACACTGATCCCCAACAAGGCCCCCATCCATCCCACACACACCCATGTCCTTTGGTACCACCTGCATCCACATCTGCTTTGGTCTTCCCCTCCACCTGACGCTCCCGAACCCCCACAGTCCCATGATGGACCTAACTAGTTCCTCCTCCCTTTGCATCACATGCCCATACCACCTCAATCTGTTTTCCCTCATCTTCTCCGCGATGCCTCTCACCTACATGTCTGACGTCCGAAATTATAGAGCTCTAAATTGTTACGTAGTCTGTGAAAAGTAAAATGCAAAATATATTCTGATCGAGATAGGAAAAGTGTGGCCTATAACGAAATGATTGAAAAGTTAAGAAAGGTAATTATTTAAGGATTGTCATTTAGGGTTTTTGTTAGAATTGAATTTACATGATATATTGGTGTCAATGTCACTAGTAAAACGTACACAAAGACTTGTAATAAAAAAAAGTTCTTTACTGGATACAGGGCCCACTCTAAGGGGGGGGGGGGGGCAACCCGGACATTTGTCCCAGGCGCCAGAATTTAAGGGCGCCATTTTGGCTGTGAGTGTGAGAACAGAGCGCTGCTTCAAGGGGCGGCAATTTGTCCTTTTGTCCGGGGTGGCATAAGTGCTAGAACAGGCACTGCTGGATAGCATTGTTGCGATATGACCTCTTCAAAGTTAAGCTTTAACTGGTGACGTGGAGTCTGTGAGACTCCTTGCCATCAATTTGCTCTTGTAAATTTTTCAATTATCCTCAGCCATCCTTGGGCCTTTCAGTACCTTCAAATAATAATAAAATACATCAGGAGACAAAATTTTAAGCCTGTATCTGCAGTAGACCCTGAGCTACAGGCAAATTGGAGTCTGTGAGACTCCACGTTACCGTTTATGTAACTTTCCATCATTAGTCTGCGAGACTTCACCTCGCCCTTTATGCAACTTTTCTCCAGTAACTGTTTCATATTTTTGTAATTAACTTCATAGAAATAAAATTTAAAAATCACTTCTGTTTTGATTTCATTTAGTCTATATGGAAATTGTTCTCTTATTTAACCCATTCGTTATTAAATGGTGAATTTCTCATGGTGATTTTTTTGCATTTTTCTCTACAAAAATTCCGACAACTATTTCAGTTGTCAATTGATATTGGAGATGATATTAGAATACTGCAGGATATGTACTGTATGATGGTTCCACTATCATGTATAGTAGCATGGTAATAATTACTTCACAGAATGCTGGAGGATTACAAGTTTGAGTTGAGGTGCATCAAGCCCCAAAAGTTTTTATCCTAAATATGGACAAGCGGTTGACTGGTTAGGCTTTATTTCAATAGGCTTTGTGACTAAGGGGATGCACAGAAGGGCCAACATGATAGATAAAGGGACCTGGTAATGGGGGGGTTCAAATGAGGTAGGGTGAAATGTGAGAATGGTAGTATGCATGGTGGGATGGGATTTGGTGGGTTTTGATCAAGAATTGCTTTTGTGGATTTTAGGCTGTAAGTTTGAAAAAGTAAATTTTTAAATGTTGAAGGTTATCACACTTTGGTTTGTTGTCTTTTGATTGTTTATCAAACTAGCTGGTGAAGGGTTGAAAATAAATTTCACTAAGTAGTTTAAAAATAAAAAGATTTCGTTGATAAGGAGTAAAGGGGCATATTTTGAGACAATTATACCAAAAAAAATTTTCTCTGTCTCTCATGACTATAGTCCAATTACAACTTTCATTTCCAGGCCTGGCTCATGAGTTTCAGTGGCCCTAGGGAAATGGGTCCATCACTGCACCTCATTAAATTTAATGCAGTTCTAAACTGTCTGAGTGTCTTTCATGCCCTTGGGATTTGTCCCATTGCTAATGCATTGCTATGCATTATTTTCACCTAAGGAAAGTTAAAATCTAGAAAAGGCCCCACCAATCACAGAAGTTTGGAAACCCCAGGACTATCAACATTTTAAATGTCTCACACACTGCATGACAGGGAAGTACCTCTGAAATTATCCACCCCTTTGAAATGTGCCACCCTAGGCAGCCACCTAGGTTTGCCTGCCTGTGTTCTTATCACTTAGTGGATTGAGGACCCAATCATAAGGGCAGCTTTTGCCCTACCATGTCATTGAATACATGACATTTTACAGAGTGCTGTGTATAAGGCAGAAATAGTATTTTCAGGAAACATTATAGAGTATTGAAAATAACAGTATGGCTTGCTGCTCTAGTGCTTCTTTTGAAGGTGATGATGAAGACATTTATTTTCAATATGATGATAATGATGAAGACATTAGTGACAATGATAATATTGATGATGAGTTTGTGTGTGAACATGAAGACAGTTCACAGTCAGAGAGTTCCCAAAATAGTGAGATATATTAAAGTGTTAGTGAGGAAGAACAACAACACCCTACCAAACAGCCCAAGTATTTCTATGGAAAGAACAGGTTTAAATGGTCAAGAGAACCACCATCCATGAATGTTAGAACACCAAAGCATCACATTATTGTTTGCCTGCCTGTTATAAGAGGACCAGCAGCTAGTGATTCTGCAACCCCAGAAATAATATGGAAGCAGTTATTTGATACCCAGATGATTGCATTATTGGAAAATTGGACCAATGTGAAATTAATCAGCATGAGAAGTAAATATGCAAATGAAGACCGTTCAGATATTCAAGATACTGACATAACAGAAATGACAACATTTATAGGACTACTATTTTACAGTGCAGTCTTCAAGTCTAACCATGAAAATGTGGACTCACTCTATGCCACAGTTGGCACAGGAAGAGGCATCTATCACCTTATTATGAGTGCAAAACGATTTAAAAATTTGCTTTCATATCTTAGGTTTGACAACCCACATGATAGAAATGAAAGACGACTGGTAAATCCTGCTGCAGCAGTAAGTGATATTTTAGAAACTTATTTAAAAATGCACAAGCTGTGTTCTCAATTGGCATCTATGCATGTGTAGATGAAATGCTTGTGGGATTCAGGGGTCACTGCAGATTCAAAATGTTTATACCAAGTAAAGCTTCCAAATATGGTATAAAGATGATGCTTCTGACAGATGCTTGGAGTGGTTATGCTCTCAATGATACATTCATTGTGGTAAAGATACCGATGGCATTGGATTATCTAGTAATGAAAAAAAGTTATCCAAACCAACTCAAGCTGTACTGAGGTTAGCAAAACCTATCTACAACATCAACATCAATATTACAGGGGATAACTGGTTTAGTTCTGTTGAGCTAATTCAAGAACTAAAAGAAAGGAAACTCACGTATGTGGGGAGATTAAGAAAAACCGAAAAGAAATACCAAGGCAATTTTTGGAGTTGCATGGAAAGGAAATTGGAACATGCACATTTGCATATACCAAAACGAAGGAAACTAGTGCTATGCATTTCTTCAATGCATCATTCATATTTTGTGGATGCAGAAACCAAAAAGCCTGAAATAATTGATCATTACAACAGCACTAAAGGTGGTGTTGATTCAATGGATGAAAAGTGTAATATATATTGCACTGGTCGATGAACAAGAAGATGGCCCATGGCTGTACAATATAGAATATTTGATATGAGCAGTGTCAATGCCTATATTATGTATAGATGCTACAAAAATAATCCAGATATTTCACGTCTAGAATTCATGAAGAATTTAGCAAAATCATTAGTCCAACCACATATGGAACAGAGCCAGGAACCAAAGACTTCCAGTGGAAATTCAGAATAAAATTAAGAAGATTTTGGACATTAGAGAACCATCTCCAGAAGAAGAAATATTGACCACCAGAAAGTATTGTTATATTTGCCCTATTAGAAAGCATAGGAAAACCAAATGCCTATGCTCCAAGTGCAAGAAACCCATTTGTTTGGAATGTGCTAACAAAGTATGCAAATTCTGTGTGTCTAGAGATGACTAATATGAACCCTTTGCACGTTTTTTTTATTTTTGTTGCAAGTTTGTGAATTTCTCTTAAACTATGCTTTGTAACATATAAAATTTAAAAATACATCGTTGTTTTACACATAGTTTGCTTATAACCAAAGATATATTACTTCAAATGCATCACTGCAAATTAAAACGAATTTTCTAGTGCTTCCGAAATTATTACTGTAAAAATTTAATTTTGACTTGAAATTTCACAAAACCTGTAAATAAAAAATTTTAATACTCCTTCTAATAATAGTAGCACATAATATGTGGAAAAAGTATAATATTTAATCATTTTATGAAGTTTTGAAATTAGGAGTCTGCTAGACTCCACCTCACCAACTACGTCCTTAAAGTTCACATCACCAGTTAAGGGTTAAACACTGAAATGAAGTTTGCACATGTTCACCTGGGGATAGCACAAAGGAAAGTGAAAGAAATAGCTTATTTTTCACTAGTATGGCCAATTGTGAAGTACTGTAGTCCAATTTGGTTTCCCTTTAGGCAGGGTTTATCTTGTAAAATTGAAATGATCCAAAGGAGGGCAGCAAAAATTGTGCTACATCGCTTCTCTCACGCACTGAGTGTCTCAGACATGATCGCAGAATTACGTGGGACTAACTACGCAAGAGGCAGCCAGCTGATAGCATTAAGCTTTTTCACCAATTGTTGAAAATAGGGTACAAGGGTCCTACAGTAGGCGGCTTATCCCTAGCAGAGCATAGGGGGAGATATGATCATCCATTCAATTTGAAGGAGATCAGGGCATGAAGAGACTATTATTACTGGACTGATTTTCAAAGGGTCATTTGGAAATGGAATGGTCTTGGTGAGGATAATATGAGGAACTTTCTGCATGAAGGCGCCATTATAGCAGGAATGCAATACATGGCAGAATAGATGCTTAGTCATTCTGACTGAGTCATCCAGTCTGACTGAGTCTGCCAATTTGGACTAACAAGGCTGCTTGCCGTGTATTCAATTAAAATGAGAATACAGTAAAACCCCAATTATCTGGCATCCTTGGGACCAACCATGTGCAGACAACTGAATTTTCTGGACAACTGAAGCACACGTATATTGAAGGGTGTATCAAATGGTTTACGGAAGTTTCGCCCCCGACGTTTCGCTCACCGACGTTTCACCCCGACATTTCGCCCCTGGGTACTTTTCACCCCCGGAGCTTTCGCTCCCACACATTTTGCCTCTCGGACGTTTGGCCCCCGAACATTTCGCCCTTGGATGTTTTGCCCCTGGGAAGGTAAATGGCAGGTAAACGACGTAAACGCAAACTTAAAACGTAAAATTTACGTCATCAAAGTCTTGCATGTGATGTTCGTCTGCTAAATTATACTTAAAAAAATAGCAGCAGCATCGATGCTTAAAAGTACCAACGTAAAATTTGGCGCATGCATGTGTCGATACCTTATGTCCGAAAACACATCGATTTGTAGGGCACTAGTGGCTTTTTAAATTAAAAACCTATTTTTTATATTAGATGGTAAAGTGAATTGCCAGATATTTAGGCTACGCCTTTGAGAAAGTCTATTAAATTTCTATCGTTGATGTCCTCCATTGCTGAAATTGCTGAATGTTCACCTTACCTATTCCTTGAAACACTCAGAAAAAGGTCCAAACGAACAATGCTGTTTTTCTAGGTAAAAACAGAATAACAAAAAAACCGGCCAAAATAAGGTAAAAATCAAGGGCTGGCATTGACTCAAGGGTCAGTTGGCACTAGCCCTTGATTTTTACCTTACCTAAAACGGAATAACAAAAAATAACAAAAAAACGGCCATTTGCTCTCCCAGGGGCGAAACATCCGAGGGGCAAAATGTTCGGGGGCGAAAAGTACCCAGGGGCAAAATATCGGGGGTGAACGTTCCAGATCCCGTATCAAATGTACAGCGATTCAAAAAGGATGAATACCCCATCCGTTTACTAAAAAATGAGCCAAAAATCCACATTGTTTGCAACTTTTTTTAAGAACACATCAACAAATGCACCTACTATACATAACTTTTCCACTTACAACACCATAGTATATTTCACTAACAGTTTTGTTTTTACAAGTACAATATTCGAAATATTCTATGAAAAATTAGTATTGAAAGGTGTGAATACAGGCGAAGTTATTTATTTGATTCAAAATCATGTCACCTTTGCACAATTCCCCACCTTTTGTCCTCCTCATCATACTGTAACTATTTCATGGTCTTTGAACATAAAAAATCGTTAGAAAGATTTTGATACAAAGTTATTAATGGTGAGCCTATTCACCGGCAAGGAGATTGAGCTACCTGTTTAGGAGGTGCCAGGGTGAACTTTTAGGGGCCATGTTCAAAATATTTTGCAGGGCCTTCTGTAGGAAAAACATATTTTACATTTTGTTACATTTTCATAAAGCCCATGCTACATTGTTTGTTGGTGTTTAAGGTCCCGTCAACTACAAGACTCATCAACAGAGACCCGTCCACTGCATAGTTCTACTGCATGGACTGCACAGACACTACACGAATGCAACGATTATTGGGTATTAGCAGTACCCAGCTTTCCCGAGCGACCACCCATGTCAGTACTAACTGGGCTTGCGTTGCTTAACCCTGCATCAGGCGCAATGGAAAAAGTCACTCGAGTGGGCGCATTGCATGTTTTATGTGCATAATGTGGTTTCATCATATTGTGGCAATATTAACTCCTATATTTAATTATTTGCTTAATATATCTATAGATATGTAATTAAGGATGTGAATTTAGAAAAGTTACTTCCCTATAATGTGTAATTTTCATACAAAATGAACTACTATTTAAGTGATTAAAAATAATTTTTATTATATTTTTTGACTTGGAAAAAATCTTTTGACAAAGAAAGGTTGATAAACTGGTAAATACACAACAGCATTTAAAAATTTAAAAAATACTAAAAATATATTTTAAAAAGGAGAGTTCCTCTGGTTGATTATTTCTAGTCCTCTGAATGTCCATCTGTTAAGCATGAGTCACAAATGAAATTCACATGTTCCATACACAGAAAGGTTTTGCATTTTGCACAGCAATTCTTGGTATAACGCCTTCTTTTTATTAATTTGCAATTCTCACATTGCTTAGCTTTTGATGATCCTGATGTTGATGGCTGTGGATCCTCAATTGGTGTGGATTTAAATTTCTTCATCTGTTGCTGCAAGTGGACTGGCAATCCACGAGTTGCATTACTTCTATGAGCAAGTTGCTCACCCACAAGCTCCATTACCAAGTTTTTTAAAAAATCACGCCTGTTTTTAGCAACTTGTTGATTGCAGGCATAAATTATTTGGGAATTTATTCCTGCAATGTTCAGCAATGCAAAAAATACAACCATTGGCCAGCGTCTGATATTTCTTGCCACATTGTATGTTGCACACATTTGATCCACAGCATGAACACCTGCCTTGGTCTGATTATAAAAAGTGATGATTTCAGGTTTCTTAGCATCTCCTGAGTCAGGATCTTTTTGTGTGTCATGATGTAAACTAGAAATTAGAATAACGTTTTTCTTGGGTTTAGGGATGTAAGAAACAATTGTTCCAGTATTATTGAAGCCAAATATGCTTGATTTCACTTCTCTTGACATAGTATTGACAAATTCAAAAGGGAGCTGTCTTTTATTTTTCTTTATGGTGCCAACATATGATAGCTTCTTCGTTTTCAGGACATTAACTAGTGGAACATCAGTGAACCAATTGTCAGCAGTGATGTTTCATCCTGTGTTATAAGCAGGCTGAGCTAATCTAATTACAATGTCACTTGGCTTGTTACTGACCTGAAAAATGCCATCTGGTTGTTTTCCAGCATATACTTCTAAATTCACAGTATAAAACACTCTAGCATCTACTAAGGCAAACAATTTTATTCCATATTTGTTTGGTTTTGATGGAATGTACTGTCTGAATGAACATCTTCCACGAAATCCCACTAATTGCTCATCAATTGTGAGATTTTGGCCTGGGCTGTACATTTTCTGGCAATTTTGAACAAAAATAGTTAAGAAATCTCTGATTGGTGCTAGCTTGTCTGATAGTTTTCTAGTTTCACGTGTAGCCAAATTATCAAAACATAAACATCTTAATAGAAATTTAAATCTCTTAATGGACATAACAAGGTGGAAGAAGTCAACACCAAAACCATCAGTTCCCCAAACTTCTTCCAAACATTGTGTGTTACTTATAAGGAGACCAGCCAATTACAATAAACCTATGAATGCTTTAATTTCACACTGGTCTGTGTCATTAGCATCCCTTTCTATATACAAATTTGTGTTTAAAACAATCATTTCATTAATAGAGTCACTTATCAGGTAGTTCGAACAATTTATAGTTGATTTGGCTTATTTAGCTTCATTTTTTGTTCCAGGAAGATGGGTAAGGCAGTTATGTGCTGCACGTCTAATTCTTGACCTTGGAGGTGCTTCACTCCAGATTGTTCCATCTTTTGAAGTGTAATGTAGATGATGAGTTTCCTCTCCTTCAGTAAGACAGGCATCCTGGTCTGTCTCTGAATCATCTTCCCTTGTTTCCAGGTCATCTTCTTCTGAAATGTCACTTTCATACTCAATCTCTTCAGTATCCAGAGGTTCTTCAAAGAGCAACTTGTGAACTCTAGCAACATCCTCCTCCAGATTTAGGTCAAATATCTCAGATTTAGATGCCATTTTACTAATCTGCATGGAATAATAGCATGTTCAGGCGCAATGCATATTTCATGTGCAAGGCAACATGATTTGCAAACCTCCACTTAAAAATGCAAGATAGTTTAAAATTTACCTTATTATATTAAGTTAATAATGGTTATCCACTCTAAAATTCCAAATTCTAATCTTCAAATAAAAACGCAATCAGGCACAATGCATATAATAAATGCAAAACGGTATATCAAAAAGACGCCAAAACTTTTAGCAGTAATTAAAACAAAGGAAGGTGTGGCTTACAGTAATGAGAAGCTACTAAGGCGCTTTAGTCAATAGACTTTACCCTTGGAAAGCTGTGTGGAAAATTAAAACCCTTGCACATTTAAAATGCATTGCGCCTGATGCAGGGTTAACTTCAGTGATCAGATGAGAAATGGTGTGTCCAACGCAACTCACTGCTCCCGCCTGTGCTACAGAGAGCCATATAAGTTTATCAGTTGACATACTGTATATATTTTTTGAAAGGTAGTGAAAAATTTCAAGTTTTAGCTAAATTTGTAGAAAAATTGATAAGGCATTCACAGTATTTCAAAGCAGTATTTGCATTTTGTACATCTTGATATAAGAGAAATGCAGTATGTTTAGTACTGCATGTTATTTATTAACACTAAGAGCAGTCATATGTGAACACATTATACAGAATCCATATTTTTGCAAGCATCTTGAATATCAGTTTGCTTCAATAATTTGCTTTGCCTTACTTTGTAATTGTATTGCATTGCAATATAATTGTAAAATGATTCCCATTTGATGTACCATTAATTTTATAATAGTTTGGAAACATTTATTGCCATATTGGAAAGGTAGGCCCAAAGATTTAATGCCTCCCTATGAGGGAGGATTTCTCATTGCCGGATAAATGGTAATACCGGATATCTGGATGCCGGATAATGGGGGTTTTACTGTACAATCAGTGCATCGAACCGGAACGAAACCGAAAACCTAAAACCAGTAAGACCGTTATTTTTTCTCGGAACGAAAACTGCAACCGAACCGAAAAAAAATATCACTCTTATCAGTTCGACACCTGTGGAAAGGGGCTTAAGGTGAATATGAAGAAGACTGAATACCTAGGTTTGAATTTTAGTGGCCAGAGGCAAGGGGGTGAGATTCATTGTGGTGATTGGGTGATACCAGTGGTGCAAGAGTTTCGATACTTAGGATCCGTTTTCTGGAGAAATGAGGGACAGATTCCGACGTGACCCATAGTATTAATGCAGAATGGCTGAAATGAAGACAGGGTAGTGGGGACCTGTGTGACATACGGGTGCAAATAAAGTTTAAGGGCAAAGTTCACAGAGCTGTCATTAGGCCCGCTATGCTTTACGGCTCAGAGTGTTGGGAAGCTCGGAAGAACCACGAAAGGCAAATGCAAGTGACTGAGATGCGTATGCTACGCTACATGGGTGGGTGTCACGATCTGGCCGAATCCGAAAAGAGTACGTTAGAGGTAGCTTAGGAGTGGGAGACATCGCAGAAAAGATGAGAGAATTGGTTGAGATGATATGGGCATGTGATGAGGAGAGGAGTGGGGGAACTTATTAGGTCCATTACGGCAGTGCTCTGCAACTGGTGCGCCTTAAGCCAATACAGGTGTGCCACAGTCAAATAAGATAATTTTCTACCTAAATAATATTTCAATAGATTCGATAGATCAAACACAATAACGAGAATACTTGCAATGCAATATTCGAGTTTTAACCTTCTCAAATTTATTGTAAAATTTGTTTATTAAATTAATATCTAAAACCAGCGGCATAGCTGTATATCACATTGCTCTGTGTGGTGAAACATTGAAGCCCTAAAGCTGAAAAATAAATTGGAGTTCATGTTGTCCAGAGCAGTGAAAAATTTGATGCTCTAAAGCTTAAAGAAATATTCTTTGCACCTCCTCAAGGAACAAAAAATGGAAACTGCTATAGTTTGGTCCCTTCTAAATAATTGGTGCATGGAGTGGGACGCGACCCCACCCTAGCTATGCCATTGCTATATATTTTAGCTTTTACGTGCCATGGCATTCTAGGAACGACTTTGGTGTGCCATAGGTGTAAAAAGGTTGCGGAGCACTGCATTACGGGACTGTGGGTGATTGTGGGCACCAGGGGTAGAGGAAGACCAAAATGGCCTTGGGAGCAGGTGGTGCAAAGGCACGTGGAGGCATGCGGGGTGGAGGGGGACTTTGTGGGGGATAGACGGGAGTGCAGGATTAGAAGGATAATCTACTGTATTTTAAAACTGTGAAACTGAAAACCGTGAACCGGAAAAACAGATATTTTCACTGGAAAGAAAACCATAACAGAACCGATATACTGTATTTATTTTATGGGAACCATAACCGAAAGCGGAAGAAAAAAATAATGGTTCGATGCCCTGAATACAATCATGTACCAATGGCTGACTAATCTGTCAATGAAACAAACGTCCACCGAACTGGTCACTAGTTGCATACTAGTACCTATGACTAACAGCTGGTCAGTGACAATAGGTGGGCTAAAGTAAAGCGAAATTTCTGTCAAAGGGTATTTTTATGAACATTGGATTTCTATTAAAGTTTCACTTTCTTGAAAAATGCCAAAAAATGAATGACCAATGCCCAAGTTGCGTTGGACACACCAGGTCCCGTTAGATCACTGAAGTTAAGCAGCGCTCACCCAAGTCAATACCAACTTGGGTGGTTGGTAAAGAACGTTGGGTGCTGCAAATTAACCCTCTTCCTCGTCCTTTCACCTATCTCCTCATCTCCTGCAGGCAGCCTCCTAAGGGGTTGACCTGACTAATCCAATCTAATCCAATCCAATGAATAGATGAAAGTACTGAAATATCTGCACAACATGTAGCCATGATAAAAGAACACAAAAAACTTTGGTAAATGGACACTAAAAGTGAAAAGTGGGTTTTTTAGAGGCCACGGCTATACTTGTTGAAGACTATCAGCATGCAACATACCACTCATGTAATGCAGCATTTTCATCCTGGCCACTTGCATTCTCCTTGTGGTTCTTCCTTTAACTGCCCAAGATCTAAGCCACATAGCATAGTGGGCCTAACTAATTACATTTCAACCTAATGGGGACCTAGCAATCACACAGCATTCCGCTTGCCTGTTCACCTCAGCCATCCTGCATTGATTCTATGACTAACGTCCGAGTCTAAATCCCCACTGCTCTGAAACACTGATCCTACATACCGAAGCTCCTTTATGGTATCACCTCATTCCCACAACGAACCATAGCCCCTTGGTCCTGGCCACTCCAACTGAAAGCTAAGTGTACTGTTTTTTTCGCATTCACCTTCATGCCCCCCCCCCCTTCACCATTGCTCTTGTGATGTGCTGTAAGCCCTGTTGTGCATCCTCTCAAGAATCCTCAAGCCTTTCTACATCATCAGCAAATACCATGCACTGAAGGGCCCACTAACCTACTCCCATCAGCCATATTGCCAGCCAGATGCATCTAGCAAGTACTTGCAACTCACCTACTTGCAGAAGGTGCTTTGGCAACAAAACTTGCAAGCAGTGTATACAGCACTAAGTACTTGTGCAAAAAATTCTGCAATTAACTTGCTAGTGTACATACAGCTTAAAGTCGACTTTATTCACTAGCCCTCTATTCATGGCATGGTATTTCTGTTTCACAATTTTAAGTCTTGTGCCATATTTACCACTGGACTAAGTAATCTGAAGCCTGGGGCCTCAAAATTTAGTGGGCTTCAAAACTTAAGAAATGGGACTCAAAAGGGCCCCTAGGGTCTCCCAATATCTAAATCTCGCACTGACTATGACCATAGTCTTGGGCAATGGCCACCAACCTAACATCACGCTCGTGCTTTTTAATGATCTCATGCTTCTTCTTCTCAGTGCTGTCCTTGGCGCACATTTTCTTAGGCCTCACAAACGGAGCTCATATGTCGAATTTCTGCTCGTATGTAGAAACATGTGGCTTATGGAAGTTTCGCCACCAAAATTTCCCCTCCTACATTTCGCCCCAACACATTTCGCCACTCAGACGTTTCGCCCCTGAGCAATAGATATTTGGATAACAGCAATAAAGAATTAAAAAAACAATGCTAAAGTTGAGATCTAGATTTTGAATGTATTAAATTCATGTTTCAAAATAATGATTCACAAATAGGTTTAACCGAAAATGATTTTCTTTTAAATTTTTAGTGAGTGCAAAAGAAATATTTATCACTGCCGAAGTGGCGGGCACACACAAAATGATTGGCAAGCGCCATGGCGCCAATTGGCATAGGGTTGGGAATCTCTGCTCTAGATCAGTGCTCCGCATCCAGTGTGCCACGGCACACTGGTGTGCATTGAGTCGATACAGGTGTGACACAGTTAAATAAGATAATTTTCTAACTAAATAATATTTCAATAGAATCGATAGATCAACAACAATAACGAGAATGCTTGCAATGAAATATTCGCGTTTTAGCCTTCTAAAATTTATTGTAAAATTTGTTTATTACATTAATATCTATATATTAGTGGCATAGCTGGAAATCATGTTGCCCTGGGTGTTGAAAAATTTGAAGCGCTAAAGCTGAAAGAAATATTCTTTGCACCTTCTCAAGGAACAAAAAAAGTAAACTGCCATAGTTTGGTCGCCCCTAAATAGCTGGTGCATGGAGTGGGACGCGACCCCACCCTAGCTATGCCATTGCTTTATATTTTAGCTTTTCATGTGCCATGGAATTCCAGGAAGAACTTTGGTGTGCCATAGGTGTGAAAAGGTTGTGGAGCACTGCTCTAGACGATGGACAATGAGGGTCCATATAAAATTGCAATCCCTTTCAAGAAATCAGAGGTCTTTCTGTTAGACCCAAAACACGTTCTGAATACTTTTGTTGGAAATTGTAACGTTCAGGATAGATTAGTAATACTGACTTCAAGAACTTAAAATGAAACATAAGACTTCCAATTATCATTAACAACAACAAAAAGCCAACATTAATAAAAAGAACATCGCTTATTCAATAAATTCAGTAGGTGGGTACCCTGGTTGTTGAACAACATAGTGAAACCTGGTTGTTGACATAATGATTAAGAAACAATAAAGTCGCTTCCCTGACCTGACTTGTTATGTCCAGGTGAGTTGGCCACAGTTGAACTTCCCATGTCCAAAGCCTTTGCTGCGGTTCCACGGGGACCTGGCTCTATCACTCCAGAGGATGTTTCCACATAAGCAGCTACAGGTAAAAATTAAGGACATGAAAATTTTGCATTTAAATATACAGTCTAATATTGTTATAACAAACCCAAAGGGGATGAAAAATTCGTTCGTTAAATCGAGTATTCGTTATACCATGAGGCAGAGCTGGCGTGAAGCAGGTTCAGTGCGTTTGCCAAACCCACCCCCGGTCTGGACCGTCGGCACAGTTTTAGTTTATTTTGTTAGTGTTTTAGGGCCCCTCAACTTTAAGGTCATTAGAGCCCCGTCCACCTTGTAGTTCTAATGAAGAGACTGAACAGATACCACACTAATGCGACGATTTTTGGGTATTAGCAGTACCCAGTCTTCCCAAGCAGCCACCCATGTCGGGAGAGAAACTCGGCACACAAACTCTCACCAGAGAAACACAACCCCAGCCAGTACTGACATGCGCGGTTGCTTGGGAAAACTGGGCACTGCTAACACCCAAAAATCGTCACATTATTGTAGTGTCTGTGCAGTCCTTGCATAAGAACTATGGTGCAGACGGGACTCTAATGGCCTTGTAGATGCCCTAAAACATCAACGAACAAAGCCACCAATGTCAGTACTAACTGGGTTTGCGTTGCTTAACTGGTGCCCAATGCAATAAGCAATTCTCCTTTGGTCCAGGCTTGTGCCAAGGTGCGAGGCTGGTTCACCACTTCTGCCAGAACCTGGTCTCAAATTTACTAAGGCCCCATACACGGGCCTCTATATTACAGAATGTAAAATTTATTTTCGTACAAAAGGCCCCACAAAATATGTATTTTTGAACCCGATTCTGCAAAAGCTCACACCAGCTCTGCCAAAGGGCCTTGTTTTACACACTGTTTTTGGTACCAGGCAGTTTTTGTGGATTTCTAAGACTTCTACTGGTTTTTACCTAAATTTGTTAGCAAAATTTTTTCCCAATGACACAAAAGGATATTCTTTGTCTCTGACCTACGACATCCAATAACTGTTTGTTATAAATAGTCATTTAGCACTATGGGATTATGAAGGGACCAGCCAAATCGTTCTTTATATAGAGTAGTTTGATTGTATCACGTTCATTATATCAAACAGCTATTTACATGGGAGGTATATGCATCTTGGCTGGCACCAGCAACCCTTTTCGTTATATTGAACAGTTTGTTATATTGAGAGTCAACTGAACCTTTTTAACCCATTAATGCCCATTGTATTTTTTATCACACACTCTACACCACCTTGTATTTATAGATATTGCTATTACATAAAAGAGCATAGAATTTTAAAAATTGTTTCTGCAAGAAACCAATAGATGGTGCTTGAACTTTGTGTTAGTTACTTTTTTATAGTTGTGATGCATTTTTGTTCACCAGTGAATTTAGTTTGGAGTAATTTGAAGATTTATGACAAGTACTTATTTTATAGGGAAGTTATTTTTAATACTATAAGGATGTTAGTAAACATTTTGCAATCTTAATAAGTTAATAATTATGCAGAACGTAGTTAGTGAGCAACTAACATAACGTTACATATAATTTAACATACAATGGGAAGCTAAGTTTACTAAAGTAGTTTGAACCTTTAACCTTCAAGCACTCGCGTTATTTTGACAGACATTCAAGCTCGCAAGGCGGCAAACTGGCCGCCTCTCATTTTTCTTTGCATATGGCAGTTTACTAGATGTTTATAGAAGGCATCATGACAAATCTAGTTAATTAAACAGATATATACGAAATTAAATGAGAAACTAAACTAGATGTGACCTAGTGTGACCCTGATTCTGGTACCTTGATACTGGGACCATGATATCTTAACCCTGATACTCAGACCCTGATACTCAGGCCCTGACACTGGGGCCCTGATACTTGGACTCTGATCCTAGGACTATGATAGTGGGACCATGATAGTAGGACCCTGATAGTGGGACCCTGATTCTGAGACCCTAATCCTGGGACCCTGATACTGGCACCTATATACCTTCACTCTGATACTGAGAAAATGATACTGGGACCATGATAGTCGGACCCTGATACTGGGACCATGATAGTAGGACCCTGATACTTGGGCCCTGATACTGGGACCATGATAGTCAGACCCCGATACTTGGGCACTGATACTGGGACTCTGGTAGTGGGCCCCTGCTAGTTGGACCATGATGGTCAAACCCCAATAGTGGGACCCTGATAATCGGACCATGGATCTGCAGTGCTTTGTCCCATGGAGCCCCAAAAATCCTGCTATAGGGGACCACTTTCCTATGAACTTGCAAGGCAGCAGAATGGCCGTTTGTGTAATCCTCCACAACCCCAGCTACTTTGAAAACGAATTGTTCCAAAATGACATGAGTTGGAAAAAAAATTTGAATTGCAAGTTGTGACCAAATATACAACTTGAGAATACTAGGTGGTCCCAATCATTTATTCAGTCCTGCTACAGTGGCACAAAATTTTATTTAATTTGGCGGCCAATTTGCCGCCCATGCGAGCACTTGAAGGTTAAAGGGGATTATTCTACACGAGTCAATGATCCTGGACTCTTGGACTCCCCCACTCCCTCCCTCTCCCCCTCCCTCCCTCTCTCTCCTCCTCCCTCTCTCCCTGTCACTTCTACTTGCCATAAATGTGCCACTACTTCTGCTTCCACCACCCCCAGCCTTTCTTCAATTGGAAAAAGGGAAATTATATTGGGTTTTATAAATACCTCAACACACTTAATTGGAATCCCATTTTTGCCTGTCGTTCCTCCACCACTGTGGTCGAGTTATTCTATTCCCTTCTTAACATGGGCATTATGAAATTTATTCCTGTGAGCAACGCTCTTGCCAGAATGGCCACTTACCATTTTGGTTTAGTCAGGAGTTAGTTTTGGCTATTAAAATGAAGCATAAAATCTTTCCTAAGAAGAAGAATCCTATGAGTTCTAAATACAGTAAAACCCCAATTATCCGGCATCCTTGGGACCAACCATGTGCCGGACAACTTAATTTTCCAGATAACTGAAGCACTTGTATATTGTAGGGCATATTAAATGTACAGTATATTTTAAAAAGGATGAATACCCCCCCCCCAAAACTCCACATTTATCTCAACTTCTTTTAAGAACACATCAAGAAATGCACATACTATACATGACTTTTCCACATACAACACAAAAGTCTTAAAAATTAGTGTTGAAAGGTTTGAGTACAGGCGAAGTTATTTATTTGATTCAAAATCATGCCACTTTTGCACAATTTCCCACCTTTTGTCCTCATCATACTGTAACTATTTCATGGTCTTTGACCATAAAAAAATCGTTAGAAAGAGTTTCATACAAAGTTATTGATAATGAGCCTACTCACAGGAAGGAGATTGAGCTACCTGTTAGGAGGTGCCAGGGTGAACTTTTGGGGGCCATGTTTAAAAAGTATGTTGTATGGCCTTCTGTAGTAAAAAACATTTTATATTTTGATACGTTTTCATAAAGCCAGTTTATTGGGCCAGGTTGCAGAAAACGCACTGCAGAGAGCACACTGTATATTTTTTGAAAGGTTGTGATAAATTTGAAGTTCTGGCTCAATTTCCAAAAAAATTGATATTGGATTCCCAGTATTTCAAAACATTATTTGCATTTTGTACATCTTGATATAAGAGAGCTGCCTCTTTTGGGGTTAACCTGTTATGGCAGCTTGGAATATGAATGCAAATAAGTAAGTAAGGAGAAACCCAGTATGTTTAGTACTGTATGCTATTTTATTAATATTAAGAGCAGTCATATATGTGAACACATTATACAGAATCCATATTTTTGGAAACATTTTGAATATCAGTTTGCTTTAATAATTTGATTTGTCTCACTTTGTAAACGTATGGCATAGTTTGGAAACATTTATCGCCATATTGGAAAGCTAGGCCCAAAGATTTAATGTCTTCCTATGACGTAAGGGTACCATTTCTCATTGCTGGATAATTGGTAATGCTGGATATCTGGATACCAGATAATGGGGGTTTTACTGTTTCTTTGTTTCTCTTATTACCGAGTGAGGGTTAAGTATCTCATAGGCAGACAGACATCAGCTTCTGTCTTACCTGATCTCTATTACTCATTCCCCTAGTTCGTTCTGGTCTAACTATAAGCGCTATACCAGATCCAGTTACAGCGTGTTTACCCTTAAGTCCATGAAATCACAAATCCTAATGATGTGGCTGGCGTATTTTGCCAGCAATTCCTTATTCCTCATCAGCCTGCTGTATCTGCTTCCATCTTGTATCTGATGTCAGCTGTTTCCTCTTATGAGGTCCTTCAAGGTATTAAGAAGCTGAAGCCAGTTTTTTCAACTGTTCCAGATGCAATTCCTCCAATTTTTCTTAAAGCTTCTGGAAATTTACTATCTTTTATTCAGGCCCAGTTGTTCAGTTTGTGCCTTGTGTCAGCTGAGGTTCCACAGATTTGGAAGATGGCCTCTACTCAACCAATCTTCAGATCAGGTGTCGCCACTAATCCCTCGAACTACCACCCTATTGCCCCCATTTCTCCTGTGGCCAAGGTCTTGGAAAGAATAATTCAAACTAAACTATGGCATTGGTCCAAGTCCTTCCTTCATCCTTCCCAACATGGATTCATTCCACATTGGTCCATCGAGTTCAATTATTTAAGTGATTTATGTTGATCTTGCCAAGGCGTTTGACAGAGCTCCCATCCCACTAATCATCTCCAAACTTGCTACTTAATGTGCTGCACCTGGCTTATGTGCTTTCTTGAAATCATACTTATCAGACTGCCTCAATGTCATGAAGCTTGGGACCTTTGTTAGTACCAACATCTATAGCCAATCTGTTGGTGTACCACATGGAAAGTTTGATTAGTTTGTGGGTTGGGGAGTAAGCCTGGCAGCCATAACAGGTCGAACCCTAAGGAGGCTGCCTGTGGGAGATGTGGAGGTAGGTGAAGTATGAAGGAAAGGGTGCCATTGCAGAACCCAACGTTCTTTACCAATCACCGAAGTTGGTAGTGACATGGGCTTGCACTGCTTAACTTCAGTGATCTCACAGGAACTGGTGTGTCCAACACAACTTGGCTGCACTGTTGGCTGCAAGTTCACCAAGTCCACTACTTTTTGCTATTATTCTGAAAGATCTCCTCTGGATGGTGCACCCAGTTTGCACCTGTTAGCCTTAGCAAACGACCTCAAGATCCCTAGGCTGATCACTTGTTGGGAGGATGCACAAGAGCTCCAAGCAAGCCTGTCTATTATTGAATCTTTGTTATTCACCAATCTGTTGCAAACAATTATACTAAATCATCTTTTATGTCCTTTGCTTGGATACGTAATGTCATAGCGTCATGACCCAGAGCTTACATTTCATGACTCAGAGCTTACATTTGGGCAAAATACCCAACATTTATATTTTGCAATGAAAAGGGGTATAGTGGCCATTAAGGGACTTGGCTACATTTATATGTAATCAGCATTGCTCTCACACTTGTTTAGTGCCCTTATTCAAATAAAACTCCTGGTTGGGGAGTTACCTTAACAGGATGAACCCTTAGGAGACTGCCTGCAGGAGATGAGGAGGAAGGTGAAAGGACAATGGAGAGGGTTAATTTGCAACACCCAACGTTCTTTACCAACCACCCTTTCTGTTATTCACGTGGGCTTGTGCTGCTTAACTTCAGTGATCTAATGGGAACTGGTGTGTCCAACACAACGTGGCTGCAACTCAGCCATGTTTTCTTAACTTCCCCTGCATCGCCAGCTTCATTACAAATTGGCATGTGCTGCCTTGCTCCAGGAACTGTATTTTCGATTTTGATTGTTTGTGTTTTAGGGCTCATCGACTACAAAGGTCATTAGGGCCCAGAAAGAAAACCACCATGGTGGGGGGTGTAAAAGACCAACCCACCATGATGATAATAAATAAGGGCAAAAGCCCACTAAGGGTAAAATAGTAAAAGGCAAAAGCCACAAAAATAACCAGGGGTAAATAAAAGCAAAAGCAAAACAGATAACGCTAAACAGGCAAAAGCCAAAACACATACAGTAAAAAACGGCAAAGGCCTAGACAGACACTAACATAGAAGGGCAAAAGCCAAAAATGACAAAAAATGGAAAAGGCAAAGGCCAAAAAGAAGAATAAAACGAAGGATGCCAATAAGAAAATATTTCCAAGATTAAATGTTGTGAAAGAGGCCAGCCTCATTCACTACAGCCATAGTCGAGTCATGATCGAACAAGGGATCGGTATAATCGAAGCATGACCATTCGATCTGCCCCAAAACCAGTTCCCTGCAGGCACCGCAGAATATTAAGGGAGTGAAGGCACTTAGCCTTCAGCACCTTCAAATGTGGGACCCACGTCCGACGGCTGTCAAAAAGGAGACCAAGAAACCAGGCTTCCTCTACAACTGGGAGGAGGCGGCCATTCAGGGTAAGCTGAGGCTCAGGGTGAAGCCCTTGCTTACGACAGAAGCGTAGGACTGTTGTTTTCTCAGGGGAGAATTTATAGCCACGTGAGGTGGCAAACCCATTGCCACTATTCAGTGCCAGTTGCAGCTGACGCTCAATGCCATGCATTGTGGCAGCACGGTCCCCGATGGAAAAGTCGTCCACAAATAGGGACGGTTGTACCGGAGGGTGGATGGAGGAGGGAAAACCATTCACCACAACAGCAAAGACCGTCACACTGAGGATGCTCCCCTGTGGGACCCCAATCTGCAGAAAGGCAGATGAGTAGGTGTTACCCACACACACTCTGAAGGTCCGGTTGGACAAAAAGTTTAGGAGGAAGAGGGGCAAATTACCCCTGAGCCCCAACTAGTGGAAGGTCTCAAATATACCATGCACCATGTGGTATCATATGCCTTCTCCACATCAAAGAAGACGGGAGCAGCGAGTTGCATTGGACACACCAGTTCTCGTCTGATCACTGAAGTTAAGCAACGCAAGCCCAGTTAGTAATAACATGGGTGGTCGCTTGGAAAAGCTGGTTACTGCTAATACCCAATAATCGTCGCATTAGTGTAGTGCCTGTGCAGCATATGCATTAGACATTAGCAGTGGACGGGTCTCTAATGACCTCGTAGTTGACGGGACCTTAAACTCCAACAAACAACAAAAAAAAAATCAAAGAAGACCGCCACTAAGTGCTGCCTGTGGAGAACGGCCTCACGCACTGCTGTCTCCAGGGATCAAATGATCCACGGGAGACCTGCCAGCACGGAAGCCACATTGGGCATTGGCGAGAAAGTTGTGCCGTTCCAGATACCACTCCAGGCGCCAGTTAACCATGCATTCCATGGTTTTACACAGACAGCTCGTCAAAGATATGGGCCAGTAATTCGTGGGTAGGTTACTATCCATTCCAGGTTTTGGGAGGGGAATGATGATAGCCTCCCACCAGCCTACAGGGATATCATGTTTCTGCGAAATGTAATTAAAAACCCCAAGAAGGTAGGAAAAACCATTCTCAGCTAAATGCCGTTGCAATTGGTAATGGTTATTCTCAGAACCAGGGGCAGTATCCCCGGCCCGTGCTAGAGCTGCCTGCAGCTCCCAAAGGGTAAATGGGTCGTTATACCCCTCAGCAACACCACCAGAGAAGATTATTGGAAGGCGTTCTGCAGCTTCTTTCTGTTTGATGAAAGCTGCAGTGTAGTGCTGGGAACTGGAGATGGCTGCAAATGTCCTTGTCAGCTCCTCAGCCACCTCACAAGGCAAAAGTAGATGTCTCCCTTGCACAAGGAGACCAGATCCACAGGATTGTAAGTACCTTCCCTGGATATTTCTCAGCTTTTCCCAGACGTTCTTGGATGGTGTGTGGTGGGTAAGCGAAGAGACATACTCCATGAGGAGCGTTTGGCCTACTTGATTACCCGTCGTGCATATGCCCAGGCTCTGAGGTAGTTGACACGATTGGCATCAGTTGGATGAGACTGGAAGAGGCGAAGGGAGCCCCTGCGGGCCTGAATCACACTCCAACAGTCCTCCGTCCACCATGACACCCATGCTCGTGGAGGGTTACACGAGCTCTGGGGAACAGATGCCAATGCCGCTCTGATCAACACCTCTGTGAAGTGGCTCACTACATAATTACCCCATCAAAATCACGCAGTGGGCAAAAGTGGATTCGACAAGCAAACTCCTCCCTGTGTGCCCGACGCAAACACCACTGTGGTGGTTGTTGGGGCAATGCCCCACTTCCACTGCTAATCCTGATGGGGAAGTGGTCACTTCCACAACGGTCAGACAGAACCTCCCATTGCAGACCTGGTGCCAACCCAGGAGAGCAGATGGAGAGGTCGATACAGGAAAGACCACCAGACCACCCCATGTGTGGGGGCACCTGTGTTGAGGACAATGAGGCCATTGGGTGACACCCATTGTTCCACAAGGAGCCCTCGGGGGTTGCGACTGTCTGAGCCCCATTGGGGGTTATGGGCATCAAAATCTCCCATAATCAGAAATGGTCTAGGAAGCTGCGCTGTGAGGGAGTCAAGGTCGGCTCACAGGAGGCAGGTAGAGGGGACAGAGTGGTGGGCACATTCAGTTGCTGGGAAACTGCCACAGCTTGGAGAGGCGTCTGCAAAGTCACTGGGATGTGCATGCATCCACTCTGGATAAGGATAGCCACCCCTCCCACAGGGTGATTTCCCTACTGCCGGGTGTCTGCATACATGTTGTAGCCCCGTATCGAAAGAGGGCTATCATTTCAGCAGAGGATCTCCTGGAGGGAGATGCTGACGGGGTTGTGCTGCGAGATCAGCATTGTGATCTCGTCCCTCTTGTGGGGAAAAACCTCGACAGTTCCAATGAAGGAGATTCACCATTAGGTGGGCTTTGGAGGTTTATTTCTATTCCTCCCGTTTTCCGTCCCACAGCAGAAAAACGAGGGGTGCCTACAATTGGGTCATCTGCCTCCATCTCAAACGAGGAATTCCCATCATGCCCCAGTTGGGACATGCTGCTACTCAGTGCTTTCTGTTGTTGGCCTGAAGAGCTTGGGTGGACGAACCAAAGACACACGCCCCACTGTGGGGACAGGGGGTGTCCCTGGTTTCTTCCCTCCTCTCTCACCCATCACCACCACTATGGAGGGGGCCGGCTGGGCTGAGCCAGGAAGGGGGCTGCTCAAAGCAGATGCCACTGTTTGATGGGAGGCATCTGTGGTCTCCAAGGAGGCTGGGACCAGAGGAAACCTCTGGCATGGGATCAGGATCTGTCTGGCAGCCAATGCTAGCACAGACCGGTATCCCATGGACCCTGCGGGCCTGAGAGTGCAAAAAACGGATGAGTGGGGGGAGTTGTGGAAGTATGTCCGTCTGGGTGCAGACAGATGACACAGCAGCCACCTTTGCAGCACCTGCATATCACAAGCCACGACTTGGCGTTCCTGGCAAGGCTAGCAGCTGCCACGCATCTTGAAAACTGATACCCTTCTTGACATGCAATTCCTGGATGGCACGTTGCTGTAACCAGGTGGGGCAATCTCGAGAAGAAGCGGGGTGGTTTCCCTTACAGTTGGTGCAATAAGGTGCAGTCTTACAAGGCTCAGGGGAATGGTCTCCCTGCCCACAAGTGCCACACATGGCCCTGGCAGAACAGGAATTCTGGCCATGACCATACCTTTGCCACTTGAAGCAGCAAAGGGGGCTCGGAATGAAAGGTCATACTGGCAAGCGGAGGTAGCCGGCCCTAATGTATTCCAGCAACTTGGGCCTACCGAAGGTCAGCACCAAGGTGTCAGAGGGGTGGGATTCTCCATCTCTTCGAACGAAGGTGCGGCGGACAGCCACCACACCCTGGTCCTTGAGCTCCTCCACTATGTTCTCCTCTGACTCCCCACGTAAGTCGGGGCACCGCACCACAACTCTACTGGTGTTAAGGGTGCGATGGGGTTCGACCACAATGGGGAAGTTACCGAGTTTCTGCATTTTAAGCAATGCCTCAATCTCGTGAGGGGCAGATGCCTCCACCAACAAGGTGCGATTGCAAAGCTTCTTGACTGAAGTCACATCACCAGCAACGCCCTTAATGGCTTTGGCAATAAGGAAGGTCGACGCCTTCCCTAAAGCTGCACCATTCCCTGCAGATATGGAAAGAAACCAGATAGGATAGGAAGAAGGGGTGGAAGGGGATTTAACCGTACCTAAGGCCTCCTTAGATGCAGGGACATGCTTCTCATCAGTGGTGGAGCCCTGCACCTTAAGGCTGAGAGGTCGTTGCCTCTTGTTAAGCGCAGATGCCAATGCAGTAGGAGGCACAGAATCGTTCCGGGGTCCAGACAGCTTACTGGGGGAACGTGGCCTCTTGTTGGAGCACTACTCGTCTCCAAAGGCTTAGCGGCAGTCAGCCCAATAAGTTGGGTGGAACCGAGGCCATTGTCTTCAGGCTCAACACAAGAACAAGTCCCAGAAAGAAAAGAAGAAGAAGAAGACAAAGGGGTGGGGTTATTTGATGAGGCTCCCAGCCTCTGTTTTAAAGTTGCCATAATTTTATTAAATTATGAAGTTCGCTGCCCACAGGCCTCACCCACGACAGAGCCCAACAAGGGGACGCCCATTCGGGGTCGCCAAGGGTGCTCGGACAGGATACCATAAGGGTGGCATAATCCCCGAGTACCAGACAAAAGGCATCAGGGTTGACTGCCGGTCCACTCACAGTAACCCTAGGGGGCATAACCACTTATGCGCCCCTGGCCGATTGACCAAGACCGGGTATCCACCTTGGCCTCCCGTTTTCCCTATAAGCTATGGCGAAAGTGATGTGTTGGGGCTGTGGGCCGCAGCCCTAATCCCCGAAGTCCGTCAGCCAGACCACAAGTGTGAGGTGGCTCAGAGACATTGCAGGACATGCGCCTCCTCAATCACCAGGATCTGCTTTTCCCAGGGGTGCGGGTCTCCACACACGGCAAACACGTGGGTAGGCGTTTATTTACGGTCACCTCAGAGAGGAGCCTACATTGACCAAGAACAAGTCGGACCAAACAGATGAACGACCACGAAGGAGCCATGTTGTCCTATCTGTGGCAAGAAAAAGTCACCCCTTTTAGTGACCTCTTACGACATGCAGGTATGCAGTGTGCCTATTCTACCCCAGGCACACACGGGGATGTATTTTCGAGTTCCAGGACGTATGACTCACTGTACACATCTTTTTCTTCCCCCACCCTCGTCCCAGTTGGCCTTTCAACGTCAATCTCACAATTGATGATTTCCTGCTATCAGCTATGATAGCATGAAATCTGATGTAAGGTAGATGTTCTGAGGTAAGGTGATTCCCCTTTTGTTCATTGATCCTTGAGAACTACAGTGGTGGTCACAGAAACATGACACGTGTGAACTTTGCCTAAGTCATGACATTTATTTCAAACTAGCTGTGGCTCAGAAAAGAGAAGTCCACGTTTCTCCATCATCATCATTTCACCCTTCTCCCGCCCATGGCTGGGTTGGGTCAGAGGGATGTTGTGAATTGTTTTGGACACACCACTTCTTGTCTGATCACTGAAGTTAAGCAGTGCAACCACAGCTTGTACTGACATAGGTGATGACTTGGGAAAACTGGGTACTGCTAATATCCAAAAATCGTCACATCAGTGTAGTGTCTGTGAAGTTTCTGCATAAGAACTATGCTGTGCATGGGACTCTAATGACCCTGTAGTTGAGGGGCCCTAAAACAAACAACCAATAGGGTCTGTGGGTTCCAATTCTCCACCCCTGCCTATCTCCAACCAGGCCCCCATCCGCCCTGCACACAAGCAATGTCTTTTTGTACCACAAGTTCCTATGTCTGTTTTGGTCTTCTCCTCCTGGAGCTCCCATTCACCTGCAGTCCCAAAATGGACCAAATTAGTTCCTCCCCCTTACTCCCCTTGTTCCTCCCCTGGATCTGCAGATTCTTAACCTAACCCCACCAGGTCACTCACCACCCAGCATGTCTCCATGTACCTCTGCACAACCTGCTCCCACGTCCGTTTTGGTCTTCCCCTACCCCTGGTGCCCCCAATCACATGCATACCCATAATGGACCTAATGAGCTCCTCCTCCCCTCTACTCATCACATGCCCATACCACCTCAACCTATTCCCCCTCATTTTTTCTACAATGCATCCAGCCCCCAGACTACCTGTACTTGCTACTCAGCTACTTGCTTTCAATTTACATGGCCAAGTTCTCTTCCTCGTGGCCCAACACTGTGAACCATATAGCACAGCTGGCCTAACCATAGTTCTGTAAACTTTGCCTTTTAGCTTTATTGGAAACTGGCAGTTGCACAGGACTCCACTTGTCTGTCACCACTTTAGCCATCCTGCTTTGATCCTATGGGTCTCATTGAATATTTCACAGTTTCCCTGGACCACTGATCCTATACAGTTGTGGTCAGCTAATTAGCACACCTATTATTGAGTTTAGAATTCATCTTCCATATTCAAAATTGTAACCTAAACTTAATATATTTTTCCACATATAAACAACATTGGATAGTAATTTTGTTATATATTTAAAGAAGTTGACAAAATTCACCTGGTTAATTGTATATTTCAAAATTTATGAACATGTCTAAAAGTTATTTGGACTATTATTTAGCACACTTGAATATTCATATTTTAATACTAATATTTTTAATTGAATTATTTTTTAATTTTATTTAGGTTATTTAATATTTTGTTGGATGACCCTTTGCTGCTATTACAGCTGTACAACGTCTACCCATTGACTTGACCAAGTCTGCACATTGCTTGGTGGTGATTTTATGCCATTCTGACTGCATGATTGTCCACAAATTCTCCAGAGTTTTTGGTTTACTTGCTGCTACCTGCCGTTTAACAATAGCCTACAAGTTCTATATAGAATTCAAGTCAGGACTTTGTGGTGGCCAACACAAAGACTGAATTTTTTGGTCTTTCAGCCACTGTTGAACTAAACGTGATATGTGCTTAGGATCGTTGTCTTGCTGGAACTGCCAATTTTTTCAAGCACTGAGTGGCATATTCTCAGAATATTTTACCGAATGGTTTGCCAAGATATCCTGATACATAGCAGCATTCATTCTCCCATGGATCCTGTGGATTGGACCTATCCCATATGCACTAAAACATCCCCACACCATCACACTACCACCACAAAATTTTACAGTTTTTTTTAGTGTACTTAGGATTTAATTTTTGACCCAAGGGGCGTCTTACATATTGTTTACCATCATTTCCAAATAAATTAAATTTGGATTCATCACTCCAAACAATTGAATCCCAATAAGATTTTTCCTTAGACAAATGCTGTTTAGCAAAGTCCAATCTCTTCATTCTGTTACCCTTCTTTAGAAGTGGTTTTTTGCTACTCATGCACCCCATCAGTCCATGTTCGTTTAGACGTCTTCTTACTGTTCTAGCAGATACATTAATTTGAAAATGTTCTTTAATAGCAGCCTTAATACTAGTTCAGCTGGCAAATGGGTCAAGTTTTGATTGTTTAGCAATTAAATTGTCCTCCTTTTTAGATGTTTTTCGTTGTCTAAATCTATGTACAGTTTCACATGTCCGATGCATTTTGATATGCTTTAATGCATTTTGAACATTTTTTCGAGAAATAGCCAGAATTTCTGCAACTTTTGACACATTTTTGTGTTTATTGTACATCTGTTTAATAATTTTTCATTCGGCTGGTGTTGTACTTTTTCCTTTACCCATTTTCCTATAAATTCATATATTATTTTCAGAATTCATATATTAAATATATTAAATTCATCATCATCATCACACCCTTATCCCGCCTGAGGCAGGGTCGGGTCGGTGGGTTCTAGCTCTCCACTCCCGCCTATCCCCCACCAAGTCCCCCGCCACACCGCATGACTCCATGTCCCTTTGGACCACCTGCTCCCATGTTCGTTTTGGTCTTCCTCCACACCTAGAGCCCCCAATCACCCGTTGTACCATAATGACCCTTGTAAGGTCCTAATCTCCCCTCCTCATCACATGCCCATACCACCTCAATTGGCTCTCTCTCATCTTTTCCGTGATGTCTCCCACCCCCAAGCTACCTCTAACATAATCGTTTCGATTTCTATCAGCTCGTGACACCCCAATCATATAACGCAGCATTCGCATCTCAGCCACTTTCATTTGCCTTTCATGGTTCTTCCTAGCTGCCCAACACTCTGAGCCATATAACATAGTGGGCCTAACAACAGTTCTATAGACTTTGCCCTTCAACTTAATTGGGACCTGGGGGTCACACAGGACACCACTTGCCTGTTTCCACTTCAGCCATCCTGCATTAATCCTATGCATCACATCGGAATCCATCTCCCCATTGCTTTGGAAAACTGATCCGAAGTAACGAAACTCTTGGACCACTGGTCTCACCCTCGCCCCCACAGCGAAACTAACCCCCTTGCTCCTGGCCACTAAAATTGAAAGCTAGGTACTCTGTCTTCTTCATGTTCACCTTTAGACCCCCTCTTTCCATTGCTGCTTTATGTCTTGTAGGCCCATTTGCACACCCTTCTTCGTCTAATCAAGCCTTCCCACATCATCTGCAAACACCAGACACTGAGGGGCCCATTCCCCTATTCCTGTCAGCAGCTCATCCATTACCAGAGTGAACAGATGATGGCTAAGAGCTGACCCCTGATGCACACCCACCTCAATGTTGAAGCGTGCAGTGTTTCCCCAAGCTGTCCTCACCCTAGCAATGGAACCATCATACATATCTTGCATACATATATGTCCTTCATCAACCCCATTCTTCCTTAAAACACTCCATACTAACTGCCTAGGGACACTATCATATGCCTTTTTTTCCAGGTCAACAAATACTGCATGAAGGTCCTTCTTTGCTGCTCTATGCTTCTCTATCATCTGTCTTAGAATAAAGACATGGTGGACCTGCCAGGCATAAACCCAAATTGAATTCCCCAGACACCAGTTTGGTCTCTGAGGCGACGTTCTATCAATCGCTCCCACAGCTTCATGGAATGGCTCATCAGCTTTATGCCCCTGTAGTTTCCACAGTACTGGGCATCACCTTTGCCCTTGAACAGAGGAACTATCCAACTCTCTCTCCATGCAGATGGCATCCTGTACCCATTGGCTAACCTATTGAAAAGCCTCCCCAACCATGTAATTCCTGTGGTCCCCAAAGTGCGCCAGACATCTATGGGAATTCTATCAGGGCCTACTGCTTTTTGACCCTTCATCTTTTGGAGGGCTCTGGCAATTTCAGCCTCACTCACCCTGTCCACTGCCTGTGAACACGTGTTCCCTCCCTGTGGAGTGAGTGGGTTTCTGTCTGTGACTGGTTCACAGTGGGCAGCATTTAAGAGGCTATGGTAGTATTCCTCCCACCTTTTGATTACCTTGGCTAGTTGGAACAGGACCCTACCATTGGTATCCTTGACTGTTATGGGTCTGGTAAAATCTTTATTTGTTCTATCCCTGGTCTTGGCAAGTCAAAACACTGCTGTCTCTCCCTCCCTTGTCCCCAACTTTTCATATAAAGCCTCATACTTCTGGTACTTTGCCTGTGCAATGGTTCTCCTGGCGATTTTCCTTGCCTGAATATAGTCTGTTTTTGTCACCTCATCCCCTATTTCCCTCCATTTACGGAAAGCTGCCTTATTTAATTTGATTGCAGCTTCCACCTCCTCATTCCACCACCATGTCTGCTTACCCTGAGAAATGCCTCCTACTCTACCCATGCCCAACACTGCCTCTCCACATCTCCTAATTTTCCTAGCAACCCTGTCCCACATGGCGTTAGCTGACCCATCCCAATCCCAGTCAACCTGGCTAAGTGCCTCCTGTCTGAATTCTTCTGCCATGGTGGGCAACTTCCACCACCTAATGACAGATAATGTTTCCTAATAATGTTTCCTAACCTCCTAACTCCCAGGTATGTTTTCTAACTACCCCCACAATAAGAATTCTATCCCAAGCAGCTTATGGCCACTTTCCTTCTGAAAATCCTCACTGGGTAGAGCCCAGCAATCTCGAATCTCTGCCCTATGTTGCTCCCTAACCATGAAAAAGTCTATTTGAGACCTCCCCTGTGGTGACTGGAAAGTGATTAGGTGCTTTTCCCCTCTTCTTGAACCATGTGTTGGCCAATGCAAGGCCATGAGCTCTTGCTGTCTCCAAAACTTTCTGCTCCTCAGGATTGACTGTCCCATGCCCCCATCCCCCATGTACCTCCTCATATTCCAAACCATCCATTCCCACATGGGCATTGAAGTCACCCCCAATAATATGGCGCTCATTTCCCTTGCCCAGTCTAATTGCGTTGTTCACTGACTGAACCACCTCATCAAACTCATTCCAAAAACCTGCCTTTGTTGCATCCCCCAGGCCTGCTTGGGGGCATATGCACTTATGAGGTGGAGCCCTATACCCTGCCAAACTACTGTGACTAACATTATCCTGCTACTAATTCTATTCACTGAAGTGATACCCTGCTGTAATTCCCTACTCAACATAATGCCCACCCCATTTCTCCCTTCATCACTACCAGTAAAAATGAGTTTGTAGCCCTCACCCAGGGCCCGTGATCTATTCCCCTTCCATTTGGTTTCCTGCAGGAATGCAATACTAATCTTTCGGTATTTGAGGATTTCCACCAGCTCCCCAGTTTTTCCTGAGAGGGTTACCACATTCCACGTTCCCAGCCTTAGACTAGCCCCTATCTTTATTGGAGGCACCCCAGTCAGACCTCCAGAACCCACAGTGATAGAGGGCAGGCTACCTGTGGGGGGTGCCATCCTACCCCACAGGAGACACTCATTAGTGGTCTTATCATTCTCCTTGCCAGGTAAGCAGAGGTCCCACACTCACTTGGCAGTCCACCCTTCTCAACCTATACTGACAATGCGCAGTCACAGGACTGCCCATCACCAGGCAAACAGGCAAACACAAAAACACATTAACCACTAATAATACCAGTATAGATCCAATATCAGAAATACTACCAGCACAATCAATACTAGTTCTAATAGAATCAATAACACCAATACTAACAATAATACCACTGAAACCAGTAATACACAGAAACAGCCACATCTAACAACTAACAGCTCCTTGTTTGTTTGATTATTACTGTTTTAGGGCCCATCGACAACAAAGGTCATTATGGCCATCCCACCATGGTGGCAATAAATAACAATAAAAAAGGCAATAGGCCAATAAAATGTCACAATAATTAGAGGCAAAAGCCAAAAAACACAGAAAGGTAAAAGTAGCAAAAGCCAACACAAAAATAACAATAAAAGCGGCAAAAGCAAAACATAAAACAGAAAGAACAATAAAAGAGGCAAAAGCCAAATTGGACATAACAATAAAGGTGGCAAAAGCCAAAACATAAAACAGAAATAACAATAAAAAGGCAAAAGCCAAAACAGACAATAAGAAACCTGGCAAAATCCAAAACAGCCACATAAATAAAGGCAAAAGCCAAAATAATACTAGAATAAATGCAAATAGTGTCTTGAAACCGTGTATAAATCAAGTCTAAAAACAATCCATGTATAATTCAAATTGTGTGAAAGAGGCCAGCCCTTTCACAAATACCAGCGAGCTCTGCACTGCCTGGGGGTTATCCCCAAGTGAAGTGGGGAGCTCTGGACTGACTCCCAGTCGCCATCTAAGCTCTCGGTATTTCTCACAGTGACTAAAGATATGTGCCACTGTGAGAGGCTCCCAACAGAAGTCACACCATGGCTGGTCCTCACCCCGTAAAATGTAGGAGTGGGTGAGGGAGGTGTTACCGATCCAAAACCGAGCAAGCACAACCTCCTCCCTCCGTGACTGGCGGCACGAGGACACCCAGGGCTCTGGAATGTCCTTTAGTCTGTGCAGTTTGTTGGTGGTCTCCGCAAACCACTGGGCCCGCCATTGATCGTGGACGGCCCGCCGCACCATCGGGAGAGCATCGGAGGAGGGGACAGCAGTGTCAGGTATTTCTGGCATGGGGGCCACCTGACGGGCATGGGCATCTGCCATCTCGTTGCCCACGATGCCAACATGCCCCGGGACCCACATAAAAAACACTGTCTTGCCCTGCTTACGAATCACAAGCAGCAATCTGTGTACACCCTGGACGATGGCATGTCTGCCATACAGGGTGTGCAACAGCTGAAGAAGGCATAGGGAGTCAGTCGCAACAACAAAGTGTCTGTTATGCAATACTTGGCTGAGTTCCAGTGCCCTGTGCAGAGCTGTGAGTTCTGCAGTTAAGACACTGGCAACGCCTGGAAGGCGGCCCGCTATGAGATGACCAGTTGTAAAGACTGACCAACCCACATAGGAACCATCCTTCGACCCATCCGTGTAAATAAAAACATGGCCTCCATAGGTCCAAGAGAGGCGTCCAAACTCTTGTTAGGACAAAGACGTATCGGTACTGGTTTTGGGTAACGCTGCCAGCATTAAATTTAAACTTGGCTCTGGCACTGTCCAGGGCGGCACAGAGGCCGGCAGTACAGGCTGCACCCTAGGTAGAGTCACACCCAGGCCGGCAAGACAGTCCATCCAACGCACACCGAATGGAGGGGGAACCCCCTGGCGGCGGTTGAATGGCCGTCTCACAATGTCACTAAAGACGGCTGGGTGTGTAGGGTGCTGTGGCTGACCTTTCAGCCACAAAATGTATGCAGCTGCCAGGCACTGCCGCCGCACAGTCAATGGTGGCTCACCAGCCTCAGCATAAATTCTGAGTACTGGACTTGTGCGGAACGCCCCAATGGACACCCGGATGACAGCGTGATGAACACTGTCCAGCATCCGGAGAGTAGATGGAGCAGCCAGGCCATATATGCTGCAGCCATAATCGAGACGGGAACAAACGAGTGACCGGTAGAGTTGTAGCATTACCGTTCGATCTGGCCCAAAACCAGTTCCCTGCAGGCACCGCAGAATATTCAGGGACCGAAGGCACTTAGCCTTCAGCTCCTTCAAATGCGGGACCCATGTCAGACAGCTGTCAAAACGGAGACCAAGAAACCAGGCCGCGTCTACAACTGGGAGGAGGCGGCCATTCAAGGTAAGCTGAGGCTCAGGGCGGAGCCCTCGCTTACGACAGAAGTGCATGACCATTGTTTTGTCAGCGGAGAACTTATAGCAACGTGAAGTGGCAAACTCGTTGGCACTGTTGAGTGCCAGTTGAAGCTGACGCTCAATGCTGTGCATCGTGGCAGCCCGGTACCTTATAGAAATGTCGTCCACAAAGAGGGACAACTTTACAGGGGGTGAATGGAGGATGGTAGGCCATTCGCTGCAACAGCAAAGGGCGTCACACTCAAGACGCTCCCCTGTGGGACACCATTCTCCTGCAGGAAGGCCGAGGAGTAGGTGTTACCCACACGAACTCTGAAGGTCCGTTCGGACCAAAAGCTATGGAGGAAGAGGTGCAGATTACCCTTGAGCCCCCACTGGTGCAAGGTCTCCAGTATACCATGGCGCCATTTGGTATTATATGCCTTCTCCACAACAAAGAAGACAGCCACTAAGTGCTGTCTGTGGAGAAAGGCCTCACGTACCGCAGTCTCCAGTGAGATCAGATGATCCACCGAGGACCTGCCCGCACGGAAGCCACATTGGGCATTGGCCAGAAGGTTGTGCCGTTCAAGATACCACACCACGCGCCAATTCAACATGCGTTCCAGCTCGTCAATGAAATGGGTCTGTAATTTTATGGAGGGCTACCATCCTTCCCAGGTTTTTGCAGTGGGATGATAGTAGCCTCTCGCCAACCTGCAGGGATTTCATGCTGCTGCCAAATATAGTTTAAAACCTCAAGGAGGTATATAATGCCATTCTCTGGTAGGTGTCGTAGCATTTGATAGTGGATGCTATCTGGTCCAGGCGCAGTATCCCTGGCTCTTGCTAGAGCTCCCAAGGGGTAAATGGATTGATATACCCCTCGGCGACACCCCTAGCAAAATTAGGTGGGTGGCGTTCTGCAGCTTCTTTAGACTGAGTAAATGCTGCCGTGTAGTGCTGGGAACTGGAGACGGCTGCAAACGTCCTTCCCAGTTCCTCAGCCACCTCACACGGCAGAAGGCAATGTCTTCCTTGGACAAGGAGACCTGAGCCACATGATGGTAAATATCTGCCTTGGATCTTCCTCAGCATTTCCCAGACTTTCTTGGAGGGCATGTGATGGGTGAGTGAGGAGACGTACTGACACCTTGAGGAGCGCTTGGCCTCCCTAATCACCCGTCGGGCATATGCCCGGGCTAGGAGATAGTCGATGTGATTGGCGTCGGTAGGACGAGATTGGAAGCAGCGAAGGGCTCGTCGGCGAGCCCGAATCGCAATCCGACAATCATCCGTCCACCATGGCAAGCGTGCTCGTGGTGGGTTACACGAGCTCTGGGGGATGGATGCCAATGCCACCCCGACCACCACTTCTGTGAATTGACTCACTAGGTCGTTTCCCCCATCAAATCCACACAGTGGGCGAAAGTAGATATGGTGGGCGAACTCCTCCCAGTCCGCCCGACGCAGAAACCACCACAGTGGGTGCTGGGGTAATGCCCCATCTCCACTGCTAATCTTGATGGGGAAGTGATCACTTCCACAAGGGTCTGACAAGACCTCCCACTGCAAACCTGGTGCCAACCCAGGAGAGCAGATGGAAAGGTCTATGCATGACAGGCCACCAGTGGAAGTCATCATATGTGTGGGGGCACCTGTATTGAGAACAATGAGGCCATTGTGTGACGCCCATTGTTCCACAAGTCGCCCTCGGGGATTATGGGCATTAAAATCACCCATAATCAAGAAGGGTCTTGGAAGCTGGCCGCTGAGGCAGTCGAGGTCTGCCCATGGGATATCAATTCCAGGTGGCATGTAGAGGGAACATAGAGTGTTGGGCACAGCCAGTTGCAATGAGACCGCCACTGCTTGCAGAGGTGTCTGCAGAGCCACTGGCACATGCATGCATCCATTCCGGATAAGGATAGCCACCCCTCCCACACGGTGGCATACTTGCTGCCGGGTGTCTGCATATACAGTGTACCCCCGTAACGTCATGGGGGTATCACTTCGACACAGGATCTCCTGGAGGGAGATGCAGACGGGGTTGTGCCTCGAGATCATCAGTTTGATTTCGTCCTACTTGTTGGAAAACCCTCGACACTTCCATTGTAGGAAATTTACCATCAAGTGGACGTAGACGGCTTGTTTCTATTCCTCCCTTTTCTCAGTCCCACTGCAGAAAATGGAGAGACGCCTTCAATTGGTTCGTCCTCCGTCATCTCGAAGGATGGATCCCCATTGTGCCCCACTTTGGGCATGAAACCACCCCGTGCTCTCTGCCGTTGGCCAGAGAGCTTGGGTGGACGAACCAAGGACACACGGCCCATGACAGTAGTGGGGGGTGTCCCTACTATCTTTCCTCCTGTCACACCCACTGCCCCCTCCGGGGAGGAGGTTGGCTGGGCTGGGAGAGGGAGGGAGGCCTCTAAGGGAGATGCCTCTCTTTGATGAGTGGCATCTGGGGCCTCCAAAGAAGCTGGCACCGCCATTATTTGGGGGCCCATGCATGGGCCAGAGGCGGCGGTGGAGCCGGAAGAAGCCATGGAAATAGGGTCGGGGTCCGTCTGGCAGCCAGACCGTCTGCACAGACCGGCACGCCATGGACCCCGAGGGACCGAGAGGGCGTCAAACGGATGAGAGGGGGAGCTGAGTTAGTGTGTCCGTCTGGGTGCAGACAGATGTCACAGCAGCTGCCTTGGCAGCACCTTCATAGGACACCCCACGACTGGGGGTCCCTGGCAAGGCCAGCAGCCGCCGTACATCCAGAAAACTGATACCCTTCTGGACATGCAGCTCTTGGATCGCACGTTCCTGCAGCCAAGTGGGGCAATCCCGAGAAGAGGCGGGGTGGTTGCCCTTACAGTTTATGCAGAGAGGTGCAGTCTTACATGGCTCAGGGGAGTGATCACCCAGTCCACAAGTGCCACACATGGCCTTGGCAGAACACGAATTCTGTCCATGGCCATATCGAAGCGGGTTCGGGATGAAGACACGGACAGGCAAGCGGAGGTAGCCAGCCATGATGTACTCTGGCACCTTGGGCCTACCAAAGGTCAGCACCAAGGTGTCAGATGGGTGGGATTCTCCATCCGGTCGGACCAAGGTGCGGCAGACAGCCACAACACCCTGGTACCTTAGCTCCTCCGCTATTTGCTCTTCTGATTCCCCGCGTAGGTCAGGGCACCGCACCACACCTCGACACCTAGACTTATGAATTAGCAAAAATAATTTCTGATATACAGCTATTCAGTTGAAAAACCTAATGCATAATGTCCTTAATGCACAATGCTTAATGTCCTGGATGGGGAAATAGAACAGGTGAAAAAGTTGGACACAGAAATAGGACACTTTGTTATTTGGCAAGTTATTTAAGGAATCATACAGCATTTAATATAAATCAATATCAATAACTAATTTCATCTTAATTCTGGCGTTCGTAGTTGAAAACAATGGGAAGATACAAACATTGTAACTCTGAACAAAGGGCCCTCATAATGGAGTTAAAAAACATTAGAATATCTCAATTTCGAAAATTGCAATTCAGTTTGTGTTCTACACACAATAATGTATAATGTGATTCACCATATCCAAACAATCAACCATCAAAAATAAAATAAGAAAATGACCACCACATAAAACAATGCAAAACTATTGCCAGGATGAGCCTACAGGACTCATTCAGGACCTCCAGGCAAATTCAGCACAAAGTAGCAAGTAATTACATTATTGTGTCTTCCAAAACTATATGGTGATGATTGAATGTGTTTTCATTATTTGGTTGGATATCAAAGAAGAAACCTTTTGCTTCTTTGCAAAATCGACAAAAGTATTTACAGTTAACAAAAGAACATCTGAACAAACCACTGGCATTTTGGAAAAATATTTTATGCACAGATGAATTAAAGTTTAACTTATTTAATAGTGGTGGAAAACTATGCTCAACAGCCACAAAATTTAGATAATGATCTACGGTAAAGCAGTACAAAACTTAAATTTGGAGACAGTTAAATCACGGTGTGGGGATTGATGTCATGGTATGCCACTGGACCATTACATCGAATAACTGCATGATGGATCAATACCAGTATAAACACATGGACCCTGATGCATAATAATCCTAACTGGCTTAGTGAGAAAAGAATCAGTGTGTTGAATTGGCCACCTCAAATTCCTGATCTTAACCCAATTGAAAACATGTGGCAATATTTCAAATCAAAATGTTCTGTGCAAAATGCATGAAATGTAAATCAATAATGGACAATTCTTCAGAATACATGGAAAACCGTTCGAATTCAAAAATGCTGACAAACAATAGAGACCATCAACCATAGATTCACTGAGGTAATCAAAAGGAAAGGTTATCCAACAAACTATTGATGTTTCAATATTAATTAAACCATCCTATTTCTGTATCCACCATTATTAGCTGTTCTATTTCTCTGTCCAGGGCGATTTGTATTTAATTTCCACAATTTTGGCAACTGTGTGGCTGTACACCATATTTTGTGATACAAATTACTCCGAGAAATATGCATACAGGCAGATGTTTATAGGTGTCTGATTTCTGTGACTTCCAGTTTTACATCAACAAGCTGTCTTTGTGTACTTTCGTCCTACAAATTTGTTGGATTCTTCTTTCTATCTGTTGTCCACCCTCCTTATTTTCATGCTATATTGTGGAGCATTACAGTTTTGAACTTCCCATCTCTGTATACTTATTTAGTGATGCTTTAATTTAATGAACTGTATTTAGAAGAAGATGTTAAGAAAAACGTTGGATTAATGTCCCTTCTTAAATAAGTGTCACGTGTTCAATAATCCTCCAATTTCTTGGTAAAAGTGAAACTCAAGAATGAAATTCCTTTGAAGACTAGGATGAAATAATAACTTATAACATTATTTTGTATATTAATAACTAGTTAACATTGTAAATTGGGAAATATGCATTAAATCCATAGAGCAGTAAAACAACATGTCTGACGACGATGATCACTGAAAGAGATCACTTTTATCGTTAGTCATTCTAACTATTTAAAAGATATCAAATTCTTTTCTGGAATTCAAAATAGAGAAATATTCTAGAGAAATTTATTAATACACCCCTGGCCCAAAGCAACCACCCCCTTAATCCTTACCATAGCCCCGGTGAGCAGTATCTGTGGGGGCTCAATGCCCTGTTATTACTGTTTAGCCGATCCCCCAACCCTTGTCAAGGTATAAACCAGGTAATGCCAAGTAAGTAAGTTAGTATGATGACGCCTCTTAGAATGCATGCTATTCACTGTTGAAGAAGAGCATGCATGCATTCTATGTCACAGAAAACAGCATGATGAAAATCAACAAGATGAAAGATTCTACACGTACACCCTATATTGATTGATTCTTGTGTTCTTCACCTCCCTATCCCTTGTATCTCTTCCCCTCCCTCTAACCCACGAGTGACATCTGTTATGACTCCGTCTTGTTATTGGCCTTGGCCTACTCCCCCACCCCTACACTAAAAACCAAACGAAACATTGGAGGCACACAAACAATACAAATTGAAATTAGCAAAACTACTATCAGATTGAGCGCTTTGATATTATCACCATGAATACATCACAAGAATACATCACAGAAATATATTATTGGAATTTGTGATATTTTGGCTGCCCCATCGGACGATGTGGTACCTCATTGCATTACAGCAAAGCTTTCATCGTTAGCTGCACCATAGGAGAAGCGGATTCTTGGCTGCATCATTGCAAATTGAGAAGCCAGTGCAGTAGGAGATGGCCTTAATTTTTCTATTTTCGGGAATTTAATTTAGTAAACACTAGCTAGTACAGAAAAATAATTGAAAGTGATGCAGATGTGGAGGAGATGAATAGTGATGTTTTAGTAAACGTCAAGCAACAGAACCCAAAATCATTTAAATTACCTCCCTTTTGGATCCATGACACCGAGATGTCATTCGCTGCTAGTGAGCAGCATTTTCGAGTAAATAACATTAGATCCGACACCCAAAAGTTCGATTATGTTATTGATGCCCTCCCTCCCAAGACCATATCAGATATTCGGGATCTGATTTTACATCCGCCTGTGGCAAACGTGTACAATGCCCTGAAGCATGCCATCATGTAGCAAAGCTCCTTGTCCCAGCAATAAAAACTGCAGCAACTTCTGACGGACCTGCAGTTAGGGCACTGAAGACCTTCACAATTGCTGAGGGAAATGCAACAGCTAGCTGGGGATAGTTACAGAGCCTCGGGGGACGAGACAATAATCCACAAATTATTTCTGTCCTGCCTGCCACAACAAGTTCAGGTGCTTTTCCTGGAAATGGCTGATAAGGTGTTAGAGGTGTTGGATCTGTCAGGGCCAAAAATCTGCTCAGTCTCAAATGGTGTAGTAGGAAGCACCCTTGCAGCACAAGAGTCAGAATTGTCACAGTTACAGGCTCAAATCGCAGAACTTGGTGCACTACAGCTGACTTCGTCCCAACAACCACCCAGGTGACCATTCAGGGGACGTTCATCTTCTCAATCCCGACGACGATCACAGAGGGGAATGCCCACTACTTCAGCAGGTGATGGGCTGTGTTGGTATTGCCACCAATTCGGCAGTATTGCCAGGAAGTATCGAACACCCTGCTCTTGGGGAAATGAGTAGAATCATCTGTTGATGAGGCGCCATTAAGTGACAGACCCGTTTCAAGCCACCTGTTCTTTGTCTACGATAAGACAACACGTCAAAAATTTTTAGTGGATACCGGAGCTGAAGTGAGCATCTTTCCTTGTGTCTGTCTTAGTCACTCAGTTCCCAAACCAACGGATTTTAGACTTTTTGCAGCGAATGGGACGACCATTGATACCTTTGGTGCACATCAATTATGTGTGGACCTTGGGCTATGCCGTTCCTTAGTTTGGAATTTTGTGGTAGCAGAAGTGCCTAATGCTATTTTGGGAGCCGATTTCCTATCCAACCTTGGCCTGCTGGTGGACATGAAGAAGCAAAAACTTTTTGAGTGGATTACAGGCTTTGAAGTCTATGGTGTTACTGTCCATCATTCAATTTCTTATGTTCGACTTTCCAACATTACCCCAGATATCAGGTCACAGTATAAGTCACATCTGGTGGAATATCAGGGCATTACAATCCCTCATCCAGCCACAATACACGTTGCACACAACGTCTGTCATCATACAGTGACTACGGAGGGTCTTCCAGTGCATGCACGTGCAAGATGACTACATCCAGAAAGATACCAGATAGGAAAAATGGAATTTCAACACCTCCATGAGATGGGATTCATTCGTGCATCTTCAAGCCCTTGGGCCAGCCTGTTGCACATGATCCCAACGGACACGTCATTGAGAGTGGTGGGTGACTTTTGTGCTCTGAATGCCAGCACCGTTCCCAATCACTATCCTATTCCACACTTGATGAAACTTAATTCCCAACTTTCTGGAAAACACGTGTTTTCAAAGCTGGGTTTGGTGAAGGCTTATCACCAAATTCCCACTGCTGCCGAGGATATCCCAAAGACGGCTGTGATAACACCTTTTTGGCTGTTTGAGTATAGGCAGATGCCCTTCGGACTTCACAATGCAGCTCAAACAATCCAGAGGTTTATCGACTCTGTCCTCGGGGATTTGCCCTTCATTTTTACCTATATCGATGACACTCTTGTCGCCAGTCCAGATGATCAGACACATAAAGGGCACCTTCATCAAGATTTTGATCGCCTCCACCAGTACGGTTTAACAATAAATGTTGCCAAGTGTGTTTTTGGAGTGGAATCCTTGGACATCGAGTCACTCCACAAGGGATTGCACCCCTGCCTCAAAAGGTAGAAGCAGTGAAAGATTTCCCAAGGCCAGAATCCCGTCGATCTCTCAGAAGATTCTTGGGACTTGTTAACTTCTTCCACCGTTTTGTACCAAACTGTGCCACCCTGTTACATCCACTGAACAACATGCTCATCAGAAAAGTGCCTAAGAATGCCTTATTGATGTGGTCAGAAATGGATGAGCCCACCTTTTGTCAAGCTAAGGATGCATTGTCAGAGGCAGGGTTGCTGAGGCATCCAGACTCAGATCCTGGTACACCTATTGCCCCATTCACAGATGCCTCTGATCATGCTGTCAGGGCAGTTCTGCAGCAGTTTTGTGACAACCACTGGCTACCCCTCAGCTTCTGACCACCGAAACCCAATATAGTGCATTTGACCATGAACTTTTGCAGTTTATTTGGCAATAAGGCATTTCAGTTTCTTTGTGGAAGGCTGCCACTTCATAGTTTTCACAGACCACAAACCACTCACGTTTGCTTTTCACGTTTTCTTCACCATTCACAACAGATGCACATCATGTAAAGGGATCTCAGAACGTTGTTGCAGATGCACTCTCTCATGCACATCTCAACTCTTTTTCTAGGCCAGTCCACGTTCCTTTACTCTTGAGCAACTACAAGCAGCTCAGGATGAAGACTCCGAAGTTGGCAGTCTTCAAGAAAACCCTGGGACACTGGTATTGCAATATGCACCAGTCCCTGGTTCAATGACCAGCATCATCTGTAACGTGTCATTACCTCGACCACAGCCACTCCTTCCACCAGCTTTGCAACAATCAGTATTTCGTTCTATCCATGGTATTTCCCATCTGGGAGTCTGGGCTAAACGTTGTCTGATTGCAGAACGTTATGTGTGGCCCAGGATGAATAAGGACATCGCACAATGGACTCGCTTTTGTATCCAATGTCAGAGCAGCAAGATCCATTGGCATACATCTCTGCCGGTGGGCAACTGTGTACCACCAACAACACGCTTCGACAGAGTGCATATCGATCTGGTTGACACCTTTGTAACGTGTTTGGTGTCCATCATATCCTACCATCCATCTTCAAATGGTCTATTGGAGCATTTCCATCAACAACTTAAGTCTTCTTTGTGCACAGTAGGAGATCCAACACATTGGAGTGAACATGTACCAATGGTTCTCCTCGGTTTACATGGCTCTGTCAAAGAAGATCTATGTGCCACACCTGTCGAGATGCTGTATGGGACTAATCTGCATCTCCCCAGTGATTTCTTTGCTGCAGAGACAAGCACGTTGGCTGTCGGTGACTACATTGACCGATTGCACTCATCCATGTGTTCTCTCTGGCATCAGCCACCACGAAGGCCCCATGCATGTCCTATCTTTCAGTTTCCAGATATGAGGGAAGCCACTCATGTATTCATCTGATGAGGTGCACATGCACATCCTTTGCAACAACCATATGAAGGTACATTCTGTGTGCTTCAGTGGCATGAGAGGTATTATACACTTGACATTAATGGTCAAAAAGACAACTTGTGTCTCGAAAGACTTAAACCTGCTTTCTGATCCTCATTTACCATCCATGGCCCACTCTACTCATCCTCTTTTACTCCTTCACTGGCAGAAACATCCCCCTCAGCTGAAAACCCATCACAAGCACCTACACCATCTAAAACCAACACCACATTTCCAACAGCTACATCATCTTCAGCCAACACCACTTTACTAGCAACTACACCATCCTCCACTGCAACCACATCACCTCCACCTTCACCTGTTTTAACCCGTTCACGTGCAGCACGACAGCATGTTCGTTTTAATTTGCCTCTGGCTTACTTCTAACAGGGGGGTAATGTAGTGGCTCATTTGGAACTACCATGAGGTGACGTCATAGAATTCTCAGCTCTGGAATTTTGGAACGTCAGCATATGTCAGCTGGCAGTATGCCATGGCTTGGCGTCATGTGGTACTCACGTTCCAGGATTCCAGAGTTTTGAATTTTCATTTTTTTCTTGAATTTGAAAATATAGAAAATTCTGTAAGTCAGTCGCTAGTCAGATGTTAGAGTAGACGGTCAGATTTTGTAAGTTGCAGTAGCAGTTTTTTCACATAAGTTCCAAGTTCCGTTAGTTGTATTAATTTATCAATTTCCTGAGGGATTATTAAATAATTTATTAATGTCGTTATATGGTTTACTGACTGATATAACAAAGCATACACTAAACCTCCATAGTTAGAATTTAAATGCCTATGTGTGTAGTGCTAAAATTTTTGAATTTTTTTTAAATGAACTAAGAACCCATTTAAAACGAAAGGTACAGCACTGTAAAGAAAGTTAGCAGCTGAATTTTATGTGGAGCCTTTGCTGATATAAAAACATGAATAAATAAGTTAATTATGATATTAAATGTAAAAATGCTGCTGAAGAAAAGTGGCACTAATGATGAAGTGAATGCTTCTATCTTTAGTTCCTTTTTGGACTTTCAATAGAACAAGATTCTTGTTGTATATCAGAACCAATGCTACAGGAAAACGCCCTCAGTGTTTCAAGGATGGATCAATGGGGAAGCAATGGCTGCCCTGTCAGTGCCTCAATGGTTGGCATATTTCAACTGATGCAACTGATCCAACATTTTGCATTGCTATCTCCCTTTCTATACTGCCAGTCCAATTGTTGCTGTCCATTCTGCAGTTGGCTAAACCGCTGAATATTAACTGGATATTATCTAGGCAGTAGAGGACCTAATGTAACTGCTAGCCAGATTTATACTAAGGAATTCTGAATATTTGAAGTATCCCCTTATCTGCTGCTGGATCCATCACTGAGTGTTACCCCCACTTTGAGAGTTGAATGATTTAGGAAAAGAGTATTCATTTTTCATTTTAATTTACGTGGGGATTCTGTAGAAGCTGACGCTACTTCATCTGATTGGCAGCAATGGAATGGCAAGTGCTCAATGTAGACAGGTTTTACTGTAACTGTAATGTTAGGTTCATCTTTTGTATTATTATTGCCAGGTCAAATAAGCACTGGTCTGGGATTTTTTTTAATATATTTGTGGGATATACAGTAGAACCTCAGATAACGACCACAATCCATTCCAGAAAGCTGGTCGTTATCCAAAATGTTCGCTATCCGAAACAATTTTTCCCATAAGAAATAAAGGAAATAGGAATAATTGGTTTGTAGCTCCTATTGACTCACTATTATATGAAAGTTACAGGCTATATAGGTATGCTTTTTTAAATGAAAATAGTTATAATAAAGTACAAATTGAGTTAAATATAAATAAAAACATTAAAGAAAGCATTTAAACATAAGGAAACATAGGAAAACTAACCATTTTTACTGCCATGTGATGGCGTGAGTGGATGGAGGTGTGAGAAGCACTTGGCCCCTGTCCGCTGGTCAGGTGTACGTGACATAGCACACGTGTTCAAAACATCTGAAGGCGATTCAACTCTGTTTTTAACTGATTTAATTCACTTATAATTAGTACAAGTGATTGCTAAAGGAGCGTGAAATGAGTAACTTCTGAAATGTCTCTCGAATCCACCAGCACGCTGCGCATCCGTGATGAGACTGTGTGTGTAACTGGATGACGATTTATTTATATATGCGTAGCCGGCGACATTGTATTACTGTACTACGTATTCATTTGGGATAGCACAGCTTACTTTGTATCCATTTGGGATCACATAGCACCGAAAACAAACATGGCTGCTACACATCTGTTTGCTAACCGAAATCGCTATCTGAGGCAAAATTTTAGCGAAATTTTTGGTCGTTAACCGAATTGTGCGTTATCAGAGGCGTTCGCTAACCAAGGTTTCACTATATCTTTTATTAGAAAAAAAAAGTCATCTTTGGATTGCTTTAATTATTTAAGGGATTCCTTCAGATTTTATTTGGTATTTATACAGGTCCTATTTCTCTTGTGTGAATCGCCATTGTCAAGCCACATGGTGCATTCTTTCGCTGTCGCCTAATCTAGCAGGTGCATTTTGGGTGTGGCTCTTTGTAAATGTTTATTCAATAGTTGTACTTGACTTAAAGTTGTGTGCTAACAACTTTATTTTTAAGGTGTTGAAAATTTTGAAATTGTAATTTTCTGTTTTTGAGAGGTGGGGACAGCAGTCTCAGTGGGGCATAGTACATTCTTCCTCACATGTTGGTTTGCTATTGTGGGTAGGTTATTCTTTTCAGAGGGTTTTAAGGTTTTTTCCAAAACTTTTGGGAAACTCGTGGAAATCTGGTTATAGCGGGATACTGCACTGGTATTTCAACTTTCTTTTCTCGAAGACTGTGATGCCTCCAAAGAAAATTACTGAGTGTGGGGGTTGCAAGGACCAAAAAATGGAGCTAGCCAAGCTCCAGGCAGAGGTGGCTAAGTATAAAACTGCCATTTCCATCTCTAGCCCCTTTCTACACAGGGTGAAAAAGGGGAATGGGGGTCTCCAATGATGTCTCCAGCAGGGACACCCAGCATGCAAGGGAATACTTCTAAAGTGGTAGAGTGAAATGGAAGAAAAGGTATGAGTACAGGTAGATGCTGTGAAGGAGACAGGAATAACAGTCCACCAAAGACTCCCAAAGGATAAGGAAATATTGGTGAAGTTGATTCTGGGGTTGGGAAAAACCTTGCACCAAGTTGTACTATGAGTGAGTGGGATCTACAGATGGAGCAGAGTGAGAACAACTTTAAGGTAAGTGATAGGGGTGTAAAATTTGTACACAACCAAATACCTTGTAAATCAGTGATCATAACTGGGGACACAGATTTATGGAGTAGAGATAGATGGGCACTGCCAGATGGCCTGGATAGAGACTGTGTTAGTGTTGCTTCTCTTCCAGATGCTAGACTGGTGGACATAAATGACAGGATTTCAAGTATTATGAAAGGTAAAAGAGAGGCATGCTTGGTTATTTTGCAGATAGGGTGTAATGATGTAACTCATAATAAACCTGCTGCAGCAGTTCTGGAAGGAATTGTGAAAATTGCCAAGGAAGTCATAAGTATCAGCTGTAATACTCTGTATCAGAAGTAATGCTCTGCCCAATCATTGAAAGAAAGGAGACAGGTGGAGTAGCTACAGCTAAGGCCCAATGGGTAAATGACAGGATGTTTCATGAAGGACAATGGATTGCAGTGAAGCTCCTTGAATATACAGTCCCTGGCCATATTAATGCAACCACTAGATATTTTCTGCATTTGTAACATTTTTGTAATGCATTTGGATACTTAGTGATTCAGCTGTTGCACACCCTTTATGGCATAGATCCCATCATCCAGGCTTCTCATGATTCATAAGCTGGGCAAGACAAGAGACTTTATGTGGGTCCTGTGGCATATCAGCATTATGTCCAATGAGAGGGCGGATGCTAATGCCAATCAGGTGGCCCACCTGCCAGATGACACCGGCATTGTTGTTCCCTCATCTGATGCCCTTCTGATGACATGGCAGGCCATCCCTGGTCAATGGCAGTCCCAGCGGTTTGCATCTGGACAGTGGTTTAACTTAGGGGGTGACAGCCACCCCAGGTGACACCACTCCCACCATGACAAAATGGGAACAGAAGATGGAATAGAACAGCTTTTTTGAACAGAGAGGGGTGACACCATGGCGTCACTACACTGGGTGATGCCAACCCTAGGGACACCTCTGCAGCTGAATATTACCTGGTGGTCACATTGATATGGCCAGGGACTGTAGGACGGGTCTACATCAATTTCGCATATGGCAATTTGGTGTAGTGAATTTGGCATACATACCAATTTGGCAGATGACAATTTGGCATATGACAACTTCGCATATGTCAATTTGGCATACATGCTGATCTCTTGGTTGCCCAATTTTGTTCAAAATTCCAATGGCCACAACAACATATTTCAACAGTCATTGCAAGGTAATAGAATAATGAATGCCTACCATAACTGTGTTATAGGGCCCTAATGACCTTTGAAGTTGCTGGGCCGTAAAACAAAAAGAAATACAACTGTGTTATACAGGACCGTTGCAATGACTGTTATAACCACGTGCAGATCTAGGATGGGGTTTTTGGGGTTGCAACCCCCCCCCCCCAATGCACATATACTTATTTTTCCATAATATGTGAGGTTTAGCTCACACCCCCCATATTAGCTAAACCCCCCTGACAGTTGCAATTTTGAACAAATGTGTGCACCCAAGAGATTGGTACGTATGCCAAATTTGTATTTATGCCAAATTGTCATATGCCAAATTTTACGTACACCAAATTGTGATATGCTGAATTTGTATGTAAAATTAAAAAGGAGTTTATAGTTGATTTTTTAGGGAAGAGAGGGGGTCATGGTGCTCCAGGTTAAGTCCCAACATACATAGCAAGGGACTACTAGACAGCAATAATGCAGGGATGGGCATGAGATTAGCAGTAACTGATCAATTGACTTTGCTTGTTATCAATTCTAAAAGCATAGTCAATAAAGTGGCCAAGTTTAATGCCCATGCTGCTTCATGGGATGCTGATATTGTTATTGGCACTGAATCATGGTTAATGGAAGATATAGTCAACAGAGATTTTCCCTGATAGGAACATAGTGTATAGAAGAGACAGGGAAGCAGGAAGAGGGGGTGGAGTGTTCCTATCTATAGACAAATCATTGAAAAGTACTAGTGAAACAGGGTTTGAGAGGGACTGTGAGATGCTGTGTTGTAGTGTTTCTGGGTCAAAAGGGGGGGACTTATGTCATTGCCTTCTACCGTCTGCCAGGAATTCATCCAAATCCATTATTGAGATTGGCACATTCTTTGGAGATCCTCAATCATAGATGGATGGTCCCAACAGTTTTTCTAGATGGGACAGCATGAAATCGTTTGGAAATTCTGCTCATTCAGGTGCACATAATTCCTTATAGGAGTAGCTGTGTTGTACTGCATTACAGCAGGTTGTGACCATGCCAACTCATGAGAGGGGAGGGATTTTAGACCTAGACTTAACTAATGTGCCTAGGTCCATCAAGGATGTGAAGTGCATTAAGGGAATTAGTGATCATGCTGCAGTTAAGAGTTGAGATAGTGAGAAGGTTACCAAAGTATTGCACAGTAAATAGGGAAACTTTTAAATTTCACATAGCTGATTGGGATTATTTAGGTCTTATTTAGAAGCCCAGTTTAATGATTTTCAAGTCACTGCTAATGTGAGAAGTGTTGAGTCTTGGCAGAGATTCTTAGAACTTCTAGAAGAAGGTAGAAGAAAGGCTGCCCCTATTAGGAAGGTGGAAATTGTTTTTCCAGAACCGTATACTCCGGAAGTGAAGGCAGCTTTGTATAGGCAGAGAAGAGTCAGAAATATATTTAGACAGGAGCAGGATTGAGATAGTGAAGTCACGCATAAGGAAGCTGGGAAAAGGGCAAAAGCTTTTATTAACAGGCCTACAAGAAATTCCATAGGGATACTTTGGGCAAAAGGTTTAACAACAATCCAAAAGCTTTCTGGGGGTACGTCAAAAAGTGAAGAAAGGGGGTTATAGGGTTCCAGCTATTGAGGACAGGTCAGTAAACCTAGTTAATAATAGCCTTATAGCTGCAAATACTTTTAATGATTCATTTTAATGAACATATGCAAACAGTAGAGATGATTATTCCAGTGTCAGGAAATGACTGTCAAGGGCAAATGGAGGAGGTGTTTAATTTATTCAAAAGTTTGTAGATCCCCTCTTATAATAGTGGTCCATTAGACTACTGCGGTCCGTAAGCTACTATTTGGTGGAATTTTTTAAAAAATCCTTCCACAGTGCCATTGTTCCATCTAGCTGGAGGCTGGCAAACGTTGAGCCAGGTTTCAAATCAGGGGATACTGCAGATCCTAGGTGCTACAGGCCTTTGTCCTGGTACCCCATGACAAGCTTGTTTCAAAAATGTCCAAGTTAAGGGTTCATAATAAGGTTATTCAGTGGGTAAAGGCCTACCTGCATGGCAGGCAGCAGAGTACATTTTGATGGGGTAGCATCAAAATGGACACCTGAGACATCATGGGGTACCCCAGGGAAGCATATATAAAATCCTTTCTTGAGTTGTTTGCAGACGACAAATGCATGGCAAGGGTGGTGGAAGAAGGGTTGTCTTCCTGCACAGAACTGCAGCAAGACCTAAACAACATGTATGATTGGAGTAGAAAGTGTGAATTGCCATTGAACCTGTACAAATGTAGCTTTCTTAGAATAAGTAGGTCTAACAAGCAGGTTGATTTTTCTTATAGCATAGGTGGTCTAAGGGTTGAAAGGGTTGACACCCCCAAGCACGTTGGAGAACACTCAGGGCACTGATTGATGAGGGCATTGATTGGGAAGGCTGGGCATGCTCTCTGGTTGGTTAGAAGGGTGCTGGGGGACAGCACAAAGGAAGTAAAAGAATCATCTAAGGCCCTTCGTCCACTGGCGCAACGCGATTGCAATCTGACTCAAAAAAATATCGTTTCAGCATTGGATGGGAGTCGATTCCCAGTCGGACCCTTGCTATTGTGTAGTCCAATTGGTTTCCATTTAGGCAACACCTATATTGGGAAATTGAAATGGTCCAAAGGAGGGCAGCAAGAGTCTGTTCTCTCACACATTGAGTGTGTCAGACATGATTAGCAAATTAGTGTGGGACTCACTGTTGAAAAAAGGTTTTGAGGGTTCTCTAGATAGCAGGTTATCGTTTGTAGAATATAGGGGGAGAAATGATCATCTGTTCAAACTGAAGGAGATCAGGGCTCGAACAGACTTATCAAGCATGGGAAAATTATATCCTTTATATCATAGGACAGTAAATTTTGGCCAGAATGTAGAGAATGTTGTACTCCATGCCTGTGCAAAACGGCATGGCTATATCTTTAATAGATATTTAGAAACTCACCCATCTATTCGCCATGCATACTCATTAAGAAAAAAAGTGATTTCTGGTGATTTTGAGCACTTTTTTGCATTACACATGTTTTGTCGATTTTTCTCCACTTCTATCAAAACCACAAGTGTAAAACTTCGCCAGTACATGAAAAACTCGGTATTTTACACTTTCCCTAAGTTTCAAAGCTGCATCTTTAATAGAAATTGAGATATTGCAAAAACGAAGATTGAAAAGGGTAGGAATACACTTTGCACATTATTTTCTGCACTTTACATCATAGAACTGTAAATTTTTGTCAGCATGTAGAGAATGTGGTACTCCATGCCTGTGCAAAACTGCATGGCTAAAGCTATGGCTATTCCTTGGGGTTTTAAAATGAGTGAATTTTTAGGAATGAGAGATATTCTGTCCACTGCAAATTTGGCCTATCATGGCTGCCTGCAGTGTATTCAACTAGAACTAGTGTTTCCCCAAGGTGTCCTTACCCTGGCTATGGAGCCATCATACATATCCTGGATTATTCTAATAAACCCTTCTTCCACCCACCCCCCTTTTTCATAATACTTCCCAAACTACCGGTCACTGAACACTGTCAAAGGCCTTCTGCAGGTCAATAAAGATGGCATGGAGGTCCTTCTTGGCTGCCCCATACTTTTCTACCATCTGACTCAGAATGAAGATTGGCTCCATTGTATAATATTGACTCCTGCCTGAACCCATACTGCTTTCCACGGACACTAGTTCTATCCTGGAGGTGACGTTGCATTACTCTCAGAGCTTCATGGAATTGCTCATTAGCTTCATGCCACTATAACTGCCACAGTCTTGGAAATCCCCTTTATCCATGTATAGTAGTACTATCAAACTCTTGCACCATGCAGATGGCATTCTATCTCCAATAGCTATTTTATTGAAAAGTTTCCCTAGCCACTTGGTTCCTGTCCTCCCTAGACTATGCCATACCAAAATGGGTATAGTCGTGGCCTCTAAAAAAACCCACCTAGAAATGGCACATAAACACAATAACTTGGCTCCTATTAAAAAAAGTGCTACTGTTTTGCATACACTTTAATCCACATGTGTGTAGCTAAAATAAAACAGCATTTAACCTAGAGTGACCTGCATTATCAAATAAAATTTTTTTCTCATTTTCTGCAAAAATACGTCATAATTGCTTGTTATTTTGCACGATTACAAGGCAGTACCACATTTAAATGGAAAATTGATGCCACTTTCCATATGGCCAAGGGTTAGGACATACCTCCCTCTACTTAGAAAAAAAATATTTTATTGTTAATTACAGCCACCTTTTATAGTAATCCTGTAAAGCCAAACAGAAAAAAAACTCATACGTCCTCAAAAAAAAAACTCATCTCCAAAGCATTTCAAAATTCAAAAGAATGTGAAATAGTTTGCAATGAGCCCATGCAGCAAGTTTTTCAAAACTCAACTTGGTATTTATAAAAATTGTATTTTAAGTGTGAAAAATTCTACATTGGTCGCTTAACCCTAGAGAGATAATGCTCCCTTTGCTGTTACATTACAGGTAAATGGTAGTCGATGAGACTACCAAAGTAAATTCCAATATTTTATTGAAATGCAGTGCTATAACTTTAAAACTCAATTTTACATTAATAAATATTCTGCAATGCAAAATACAGTAGAATCTCGTTATATCGAACCTCAGGGGACCGTGAAAAATAGTTCGATATATCAGAGATTCGATATATCCAAATCTGGAATAATATGTAAAGCTAAAATTTACATCAGGCGGGACCGGCGCTCAAGCTTCGATATAAGCGGGAATAAGCAGGATTTCGATATAAGCGAGTTCGATATACCGAAGTTCTACTGTACACAATTTATTTTATATTTTCAAATTCAATACAAATTTGTCCTCTATGATTACCACAGATTGCTCTGGAGCATCAGTGGCATGAATATTGCATCACCCATTTAATTTTTGAAGTTCTCATCTGATCACTGAAGTTGTGCAATGCAACCCCAGCTTGTACTGACATGGGTGGTTGCTTGGGAAAATTGGGTTCTGCTAATACTCAAAAATGGTCACATTAGTGTAGTGTCTGTGCAGTCTATGCATTAGAACTATGCAGTGAACATTGGGAAGTGCACTGGTTATTGGAGGGTGCCAATTATTAGAATAAATACAGTAATTGTCATAGTGATTACTGAGAATTAAAACCAATAAGTCATAAGTGACATTTTATCAGTCAACATAGTTTAAATTTGAATAAAAATTTTTTTTGTTAACATAACATTTTGTTCATGTACCTCAGGATTTGCATCTTGGCTACTTGCATTCTATTAACCTTTAAGATACCACACATAGTTGCACTTTAACAACAGCCATGGATTTTGTTTATTTTGGTTGGACTTATTCATATATGTCAGCTGCAAAATTGTGATATGGAACACCCAGTGGTTGCTGAGATATAGCTTGTTCCACTTATGGAACGTTGGCATCTTTAGGGATCATTTTTCTTAAATTTACAAATTTGCAATAAACACAATTTTAATGATAATATAAAATATAAAACATATTAAAAAACATAATATATTTAATGCATAATCTAACAACAACTTATAAATTTATTTTGTATGAAAAATTGGAAAACATTTTTCATGCAATCGCTTGCCACAAAATTTGCACCACTTTTTTGTATTTTTTTTGCAAATAAAACATCGCCCTTGACTAGTTGATTCCAGGAAGTGCCCTTCTGGTGATGTTGCTATATCTTTTGGAACTGGGGCTGTTGGTCCACCCTGACGCTTGCGATAATGACCAAGTCCAACTTTCATTGCAACAGTTGCAATTTCGCGATGAAACTCTAAGTGTGTCAAAGCATTTTTACCCACTAAGTGACAATGCAGTCTCCAAGCAGCAACCACTATCATGTTGAGGCCATTGGAAAAAAGGTTCCACCACCATTTCTTTGATCATAGCTTTGGTCTATATGACCCTAACAGTCGATCCAGCATATCAACACCACCCATGCCTTTATTGTATGCTGTAATTAGTTTTGGTTGCTTGATGATGACTTTTTTCTTCTCTTTGGCAGAATAACGTTTGGCGTTTTGCAATGGGTAGACCCCCAGCCAGTTAGACATGATAGTGACAATGCTATTGTCATTCCACTTGACACAGTTTACTTTGCCATCTCCTCTGTAGTCAAATTCTCCACGTGGTTTTTTTGATAATTCCTTTGAAGGAACTAATGGACAATGGCTTGTGCGATTCTCACGAACTGTGCCAGTTGCTCTAAAACCTTTCTCTTTCAAGGTGGACATCAATTTATAGGATGTAAAATAATTATCAAAAAAAAGGCAGTGGTTTCTTGGTACCTCTGTAGTTGAGATCAATTCAAGAACAACTCTGGAACCTAGTGGAATTTTGTCTTTCTTTGGAACCTTTGCCTCAGCTCCTGTGTAAATTTGCATTGCAAAGGGATATCCATCAGTAGAGCACATCATCCAGATCTTGTATCCAAAACGAATTGGCTTGCCTTTGATGAACATTTTACAACTATGATGTCCAAAATAAGGAACCATAGATTCATCAATGCTAAGCTCTTTTGTAAAAACACCTGCTATTTTTTTAAATTGTGTTGAAAGATGATCATAGAATGGGGCAATTTTTGCAGCTTTTCTGTTACTGAGATTGAGATTGTCTACAAGATGAAAATAAGATTTTAAAGTTTGAAATCTCTTCCTGGGCATAATTTTTGGAATTATGTTGTTGCTCAAGTCTTTAGCTGTTGACCAGTAGTGTTGTTCTCTAGGAACACAGTGGTATCCACTAAAGAGGAGAATTCCAAAGAAACGGATCAACTCATCTGAATTTGTGTTGATGGTTGAAAGCTTTTGGCTGGCATATAAATTTGTCATTTTTGCCATGTATTCTAAGTATTCCATATCCAGAATTTCAATGAAGAGATCAAATGGTGATTTATCCAATAAATCCTGACGAAGATCAGAAACATTATCAGGCATCTTGTCATCCATATCTGTATCAAACACCTCAGTTTTTGACCAATTAGGACTATCATTCTTTTTACATTTCTTCTTTCTTCTTTTGGATTGACTAGTTTGTGGTTCCTCATCACTTTCTTTGGACTCATCGCTTTTCATTTCAAATTCAACATCTAACTCCCCACATACTTCCCCTGGTTCCACTGCACACAAATCATCATCATCAATATCTTCTAAATCTGAATCTTCTAAATTGTCATTTGGTGGCAAAATAGCAATTTCAGCATCACCAACGTCTTCATCAACTTCTAAAAGCTCTACAGCTTCTCCCAGGGTTTTACAATGATGCTTTGATGTCATTATCTATGCAAACCAATGACTAAAACTAAATTGTGAAAAATTAATCATCTACATTATTAGGATTCCCAGGTTTATTCATACAGAAATGCAACTTTAACATTTATATTGAAATAACTTACTTTGTATGAGACTTGATGTGGAATAAATATAAAATTCAGAGCACAATAATAGTTAACTTTCTGTAAGAAAATGTGTTTAGAAATCCAAAGAGTTGAAAATTTAAGCCACTGTGTTAGCAGTATGTTTTCTGCAAAAGTGAATGCTTTTGCAATAAGGCAGGAAATGTGACACAAAGGAGAGTCAAAGGTTGACTATTCAAGTTTGTTATCAGATTAAAAACAATGGCTTAGGAGATCTCCAAGTCAGTTAAACACGCATTCAGTATGAATCATGCCTTTCCCTTTTGTTTACAAAAGAATAACCAAATGAATATTTTATTTTACTACATAACCCCTAAAGATGCCAACGTTCCACAAGTGGAACATCCCAAAATAATCAGTTGGGATTTCTCTTCCGTTCATGAATATCAGAAGATTTTTGCTTAAAACTAGTAAATCATCCTTTGAAATGTTGATTATAACAAAACTATGTAATAGTCTTATCAATATATTGTGCTACACCACAGTGGACAAATCAAAGCATGAGTAGCAGTTTTTTACCAAGTTTGGGGCATAGTAAGTCAGCAATTAGTAAAAATAATAAGGAAAAATGAAGGGATATTGTAGATTCATTATTCAGCTTTACAATAAACCTTTTTTTAGCCAGATATCAATGTTGGTATTAAAGATACAAAGGCTTAAAAATGTGTTCCACTACTGGAACGTTGGTACACTAAAGGTTAATGCAGCTCTTCCTCACTGCCCAACACTCTGATCCATATAGCAAAGCTGGCCTAACCAATGCCCTGTAAAACTTACATGATCATGGAATTATATGCATTTATAAGTTATTTCTTATTCAGATTTATAAAATTTGTCTGCATGATTTGCTTTATATAATATGACATTTTTGCAGTGTATACTATATTTAACAAGCACAGTAAAAGGAGCAGGTTGGAGCTGACAACTGTTTCACAATATTAATGCCAATACTTTAATGTAAGATGTCCCAATATATATTTTAGCTGCATATTGCATTATACAGTCCAACTTACTTATAAGAGACTTGGATAAAAGAGAATCTCGGTTATAAGAAAGCCATACTGAATTCCCATCTGCATGTCCTAAGCTTTACGTGTTAATGTACATGGTTATAAGAGACTTGAATAAAAGAGAAACTTGCCTATATGAGAGCACATTTTGACAATTTTGATTTGTCACTCAGATATAAGAGAATAATGAGATTGACTGATCCATGCTGAACAGTGTATGTTATGCAAGGCAGACAGATGACGTCCTGCACAGGCACTTCATGATGTGGAGCATACGGTGGAAAACAAAGCTTTAAAAAAGCAAGTTCAATGCAAAATCACAGACTTCTTCAAATGATTTTTTTAAATATATAGTCATCATCATAATACCCTTATCCCACCTGTAGCCAGTTCAGGTGTACAGGTTATAATTCTCCACTCCTGTCAATCTCCCACCGGGTCCCTTTCTATCCCACACACCACCATATCCCTAGAGTGGCTTATTGCATTGGACACACCATTTCTTGTCTGATCACTGAAGTAAAGCAATGCAACCCCAGCTAGTTCTGGCATGGGTGACTACTGGTGAGTACCACCAATATATAAAAATCGTCACATTACTGTAGTGTTTATGCATTCTATGCAATAGACCTATGCAGTGGACGGGGATCAATGACCTTGTAGTTGAAGGGCGCTAAAACGCCTTCCAACCAAACTAACCATATCACTATGGATAAATACCAGTATACTGTAATTAACTGGATAGTTTTTAATCTGCATGCAGTCTGGAATATCCCTGTTGTGCATTGTTATTGTGTAATAGGTCAGACAACATGCACTATTACAACCAACAAAACATTAATGTACATGCCAAATTTCTACTTTAGTTGTATAATGTGATGCTTCAATAAGTGGCATAGGTTGGCATCCCCCACACGCTACCCAACCAATATTCCTGTGGGCTTGAGACGCCTGCCTGGGGTGCCCCCAGTCAGAGCATGTATAGTGAACCTGTATAGTTTTTAAATCTGGATTTTTGAATCTGTTTTGGAATGTTATGAAGCATAAATTGAAAATTACAGTACTGTACTTAGAAATGTATTGCAGTGTATTCAATTAGAATTTTCTTCCAAGTAATGAAAACGTGCAATTGAAAAAAAGCTATGTGACGGAAAACTAATGATAAAGGCATCTTGCCAGACCAAAGACTTGGAGATGAAAGGTCTTCGAACTCCGCTTTCGGACGGCATTACAGGAACGCTCAATGAAAAACAAACAGTAACGCTCCAAAATGCGGACCGTTCATTATGAAATCCGACAGCGGTAACAGACTAATGGGAGAGGGAAATGTGCATAATGGACTTATTTCAAGTATTAACACCATTCTAAAAATGAAGCATCTCGATCCCAACCGAACGAATTATTGTTCAACTTTTCAGCACTGATACACATTTCAAGTAGAGTCTTCAATACAAACGCCCCTACACTACACAATTACAATCCATCTTTCTCCCAAGGCATTAACACATACCTACTTCAACGTCAAGATCGTCTGTTTTAAATTCGTAAACAAGTTAATATAGTGAGACGCGATAAGAGGCCACAAAATAGTGAAATTGTTCTTACTCACTTATTAACCCTTGAATTCGAATGGTATACCAATTGGAATTACCGTTGTGGCAAATATACGGAGCACAAAAGACGCCCAACCAACATTCAATAACGATTGAAATGTTTACAAACAACTTTTCTTGTCTCGATTCCACTGTGATTTTTAACTGAACAACCGTTGAGTCGTTCGAAACAAATCGAATGATAGCGTCGTTTAGAAGAAGACGATGATAATTCCAACAACGTTCTCCAAAAAAAACGTAAAAACGAATGGCGCGTTGCGTACGTTGTCGAGTACATGCCGAGATTTCACTCAGGCGATACCATTTCGTAAGGGAATTCCTAACAATGACGTGCAACAGGCGTTCAACGATTTCCGACGCGGTAGCTGCTTTGAGCTAACAGAAAGGAGGCGAAAATCGCAAGCGAAAAGCCTGGTTCCGTGGCACGCCACACCGACGAGAATAGCGCTTCAGCAAACGGTATACTTATGACGTAAACCACAGGCGCTAACAGAAATTGCGCCTGGTTTGATTCCCTGGCATGAGCGAATGCACGTAAGGAATTAATACTTCTCAAAATGAACGTGTGGTGGCGCCAAAATCGAAAAAATAAATAAACCAATGAAAACAAATGGAAGACTATTTAAAACTGCAAACAGCCAATCAAAATCAAGCGACGCATTCCAAAGACAAATCAATGAGTCTATAAAGCGGCCCACAGACAGTCAACTTGGTTGTCAACCTTGTCAACTTGTTTGCCACAGACTGAACAACCAAGTTGACAACTTTCTCATCAACATCAGTTTTTCGAAAAATTTGCAGCGAAAAGGTGTAGCACAGCTTCCTCAAACTATGGTGCGGCCGAATTGCATTCGAGTGCGCCAAAGTTGCATTGGTGTGTGGCCGAGTTGCATTGGTGTGCAGCCGAGTTGCATTGGAGTGCGGCCGAATTGCATTAGACTGTGGGCCGAGTTGCGGTGGACACTCCAGTTCTTGGCAGATAACATTACATTAGTTTTGGTGGTGTCAAATATTTAAATAAAAGCTTTAATACAAATCAACCCCTAACTCAGTTTTTGCGGTGGTGGCAGATGCCCAGGCGCCCTGTACTACGGTTGTGAGGTCTGTAATTTGCGCTATTCGAGCGTTGACTGTAGGATGTTATGTGTGTATTTATTAATGTGTATTCAATGTGTTTGTATATGTTTTGTAATTAGTGCCCGGGTGGGCATGGAATTAAAATAATAATAATAACCCCTTTTTCGCCTATGGCAGGGTTGGGTACCCACCTTGTCTCTTTGAACTGACACAACGGTGATGTACTGGACGGTGCTTTGCCATAGCCATTGCCGACCAATACCTATTTACCGTCGGTCTACTTTTCGTTGGAAAATTCCACCGGCGCCAGGGGGAACTCCTGCATAGCAGAGGGTTCTTTTTCCTGCAAATTCCATAGTACACCACACGGGACCTCAGTTTTTCCTCTCATCCAAAGGAAGGCGCACTCGAGGCATCTCTATCGTCCGAAGGGGCCCACCAACTTCAGTCCAGTATCTAACCTAGAACCACTGACGGAGTTATCAAGTCATCCTGATAGGATCCTAGCTTCTCATACTGCGCACGAATTGTACCCCTTTAATAATTTTATACTTCACTTTTGGACACTGTATCTAGATCATTCCACACCAACTTCACTCAAAAATTTTTGAAGTGCACTAATGTTGACAGCAAAGTTGACAACGCTGCCATAGACGAAGCAACTTGGTTGACAACAATAGGCTCCTCCAATGAAAAATCTAAAGTTTTTGATTTTACTTCAACCGTTACCTCAACTTGACCTTTCAACCTACCCACAGACGATCAATTTTGTCGTCAACATGGTAAGTTGACGACACGGTTGACAACCAAGTTGACCGTCTGTGGGCCGCTTAAGGAGTACCAGCTGCGCCCCTTTTCCATTGAATTTTGCAAGGTCAGTATATATAAGGTCCCGCAACGCGCATGTAGAGGTCACGTGATGTGACGTACATTGTACATAGCGTGAATAAAAATACTGCTTTCATAAGCTTTAGCGTTCATATAACTTGATGGAAAAATATATTTATTTAACAAATTATATATTTAAAAGAGCCATAAACACAAGAAACAACAATTATTGGTGACATAGCAATGATTATTTAAATTTTTTTTTACTTTTTTTACTTGTTTTCTAGAATCCATTCTATCATTATCAGAATGTCTTCTATCATCATCATCATCATCTCAACCTCCTCCCGCCTGCAGTGGGGTCGGTTCTGTGGGTTCTTATCCTCTACTCTCGCCTATCCCCCACCAAGTCCGTCTCCACTCCACACGTCTCCATGTCCCTCTGCACCACCTGCTCCCACGTCCGTTTTTGTCTTCCCCTACCCCTGGTGCCCCCAATCACAAGCAAACCCATAGTGGACCTAATAAGTTCCTCCTCCTCCTCCTCCTCTCTCCTCATCATATGCCCATACCACCTCAGCCACTTTTCCCCTCATCTTTTTCACTATGTCCCCCACTTCCAAGCTACCTCTAATGTAATCAGTGGTGGATCCAGGATTTTCCTCAGGGGGAGGTTGCAGGGGGGGGGGGGTTGAGCCATAGGCAGCGATTGGAAACGCAATTTTCATTTGTCAGTGTCAATGTCGACCCAAAATTTAGGGGGGGGGGGGGTTGCAACCCCAAAACCCCCCTTGGATCCGCGCCTGAATGTAATCATTTTGGACTCATCTCATGCAGTGGCGGATACAGGAATTTCGGGGGGGGGGGTTGAGCCATCGGCAGCGATTGGAAGCCAAATTTTCATTTGTCAGCATCAATATCACCCCAAAATTTAGGGGGGGGGGGTTGCAACCCCAAACCCCCCTTGGATCCGCGCCTGGAATCTCATGACACCCCACTAATGGAGTGCAGCATACACATCTCAGACACTTGGATTCTCCTTTCTTGGTTCTTCCTTGCTGCCCAACACTCTGGACCATACAGCATAGTGGACCTAACAATCTTTTGTCTTTAGGAAATGCATGAAAATGCAATCCACTCTCTTTCAAAATTTTTACAAGTTGTATTACAACCATAAACAGCACAAATTACCATCGTTTATTCCAATATACTTGTTGATGTAATGCTTTAAATGTCGGTAGCAGACGCTAATTTTAAAAAAGTGTGTACAATCTACGTCCTGCGCAGTTGATGGTACACCTATTTGCGGGACCTAATATATACTGACCTTGGAATTTTGTGGCACAGTTTTGGACTGTGGCGCCTCAAGTGGATGGTTTGCTACAACAGAGATGCTACATAGATTTCAAACATTTAACCCTTGCTATACACACTTGTAAAATGCATACATGATGTGCGTACTGGGGTGCCATACACCCCATGTAAGTTTTGGCCTATAAGAAATATATTCTGTTTATGGAGAACATTTTTTTAAATAAAAATTCGGTATTAATACAATTTTTACTTATAATGAAGCAACCATAGCCAAATTACAAAACAAAAACTAGATTTTTTGGGAAATTATATTAACTTTAAAAACAATTAAGAAAAAGATAAAATATTAAAAAGTGGTAGTATGATGACAATTGGATGTTAAATTTACCTATAAAAATTAGAAAATATTTATATATCATAAAATTACTGGGAACGACCATGAAGATGCTTTCAATGGCATTAGCAGCGTTAAAACAAAAAAATAACTAAGCATACAACATGTATGAAATGCAACCGTTGCCTACACACTGGGGTGTTGCTTAACTTCAGTGATCAGACGAGAACTGGTGTGTCCAACGCAACTCGCCGCTCCCGGGGGATAGGCGGGAGTGGAGGATTAGAACCCACAGATCCGACCCTGCCATAGGTGGGAGAAGGATGAGATAATGATGATGATATGGAGTCCTGGAGTGGATTGCATGGAGTTTGAGCAATTTACAGCAGTACACACTATTACTGCAACCTTTGCTCCATCCCAGTGATATATCCTAAGGTGATATATATTTTCAAAATGTTTACGTTAGAGGTAGCTTGGGGGTGGGAGACATCGCGGAAAAGATGAGGGAGAAGCAGTTGAGATAGTATGGGCATGTGATGAGGAGAGAGGAGGAGGAACATAGTTCCATTATGGGTCTCCATGTGATTGGGGGCACATGCGGTAGGGGAAGACCAAAACAGACGTCAGAGCAGGTGGTGCAGAGGGGCATGGAGACGTGCAAGATGGAGAGGGACGTGGTGGCAGACAGGCGAGAGTGGAGGATAAGAACCCACAGACCCGATCCTGCCACAGGCGTGAGGAGGATGAGATGATGATGATGGTGGCGATATACATACACCTAATAACTACTTTTAAATCATTCCAATTATTTATTACATAGTTGTAAATATGAAAGCTAATACATGTAAAGAAGTAGTTTCAGCAAACCATCTACTAGGTGGCGCTCTTTCTATATGAGGACACGAAAAGGGTGGAGCTGTCACTCCTTGTATTAGACTCCTTGGACAAATGCAGTTAACTAATGCCTAGTTCGGTATCACCACACCAATGAGAGTAGCGTTCTGGCAGGTCGACAATCCACATAAACTGATGACGTAGTTAAACTACCATTCTGTAAAATAAGCACGAAATCAATGGTGAAGTGGAGTTGAGAGTTAGTTAACTGCATTTGTCAATGGAATGCGTTGCTCGAATTTGATTGGCTGTATGAATTTTTAAATAGTCTTCTGTTTATTTTTCATTGATTTTTTTTATTTTTTCGGTTTTTGCGCCACCAAACGTTCATATTGAAGACTATTAATTGCTTACGTGAATTCGCTCATGCCAAGGAATCAAACCAGGCGTAATTTCTGTTAGCGCCCGTGGTTTACATCATAATTATACCATCTCAAGCCCTATTGTCGTCGGTGTTGCGTGCCAGGGAACTAGGCTTAACACTAATCACGTCGACACTGATGACATTTTGATGACGTTTTGTGCTAGTGCATTATGAAGGACCGCCAACGCAATTCCTTAAGTGTAGCACTTTATTTGGAGCCACCACACCCCACCATCATGTCTAAGTATATCCTCGACCATTTTTCAAGCAGACAGCTCAACCGTCAGCCAATCAAAACGCAGCGTGACTTGTGGGACGCTATGTGAGTTGACCACCTGTCAACTCCACTACTGTCATGCATAGCTGCCCTGCAGCACCCCAAGTAGCAGTGTGATGTCACCATTTTTTGTGCTGTGTCGTCTATTACAATGGTATCAGCATTAGCACATGGGTATACAGAACCAGGCATAACTCTCAACTCGACTTCACCATTGATTTTGATCTTACTTTACAAAATGGCAGTGTAACTACGTCATCAGTTTATGTGGATTGTCGTCTGATAGCACTATTCTCGTCGGTGTTGCGTGCCAGGGAACCAGGCTAAACGAAGCAATTTTGCTCTTGAACTTTGGATGTGACAGTAGAGATGCGCGAAAGTAAAACAAAATTACTTGATAGCACTATCGATTGATGCATCACTCGATGGGGCTATTGATAATAGCATAAAAATCACTCGATGTATCAATAGTTTTTATTCATAAAAATGCCACTTAGTTACAAGAGAATTGAAAGAATATTTATTGCTGCCACTCTTTGTAGGAAAGTAGTTTTCAATTTTAGTGACCAAGGGCATGGGGTGAGGTTCTGTGTGGGGGTGAGATTCTGTGTGGGGGTGAGATTCGGTGTGGGGTGAGATTCTGTGTGGGGGTGAGATTCGGTGTGGGGGTGAGATTCGGTGTGGGGGTGAGATTCGGTGTGGGGAGAGGGATTCCAGTGATACAACAGTTTCGTTATTTAGGATCACTTTTTCAGAGCAATGGGGAAATATATTACTGTCGTGACCCATAGGATTAATGCCGGATGGCTGAAGTGGAAACAGGCAAGTGTGGTCCTGTGCGATCGCCAGGTCCCAATGAAGTTGAAGGGTAGAGGGCATGGCTCAGGGTGTAGTGCTTTGCTGTATGGCTCAGAGCCCAGGGCAGTTAGGAAAAACCATGAACGACAAAGCAAGTGGCTGAGCTGTGAATGCTGTGCTACATGAGTGGTGTTCACGATCAGACAGAATCAAAACCGAGTACCTTAGTGGTAGGTTGGGATGGGAGGTGGTATGGGCACGTGTTGAGGAGGGGAGAGAAGCTTATTAGGTCCATTGTGGGACTGCAGGTAGATGAGGGCACCAGAGGTAGAGAAAGACTAAGCAGACGTCGGATGGGAGCAGGTGGTGCAAAGGGACATGGAGGCATACGGGGTGGAGGGGGACGACCCTGCCTCAGGTGGGAGAAGGACGAGATGATGATGATGACTTCGTAGGAAAGCTTACTCATAAGAAGAAGTTTCTCTACACGTTTTGGGTCTAACCTGTTTCTTTTCAATGCTATTGTATTTCCTATTTTGGAAATTACTCTCTCAGAAGGGACAGATGAGCCTACAATTCAAAAATAGTTTTGGGCCAAGTTTCAGAGATCTGGAAATATCGCTGTATTCCTTAACCAGAAATTCATTGGATTCACTTTTCACTCTACAACAGGCTGCAGCAAGATATTCACAGAAAGAAATTGCAATCCTCCAGCAATAATTCCTGATGTACCAAAATATCATGAAATGACCAAATACAATCTTTCATAGCCTCACCTTCAGATGATTCTGATGCAAGAAAAACTGATGGATTTAATTTTAGTTCTGTTTATAAATTAGTGACAGCAGATGGGCAGCATTTCAAAGCTATTGATAGTTGTGGAAACTATCGTGATGCTATCAAGTTGCCAAACATAAATGGCAAAGCCATTGGTTGTCACAAACCATTCGATAATATCGATATTGCATTACTATCGCGCATCTCTATGTGACAGTAGCGTGGACATCCACCATGACTAAGGTGACCATTTTTTTCCATGGGGCAATCTGGGACATTGCCCCCTCCCCATCAACTCAGAAAATTTTTTTTCTCTTTTCATAATATTATTAAAAAACTGAATAAATGAAAACGAATAATAAAAAACAATTCAAAATAGTATTAAAAGTATGAATAATTCACAAAGATGATTACAGTAAAACATGGTTATAACGTTTTGTTGGGGACCAAAGGGAACAAACGTTATAACCATGAAAACGCTATAGCCGTGATATGCTTTTTTGTGCTTTTCCATCCCTAATACTTGTTGGATTCTATATATGCGATGTATTGGTAAAACAACGTCATGTGGGGGTACATAAGTGATTTATCTATATGTACAACAATCAAGAATTGATGATTACTTGATGGAGGATGGCTGCTTCCACCTCTGGATGCCGAGGCACAGATATCCACTTGGTATCTTGGCCAACCTCCACACAACTTCATTGTTTTTTTGTGACAATTGTTGATAGCTTTTTGAGATTGTTAATAGGAATCCCAAATTGTCTTACCACCCCAATACTAGGTCTCTTGTGCCATTACTACTAAAACCACACATTATCAAGATTGTGTGTTCTGTTTGTGTACAATCTATGTAATGCACAGGTCATCTTGTACATTCTCCCCATATGCAGCATTCCTAATCAGGACATGTGCACATATGGTTTGGGAGTTTTTCATATCCATGATAGGATATGAAAAAGTGCTGCCCACGAGGGCCTTTCAAACGTTATAGCATTAAAACAAATGCTATATCCATAACCCTCTACCATTAAAGCCGTAGGCACTGCCGGACAAGCCCGAACAGACACTATAGCTGTGAAAAGGCTATAGCCATCCATGAACGTTATAAACGTGTTTTATTGTTCAGTAGAACTCCAATTTTCTGAACTCCTATTATCCGAATCGCCAATTATTTGAATCGCTTTCAGAATTTCAGAAAAAAAATTACGAGAAAACGTACTGCAATTTTCAAAACAAAGTGCGACTTGCCCGCTACTTTGACCGAGATGTTCAGCAAGCAATGACTTTCATTTACAGTATGGTACACGTACATACTGTACTAATGTAAAGCCCTTTTAAGTACGCTTAATATGTTCATTTAATTAATTAAAAGCTGTTTTTATTTAAAAATAAGTTTTTTCTCCTATTTAGACCCTTGTTTCGGAAAAAATCCAATTATCTGAATGGGGTCCGGTCCCAACTGATTTGGATAATTAGAGTTCTACTGTAGTTGTATTTTGTCGACATGTCATTCCCCATACCTAAAAATATTCTTCAAATGGCATATCATTATACTGTATACCCAATGAAAGGCTCCAAAAATAATACAATCCATATATTGAAATACAGTAATACCTCGTTTAACGTTAAGGATATCATCATCATCATACCCTAATCCCACCTGTAACAGGGTCGTGTCTGCGGGTCCGTCTGAACATGCTCTGGCTGGGTTAACCCCAGCCAGGCGTCTGGAACCTGACAAACAGCTTGGATATGGCAAAACAGTTTTCACAAGGATCCTTTCAATGGGTGTGATGCTGAATATCAACTATCTAATTATTGTTGAACGAACATACCTATTGTTTAACGTTAGCGATGTGTTCCTCGAAAACGTTACAGTACCAGAATCAACGTTAATGGAGGAAGAAATAACTCGTGAAGAATAGGGATTCAGATTACTAAATTTAAATAAAAACTAGATTTCGTTTTTATTTATAATTAATAAATGGGATCAATTGAAAACAGCTTTTCTTGACAAATTTTTAAAATATAATCTACAGTTAAACCTGTCACCTGGACCACCTCCAGAAGCGAAATCAGCGCCAGCACGGTCAGTGCGGTCCAGCACCAAATAGGGCTCCATAGAATTAACCTATAAATTTTCTCTCCAAGCGGACCACCTGTCTAACGCGACCGGAACCACTGCAAATTCGGTCCCGAACCTTAGCAGACCCTGCATAAGAGGACCATAAAAAGTAAATTTCGCCAGACGTTGTGCTTCCGCTTTGACAAGTTTGTTGGCAGGGGTGAGTCAAAAATGTAAACTGTGCCTCTTATGGGCATGCTGTGCAATGTGTCATTGGCGTTTTGTAGTGAACAGCTGCTTCAGTGTCCATTTCTTGCCTGCACTGGCTCTGATTGGTTGGTTGGTTGTTGGTGTTTAAGGTCCCGTCAACTACAAGGTCATTAGGGACCCATCCACTGCATAGTTCTAATGCATAGACTGCACAGACACTACACTAATGTGACGATTATTGGGTATTAGCAGTACCCAGCTTTCCTGAGCGACCACCCATGTCATTACTAACTGGGCTTGCGTTGCTTAACTTCAATGATCAGACGAGAACTGGTGTGTCCTACGCAACTCGCCACTCACCCGCTGGCTCTGATACATTTGCTCAGCAGCAGAGATGAAGACCTTAATATTGAAAGAAAAAAATTGATCTATGTATATGTATGCATATTGGTGTGCATTCATGAAGTGTAGGGAGATACCTCCACAAGCGGACTACCTGTGTAAGGGGACCGCCTGTACGGGGTCCCACAGGTGGTCCGCTTATACAGGTTTCACTGTATATAAATAAAAATGCAAATGTGTGTTTGTTCAAAACCAAAAATCTCTGAAAGTTCTTGAAAGATTGCTTTGAAATTTCATTCCAATACAGGCAGGTTTTTATAGAATGATTACATAGAAGATGTTGTGGCACATCACCACATCACATTGCTAAACCCCAGTGGTGACATAACCCCGTTGTCTTTCATCAACAGTGACGTCAGTTCTTAACCTTCAAACTTGTTCTGATTTTCAAGTTCATTCTATATACAGTCGGACCTCAATATAGTGGATGCCACGGGACCATGAGCAGTCGTCCACTATATGCGATTTTCCACTATAATGGGGTTTTTGAAATGATTGATGTAGGTTGGGGTTTTTAAAATGATTTCAGTGGCAATTACTTAACATGCTGCAAGTACAGTCAACAATGTTAGAAATTCCAAAATTCCAGAACTCCTCAATAATATATTTACTGATTTATGGTTGTTGCAGGTGGGGGTTGATGAAACTGGTGGATACAGTAATTCTATTTCCTTCCCATCAACATACAGTACTGTATTTATAGGCTCAGCAAACAAAGAAGTAACAGGGTGAAAACAATACATACTGTATATTTAGTCCTATCAACCTAAGTGCACATGACTGTGAAAGCAACAGGCATATGTACTGTGCACTACAACCCTAACATATTGTGACTTAAGGTGCCCCATATTAGTGAAAAAAGATACTGTAAGAGGCTGTTTTTGGAAGTCATGGGTTTAAAGGTGCAACTGCAACTTTAACAATGTTTAACACTGCAGTGTTGACAACTTTAATAATACTGTAAAACAACCAAAAAAATACGGAAACACCAATAGAGCAATTTTATGCATATTATGTGCTGCTCATGAAAATGACTTTCGTTTTACTGTGCGACCCTCAAATATTTTGTAATTCCCCAATGTTTTTAAAATTTTAGTGACAGTTGTCAATAAAGCAATAATTGACATATAACAGAAATCTGGCTATACTTTACCCTACCTATTGTCACTGACCAGCTATTAGTCATAGGTAGGCCCACTAGGATACAGCTAATGACCAGTTGATAGTGGAGTTTTGTTTCCCTGACAGAATAATGGGCCACTGAGAAGATGATTGCGTTCTAATTCTAATTGAATACACTGTAAGCAGCCCTGATAGGTCAAGGTTGCAGTGGAGAGAATGACTCTCATTCCTAATTTGTAAACCACTGAGCTCCCAAGGAACCTGAAGCATAGCATCTATTCTGTCGTGTATTGCCTACTTGCTGTAACGGCACTTTCATGCAGAAAGTTTGCCACGTTCTCCTCACAAGAGCATTCCTTTGCCGAATTACCCTTGAAAAAGACCAGTAATAAAAGTCTGTTCATGCCCTGATCCCCTTCAATTTGAATGGATGATCATTTCTCCCTCTATACTCTGCAAGGGATAAGCTACCAAAGACTGTCTGTGATAATGTCTGAGACACTCAATCTTTGAGAGAAGCGTTGTAGCACAATTCTTGCTGCACTCCTTAGAATAATTTCAATTTCCCAAGATAAACCCTGCCTAATGGAATACCAAATTGGACTACATTAATCTACAGTTGGCCATCCCAGTGAAAAATAGGTTATTTCTTTCACCTTCCTTTGTATTGTCCCCCTTCCCAATCAATTTATCAGTGTGCCCTCTCCAGGTGCCCATAGTGTTTAAAATAATTCTAAGGTGCTTATGAGTCTCAACCCTCTTAACCCACACACCATGTATGCAATAAGTAAGATCAAATCGCCTTCTAGACCTGCTTACCCTCAGAAAGCTGGTTGCAATTTTGTGCAGGAAGATAACCCTTCATCCACCACCCTTGTAATGTATGTGTCATCTGCAGATAGCCCTATATTATTCCAAGTCCTATATCATCATCATCATCATACCCTTCTCCAGCACGAAACTGGGTCGGGTCTGAGAGTTCCAATCCTCCACCCCCGCCGATCCCCAACCAGAGCTCCATCCACCCCACACACGCCCATGTCCTTTTGTACCACGTGCTCCCACGTCCTCTTCGGTCTACCCCTCCCCCTGACGCTCCCAACCACCTGCAGTCCCATGATGGACCTAACCAGCTCCTCCTCCCCCTTTGCATCACATGCCCATACCACCTCAATCTCTTTTCCGTCATCTTCTCCGCGATGTCCCCCACCCCCAGACTACCGCTAACATGGTCGTTTCGGATCCTGTCAGCTCTTGACACCCTGCTCATGAAGTGCAGCATTTGCATCTCAGCCACCTTAATAAATTAAAATCATCAAAACTTGTCAGTTTATTTACATATTATACTTTAAAAATTTGTCAACAAAAGTCGTTTTTAATTGTTCCTATTTATTATTTATAAATAAAGAATGAAATCCAGTTTGTTTTTTCAAGTTAGTAACCTATCCCTATTCATCATGTGTTATTTCTTCCTCCATTAACATTGATTCAGATAATGTAACGTTTTCGAGGAATGCCTCTGTAACATTAAACGAGGTATTACTGTATTTTTTTGTTTTTTAGTTCATGTTTGCTACCTTTTTTAACTTTTTTGCAATTTTAAATGTTTTTGTTATAACTTTATTCTCTTTCACTGCAATTGTTCTGCTTTAGCTCATTCCAAATAATGCCTCAAGTTATATATCAGCACCCAATGTTCAACCAACCACCCATGTCAGTACTAACTTGGGCTGCATTGCTTAACTTCAGTGACAAGATGAGAACTGGTGTGTCCAATGCAACTAAGCCACTCTGATAGATATGCTATTTCAATTTAGGAGATTGCAATTCCCAATTACATTGATGTCTGCAATCACCATAAACAACGCTCAGGGCCAATCTTTACAATTATGTGGTTTAGATCTCAACATGGATTGCTTCTCACATGGACAATTATAGACATGGCCTCTAGTTTGGATAGACATTATCCAACCTAGAAACTTATGTGGCCATTCTAAAGTCCTGCCCATGGCTCATCTTTTGCCATTCAATTCGTTTTTCAATTCACTTTCATTTTCTCTAAAATATCAATATAGTGCGTTTTTTAAAAAAAAAACCAGCAAAATGCAATTGGGTTCTAAACAAAAACCATGGGAGCTAAAAAAACAACCAGTCAAAAGGTGGCTCAACCCATTACATAAGGCGAAATGTTGCTTAAATGCACACATATCTTGGCTCTTACAGGTCTGGTGACTTCTAGAGGGTATCTGATTATGTTGGATTATTTTGGTCTATTGGTGTTTAAAGCCCTTCAATTAGTCATTAGAGCCCCATCCACTTCTAAGTTCTAATGTTGATAATAGAACACACAATTACTAATATTTCTTAACTGCAAGTGTAGAGTGAGAAAATGGCTGGTTTCTTTTCACTGGTTTCTTTTCATTGGAGACCATGACTATATATGTTGTGTTCAAAGTTGGCAAACCTACAAAAAATATTGTATACCCAAAAACATTGTGAAATTATACATATTATAAACGTGTGCTTTCTTTTCTGAGCCACAGCAATGCAAGGCTGGGCAGCTAGTATGTAAATAAACTGACAAGTTCGATGATTTTAATTTTTTTTAATTTTTTTGACAAGAATCTATCAAAGGTTGATTGCATTGGTTATCTCTTCTATTCTCATAATAGCTCCCTTTAATAGCACAACTTAACACAAAATTAACACAAAATCATTTTTGGACAATCTAATAAATAAGACCCCTGACTCAAGCAATCACACAATATTTTTGTCATTAAAACTTTAACTGGTAGGTCTTCTGCAGGTTGTTTTCAGTGGATGTTTTCATTTACTTTCGCTTAGAATTCTTGAATAAGAATATCCTGTTTGTAGTGAACACTGCACTGTTTTTTTTTACATTTTTCTACTCAATTTCTTATGTTTAATTTTCTTTCTAAAATTATCAAATTTTCATTTGTTCAGCATTTTGTTTTATGTAACGTGCATATATAGTCATGGTCTCTAACTTGGTTCTTACTAAATAAAAAGTGTTACTGTTTTGCATACACTGTAAGCTACAGGTGTGTAGCTAAAATACAACAGCATTTAACCTAGAGTGAGCAACAATAGAAAAAAAATTTTTTTTTCCTTTTTTGCAAAACTACACCATAATTGTTTGTTTTTTGCATAATTTCATGGCAGTATCACATTTAGATGGAAAATTGATGCCACTTTTCCATATGGCCAAGGGTTAGGACATACTTCCCTCTACTTAGAAAATAAATATTTTACTGTTAATTTTAGAGTAATCCTGTAAAGCCAAACACAAAAAAACCCATACGTCCTCTAAAAAAAACCCATCTCCAAAGTATTTCAAAATTCAAAAGAATGTGGAATAAAGAGTTTGCGATAAGCCCATGCAGCAAGTTTTTCAAAACTCAACCTGGTATTTATAAAAATTGTATTTTAAAAGCGTGTACCTCAAAAATTTCCACCAAGAAAATTCTACATTGGCCACTTAACCCTAGAGAGATAATGCACTCTTTGCCGTTACATTAAAGGTAAAGGGTAGTCGGTGAGACTACCAAAGTAAATTCCAATATTTTATTGAAATGCAGTGCAATAACTTTAAAACTCAATTGCATATTTATGAACAATATGCTGCAATGCAAAATATATAATTAACAATTTATTTTAAATGTTCACTGGGAGACCACTAGGTGGTGCATGTCGGGTGTCTGCTGCTATTTTCATAGTGTGAATTTTAAACGGATTTCACTGTCAAAGAACAGCTGTTTGAAAAAAAGGCCGCCTTTCCAAGGCATAGAGCTCAAGGATCCAGGTGGAGGTAGGGCTGAGGGTGGTTCTGAGGCATTTGGTGGTGCAGGGAGGTTGTTGCAGGGTTGGGCTGTTATGCCTTGCCTCGTGTCACTTTCCCCCGGGTCCCGTTGTGCTGCTCGGTAGTGGGTGTCGGCTGCTTTGGCAGTCACAACGCTGCATCTGCGGTAGGCTGCCCCCCCCCCCCGGCACAAATTCTTACAAAAAATTTTTGTGTAATCGTTTTTAATTTTGTTTCTGTCATTATTGCTTTTTTCGTTAGTATCTGTTTCTGTTACTATCGGTTTTGGTTTAGTATCTGTTTCTGTTACTATCGGTTTTGGTTTAGTATCTGTTTCTGTTGCTATCAGTATTGGGTTAGTATATGTTTCTGTTAATATCGGTTTTGGGTTAGTATCTGTTTCTGTTACTATCGGTTTTGGGTTAGTATCGGTTTCTCCTATTATCCGGGTCTGTTAATGCTATTAGCTGTTTTTTGTTACTGCTGTTAGCTGTTTTTGTTACTGGTGTTAGCTGTTTTTGTTACTGGTGT
>JAAFCE010001036.1:64883993-64914937 GCA_013389805.1 Trigoniulus corallinus | reverse complement strand
TGTTAGCTGTTTTTTTTACTGGTGTTAGCTGTTTTTTTTACTGGTGTTAGCTGTTTCTGGCTGAGCTGTTAGTTGTTAGCTGTTGCTGTTTCTGGCTGAGCTGTTGTTAGCTGTTGCTGTTTCTGTGTATTTCTGGTGGCAGTGGTATTATTGTTAGTATGGGTATTATTGGTTCTATTAAAACTAGTATTATTAGTGCTGGTAGTATTACTGATACTATACTGGTATTATTAGTGTATAATGTGTGTTTGTCTGTTTGTCTGGTGATAGGCAGTCCTGTGACTGCACATTGTCAGTATAGGTTGAGAAGGGTGGACTGCCAAGTGAGAGTTGGACCTCTGCTCACCTGGCAAGGAGAATGATAAGACCACTAATGCGTGTCTCCTGTGGGGTAGGACGGCACCCCCACAGGTAACCTGCCCTCTATCACTGTGGGTTCTAGAGGTCTGACTGGGGTGCCCACAGTCAGTGTGGTCCCAATAAAGATAGGAGCTAGTCTAAGGCTGGGAACATGGAATGTGGAAACCCTCTCAGGAAAAAGCTTAGTATTGCTCAGTAAAAGCTTAGTAAAGCTCAAACACCAAAAGATTAGTATTGCATTCCTGCAGTAAACGAAATGGAAGGGGAATAGATTACTGGCCCTCCGTGAGGGCTACAAACTGATTTATACTGGTAGTGATGAAGGGAGAAATGGGGTGGGCATTATGTTGAGTAGGGAATTACAGCAGGGGATCACTTCAGTCAATAGAATTAGTAGCAGGATAATGTTAGTCACAGTAGTTTGGCAGGGTATAGGGCTCCACCTCATATGTGCAAATGCCCCCCAAGCAGGCTTGGGGGATGCAACAAAGGCAGGTTTTTGGAATGAGTTTGATGAGGTGGTTCAGACAGTGAACAACACAATTAGACTGGGCAAGGGAAATGAGCGCCTTATTACTGGGGGTGACTTCAATACCCACGTGGGAATGGATGGTTTGGAATATGAGGAGGTACGTGGGGGACGGGGGTATGGGACAATCAATCCTGAGGAGCAGAAAGTCCTGGAGACAGCAGGAGCTCATGGCCTTGCATTGGCCAACGCATGGTTCAAGAAGAGGGAAAAGCACCTAATCACTTTCCAGTCACCACATGGGAGGTCTCAAATAGACTTTTTCATGGTTAGGGAGCAACATAGGGCAGAGATCCCAGATTGCTGGGCTCTACCAAGTGAGGATTTTCAGAAGGATAGTGGCCATAAGCTGCTTGGGATAGAATTCCTATTGAGGGGGTAGTTAGGAAACATACCTGGAAAGGAGAATCTGTCATTAGGTGGTGGAAGTTGCCCACCATGGCAGATGAATTCAGGCAGGAGGCTCTTAGCCAGGTTGACTGGGATTGTGATGGTTCAGCAAACACCATGTGGGATAGGGTTGCTAGGAAAATTAGGAGATGTGGAGAGGCAGTGTTGGGCATGGGTAGAGTAGGAGGCATTTCTCAGGGTAGGCAGACATGGTGGTGGAATGAGGAGGTGGAAGCTGCAATCAAACTAAAATAGGGGAAATAGGGGATCAGGTGACAAAGACAGACTATATTCAGGCAAGGAAAAACGCCAGGAGGGCCATTGCACAGGCAAAGTACCAGAAGTATGAGGCTTTATATGAAGAGGCAGCAGTGTTTAGACTTGCCAAGACCAGGGATAGAAAAAGTAAAGATTTTACCAGACCCATAACAGTCAAGGATACCAATGGTAGGGTCCTGTTCCAACCAGCAGAGGTAATCAATAGGTGGGAAGATTACTACCATAGCCTCTTAAATGCTGCCCACTGTGAAACAGTCACAGACAGAAACCCACTCTCTCAATGGGGAGGGAACACATGTTCACAGGCAGTGGACAGGGTGAGTGCAGCTGAAATTGTCAGAGCCCTCCAAAAAATGAAGGATCAAAAAGCAGTAGGCCCTGACAGAATTCCCATAGATGTCTGGCACACTTTGGGGACCACAGGAATTACATGGCTGGGGAGGCTTTTCAATAAATTAGCCAATGGGGACATGATGCCATCTGCATGGCGAGAGAGTTGGATAGTTTCACTGTTCAAGGGCAAAGGTGATGCCCAGTACTGTGGAAACTACAGGGGCATACGAAAAGGCATACAATAGTGTCCCTAGGCAGATAGTATGGAGTGTTTTAAGGAAGAAAGGGGTTGATGGAGGACATATTAGGATAGTGCAAGATATGTATGATGGTTCCATTGGTAGGATGAGGACAGCTTGGGGAAACACTGCATGCTTCAACATTCAGGTGGGTGTGCATCAGGGGTCGGCTCTTAGCCCTTATCTATTCACTCTAGTAATGGATGAGCTGCTGACAGTAATAGGGGAGGGGCCCCTCAGTGTCTGGTATTTGCAGATGATGTGGGAAGGCTTAAGGAGACCATGGAGGATGTGTAAAAGGGCCTACAAGACATTAAAACAGCAATGGAAAGAGGGGGTCTTAAGGTGAACATGAAGAACACAGGGTACCTAGCTTTCAATTTTAGTGGCCAGGGGCAAGGGGTGAGTTTCGCTGTGGGGGTGAGGGGATACCAGTGGTGCAAGAGTTTTGTTAATTGGGATCAGTTTTCCAAAGCAATGGGGAGATTCTGATGTGAAGCATAGGATTAATGTAGGATGGCTGAAGTGGAAACAGGCAAGGGGTGTCCTGTGTGACCCCCAGGTCCCAATAAAGTTGAAGGGCAAAGTCTATAGAACTATTGTTAGGCCTGCTATGTTATATGGCTCAGAGTGTTGGGCAGCTAGGAAGAACCATGAAAGGCAAATGCAAGTGGCTGAGATGCGTATGCTGCGCTACATGAGTGGGGTGTCACGAACTGAAACGATTATGTTAGAGGTAGCTTCTGGGTGGGAGGCATCGCGGAAAAGATGAGAGAGAGCCAATTGAGGTGGTATGGGCATGTGATGAGGAGGGGAGAGGAGGAACTTACTAGGGTCATTATGGGACAACGTGTGATTGGGGGCTCTTGGTGTAGAGGAAGACCAAAACGGACGTGGGAGCAGGTGGCCCAAAGGCACACGGAGGCATGCGGGGTGGAGGGGAACTTCGTGGGGGATAGGCGGGAGTGGAGAGTTAGAACCCGCAGACCCGACCCTGCCTCAGGCGGGATGAGGGTGTGATGATGATGATGATGATTTTAAATGTTCACATTCAAAACATATTTGACCTCTATGATTAACAGATTGCTCTGGAGCATCAGTGGCATGAATATTGCATGTTTGTTTGTGTTTTAGAACCCATCGACTACAAAGGTCATTAGGACCCGGAAAGACAATCACCATGAAGGGGGTGTAAATGCCCATCCCACCATGATGACAATAAATAAGGGCAAACGCCCACAAACACTGATAAAAATAAAAAGGCAATAGCCAAATAAATAATGCAGAATAAAAACAGGCAAAAGCCAAAAGAGACGTAAAGATAAAAGAGGCAAAGGCCTAAACAGACAGATGTAAAAAAGGCAAAAGCCAAAAACTTACATTAAACGAAAATGGGCGAAAGCCAAATCATCATCATCATCATCATCATCTCACCCTCCTCCCGCCTGGGGCAGGGTCGGGTCTGTGGGTTCTGCTTCTCCACTCCCGCCTATTCCCCACCAAGTCCCCCTCCACCCCGCACACCGCCACTTCCCTTTGCACCACCTTCTCCCACGTCCGCTTTGGTCTTCCTCTACCTCTGGTGCCCCCAACCACCTGCAGTCTCATAATGGACCTAATAAGCTCCTCCTCTCCCCTTCTCATCACATGCTCATACCACCTCAACCGGTTCCCTCTCATCTTCTTCACAATGTCTCCCAAACCCAAGCTACATTTAATGTAGTCGTTTCTAATTCTGCCAGATCATGACACCGCAATCATGTAGCACAGCATTTGCATCTCGGCCACTTGCATTTGCCATTCATGGTTCTTCCTAACTGCTCAACACTCTGACACATACAGCATAGCTGGCCTGACGACGGTTCTGTAAACCTTACCCTTCAACTTTATTGGGACCCTGCGGTCACACAGGACCCCACTTGCCTGCCTCCATTTCAGCAATCCTGCATTAATCCTATGGGTCACATCAGAATCTATTTCCCCATTCCTCTGGAAAACTGATCCTAAATTCAAAAACGTTTGTACCACTGGAATCCTGTCTCCCCCACAATAAATCTAACCCCCCTCGCCCCTGGTCACTAAAATTGAATGCTAGCTACTCTGTCTTCTTCATGTTCACCTTAAGACCCCCACTTTCCACTGCGGTCTTAATGTCCTGTAGGCCCATTTTTGCACCCTCTTTGGACTCCTGCAGCCTTCCCACATCATCAGCAAATACCAGGCACTGGGGAGCCCATTCCCCTACTCCTGTCAGCAGCTAATCCATTACCAGAGTAAATAAATATGGGCTAAGTGCTGACCCTTGATGCACATGTTGAAAACTGCAGTGTTTCCCCCTGCTGTCCTCACTCTAGTGATGCAACCTTCATACATATCCTGCACTATCCTAATATGGCCCTCATCAACCCCTTTCTTCCTTAAAATGCTCCACAGTACCTGCCTAGGGACACTATCATGGACCTTCTGCAGGTCAACTATCATCTGTCTTAGAATAAAGATTGGTGCCATGGTGGACCTACCAGGCATAAACCCAAATTGGTTTCCCTGGACCCTAGTTTGCTGTCTGAGGCGGCACTCTATGACTCGCTCCCACAGCTTTATAGAATGGCTCATTAGCTTAATGCCCCTATAGTTTCCACAGTCCTGGGCGTCACCCTCGCCCTTGAACAATGGAATTATCCAACTCTCTCGCCATGGAGATGGCATCCTATCACCTTGTGCTAACTTATTAAAAAGCTTCATAAGCCATGGGATTCCTGTGGTTCCCAAGGTGTGCCAGACATCGATGGGGATCTTATCTGGGCCTACTGCTTTGTGATCTTTCAGTTTGTGAAGGGCTCTGACGATTTCAGCCTCACACACCCTGTCCACTGCCTGGGGAATGCTTGGGTTGCTTGTTGTGGCTGTTACACCAGTGGCCATGTTTAAGAGGCTGCAGTAGTATTCCTCCCACCTTTAGATCACCTCTGCTGGCTGGAACAGCATCCTACCATTGGTATCCTTTACTGTTATAGCCCTGGTAACGTCCTTACTCACTCTATTCCTCGTTTTAGCCAGTCTATAAACTGCTTTCTCCCCTTCCCTTGTCCCCAATTTTTCATATAATGCCTCATACTTCTGATACTTGACCAGGGCAATGGTCCTTCTGGCCTTTTTCTTTGCCTGAACATAGTTTATCTTTGAAACCTGGTCCCCTATTTCCTTCCACCTATGGAAAGCTACATTCTTTAGTTTGATTGCAACTTCCACCTCCTCATCCCACCACCACGTCTGCCTACCCTGATAAGCTCCTCCTACTCTACCACTACCTAAGAGAGCCTCACCACATCTCCTAATTTTCCTAGCAACCCTGTCCCACATGGCATTGGCTGACCAATCCCATTCCCAGTTAACCTGGCCGAGAACCTCCTGCTGGAATTCATCTGCCTTTGTGGGCAACTTCCACCACCTAATAACAGATTCTTCCTTCCAGGTATATTGCCTAACTGTCCCCTTCATTAGTAATTCTATCATGAGCAGCTTATGGTCACTCTCCTTCTGGAAATCCTCACTGGGTAGTGCCCAGCAGTCTTGGATCTCCACTCTGTGCTGCATCCTAACCATGAAAAAGTCTATCTGGGAGCTCCCCTGTGGTGACTGAAAAGTGATTAGGTGCTTTCCCCTCTATTTGAACCAAGTATTGGCCAATGCAAGGCCATGTGCTCTTGCTGTCTCAAGGACCTTCTGCCCCTCTTGGTTGATCATCCCATACCCACATCACCCATGCACCTCCTCATATCACAGACCATTGTTACCCACATGTGCATTAAAGTCACCCCAATAATCAGTCACTCATTTCCCCTACCCTGTCTAATTGTGCTGTCCACTGCATGTACCAACTCAAATTCATTCCAAAAAGCTGTTTTTATGGTGTCACTCAGGCCTGCTTGGGGGGGGGCATACACACGAGGTGGAGCCCTATACCCTGCCAAACTACAGAAACTAACATTAACCTACTACTAATTCTCCTAACTGAAGTGACCCCCTGCTGCAGTTCACTACTTGATACAATACCCACCCCATACTGTCCCTCTTCACTACCAGCATAGATGAGTTTGTCTCCCTCCCCCAGGGCCAGTGACCTATTACCCTTCCATTGTGTTTCCTGGAGGAATGCAACACTGACCCTCCTATGCTTCAAAATTGTTACTAGCTCTCCAGTCTTCCCTGAGAGGGTCCCCAAATTCCACGTCCCTAGTCTAAGTCTACCCCTCTTATTTGGTGTGACAGCTCTGACTGGGGGCACCCCAGCCAGATGTCCAGAACCCACAGTGATAGTAGCAGGGCAACCTGTGAGGGGGTGCCGTCCTACCCTACAGGAGACACTCATTAGTGGACTTAACATTGCCAAGTGAGTGGAGGTCTCACACCTCACACTCACCTGGCAGTCCCTTCACAACATAAAACTTATCACTAAACCAATAACTACTAACTACAAAACCCATAAACCACAATCCAATAACCAATAAATTACTAATAAAATAAAATAATAAATAAAATATGTAAATGCAGTAGTGAGTGCAGCATGGTGACTGCAGGAGCAGACGCCCTGCTATGCTGGCTGATGCCAGGATTGATGGGGAAAATGCCACGAGGTTAGGCTTAGAGAGCCCAACCCCAAAATCACGTTCTCCTCACCCGCAAAAGCACCACCTCACCCACAGTCCTACCGTACATGAGACCTCTGGGTCCTGCCTTGCAGTTGGGTGGTCCTATCCTGCCAACTGCCTCCCAGACGGCATCTCAGTTCACGGTGCCTCTAACAATGACTAAAAATGTGTGCCACTGTTAGAGGCTCTCAACAATAGTCACACCATGGCCTCACCCTGTAGTATGTAGGAGTGGGTGACGAACGTGTGACCGATTCGCAGCTGAGCAAGTACAAGGAAGCACATGACTGGCAGCACGAGGACCCCCAGTGCACTGGATTGACCTTCAGTGTGCAGAGTTTGTTGGCTGCCATTCTTCATGGGCAGCCCACCGCACTATCGGGAGAGCATCAGAGGAGGGGAGAGTAGTGTCAAGAACATCTGGCAAGTGGGCCACCTGACAGGCATGGGCATCTGCCCTCTCATTCCCAATGATGCCAACATGCGCCAGGACCCACATAAACAAAACTGTCTTGCCCTGTTGACGAATCATGAGCAGCAAACTGTGCACCCTGGATGATGGCATTCCTGCTATACAGGGTGTGCAACAGCTAAAGGGAGGATAGGGAGTCAGTCACAACCACAAAGTGTCGGTGGTGCAAACATTGGATGAGTTCCAATGCACTGTGCAGAGCTGTGAGCTCTGCAGTTAAGACACTGGCGATGCCTAGAAGGCAGCCCCCTATGAGATGACCAGTTGTAAAGACTGACCAACCTACAGAGGTTCCATCCTTTGACCATTCCGCATAAACAAAAACATAGCTCCGATAGGTCAGAGAAAGGCATCCAAACTCTTGTTGGCACACTGACCTTTCGATACTGGCTTTGGGAAAGGTGGTGAGTATCCAATTAAAACTCGGCTCTGGTACTGTCCAGGGCGGCACAGAGGCCGGCAGTACAGGCGAAGTCACACTCAGGCCTTTGGTCTCCCCCTGCCCAGGGTGCTTGACGATCACCTGCTTTCCTGAAATTGATTTAATGAACTCCTCCTCATCTCTTCTCATTACGTGACCACCCCCCCAGGCTACTCTTTCCTAATTATATCAGCTGTTGACACCCTGCTCATGTACCACAGCATTCGCATCTCAGTTGCCTTCTACTGAAGTGGCTCTCTTCCTTGCCTAACACTCGAGAACTGCAGCCAATTTTCCACTGTAAAATTGCTAGGCTGCCCCCATAACAGTGCTGCACTGCAAATTACAGGTGCCATGCAAAGCTGCGGTACTACAGCATCTTTACAAACGCGGATGGCAAAGGTAGTCTGTGAGACTACCCGCTACCAAAAAATATATATTTGAATTAATTTATAAAGAAATCATTGTATGGATCGTTAGTAATTAGGAAAGAATGAAGGTACTGAAAATTTTAGGGACATCACATGCTTAGAAACCATAGATCAGCGATTTTTGTAAGATGCAGGTAGTCTGTCAGCCTACCAATTACCATTGTAGGGTTAATTAAGCAAGTTATTCTGCAAGGATGAAAATGAGCTACTTCCCCAGGCATCATTCAGATTGTTAGTGTTTAGAGATGGTCGTTTTATGAGTAAGTTCAGCATCCCTATGGAATTTGTTCCTGCAGAGAGCATTTTCTACGGTACAAATCCAATGAACTTGCAGCTTCATATGTAATTTCATTTGAACCTAATGTGTACAAGGAGATCTTATCCATCTGGGCGTTATGGCACTTGCACGTTAATGCATTTATAATAACTTGAGTCTAATGCAATTTTGATGTTGTGTGAATAAATTTTTGTTGTAAGCTCCAAGTTTTCTTGAAAACCAGTAGTAGTCGTTTCAAGATCCATGTCAATTAATAAGAAAAATATGTTAACTACGTTTGAAGCTTTAAAAAAACTAACTTAGAGACATGGGCTTTTTTTAGGGACCATGGGTTTTTTTATGAACATTGGGTTTTTTAACGTTTCACTTTTTTTGAAAAATACCAAAAAATGAATGACCAATGAATAGATGAAAGTACTGATATATCTGCACAACATGTAGCCATGATAAAAGAACACAAAAAACTGTGGAAAATGGGGCTAAAAGTGAAAAATGGATTTTTTTAGAGGCCATGACTATAATGAATCTGGTGAAGATTACTGACAAGTCCACAGAATCCCAGGATGCATGCCATGCTGTGGTGAGGCTGGTGTGCCAACTGCCCACAGAAAATAACTATTACTTGTTAATGTATGGTAATTATTCTTAGTAAGTTTTAAAGTATATTAGTATGTAAATATTCATTGATAAATAATTATTTTGAAGTAGGTATTTGTAAAATGATTCTGAAGTTGGCATATATTTGATGCAAACTCCACAAGTCGTCGACAGCACAACAGTACAGGAGATTAAAACATCAGGGCGGGTGGTAGTCAGAGATGCAATTGCAGGCCCTGGACTGCTGCACAGTGGGGCAAGATGTTCCAAAAGTTTGCCAAAAAGCAAAAATTTCAGTTTAGCTTTCACCTTTGCTTTTTTCATTTTTTGATTCCTAGATGTCCAGGATATAAAACAATGGGGACCAATTATCAATGTATTCTTTAACATTTGAAATGCATTCATGTCTTGTAGGTGTTTTGGATTTTTCTTAAAAACATTTCTCCACCTTCTGTTGAAGTTAAAGTGGTTTACATGCAATTTTTGCAAGGATTTTTCCATTGAGATGCATTTAAGTATCATGGAACTATCTTGCTCAGGTATTATTTATATCCTACTTCCATTTATTTATGGAAAACAGAGATTACAGTGCTAAAATACACATTATTTCATTAAGTTGGAGGCTTTAGTTGTGTTATCCATGAGATGCCACTGTGATTCTTTTATGGTTATAGTATATATTGTAGTTTTGGGGCAAACTTACAAACTCTGCCCCAATCTGCCCCCCCTTTTCTCTACAGTGAGTTTTCTAGTGCATGGTGTCATGCGGTCTGTCTCTTAGTGATTCATTTCTTCCTATAATATTTAGGTCTGGGTTCAAGTGCCCTATTTCTGTTGTGTTCAACTTTTGGACATAATGAAGAGCTCACCAGACCAACATTTTGATAACCTTGCCTAAAGTCTAAAGACTTAGGTCTAAGTTCAATGTGTGATGGACTGCAGAAACCCATATAGAAGAAAGATTTCTTCAAAATAGTAAGAATTCGTTAGAAACATCAATTTCATTCTCTAGTCCCTTCACTGAAGAGCCCATGCATACACATGGTCACCAGAAGATAGGTGTTCAAGAGAGTTCAGAAAGAATGCAAAACTGAAAACCGGAGGAAGTCAACACCTACTCGGCAATTGATCTTTTCTAATAAAATGAATGCCAGAAAATCAGGGCAATTGCATGCCTCTAAATTAATGGAGGAAATGTTATCAAGCCTAAGTTGAGCCACAAAGTACCAAAAAGTTTACAAGGATTCACAAACTACTAATGCCTTGGTAGAAGAAGATGCTGTAGGGGTTGTTGTGGATGCAGATCTGTCTTGACACCAATATAATATCACCTGGATGAAAGCTCCAAACATATTTCCTTCATGCAAAATCCTTCAAGTAGCTAAAAAGAAATGCTTTCCAAATCATAAGGATTTAAATGTAACAGAAACTTCTGTTCATGTTGATTTCCAAAGCTTATTAAATCTAACTATGGAGTGCTTAACGTTATTCCACAAAGTGTGGTGTGATTAGAACATGGTTTGGCCAATATGATTTTGTATTCAATGTTGCTTTGATGGTAGCTCAGGGCTTATTTGCTACAAACATGCCTTTCATGGTAGAGATGCTGATGAAGCAGAAGTCTTCATAGCATATAATGGAAAAGTCCTTCGGCAGAATCTTTGACCAGACTCAATAACATATTGCAGAAAAGATCATTCATCTGCTTAAGGAAGCAGTAAATCTGTTATTATTACCATCTGTAGTTCAAATCAATAACGCTGGAAACATTAATGATGAAAGAAGTAATACTGAGAATTTGGTTTATATTGATGATGGTAACTAAAGTGATTAGCCTACTTTAGACACTATTAATGACAGTTCTTATATTGTAACAAATGATATTTCACTTGTTTTTGATGCCTTTCATAGTATATAAGTATGTCAAAAATATGTCAATTTTGTTTCTAGTTGAAATGCTATAGTTTGTAAATTACTGGAAAAAATATGGCATGGTGAATAATTCTGACCGATACATATCATAAATATTTGTTTGTATTACTAATTCACACAACTGTCTATTTATTTTTGGTCAATTTCTTTATATGGCATAATATGCAAGTTAAATGCACTTCCATGCTTTGCACTTCCATGTTTGCAAGTGTGATTGCAGTGCTATTCATGAGTATTTTTGTGAAAAGAACATTAATTATAATTTTCCTTAATGTAATGCTACAAAATATTCACATTTCCCCCCATTTCCATTCACGCCTGATTTGATGCCAGCTTTTGGGGTATCCTGCCCCAATGTGCATCATCATCAGCAGTCTGCAATGTCCCTGTGGCAGATAGTGCATCGAGTGTCCCCTATGGGATAGGCTGGCATCCCCATGGAAGGCAGTGTCAATGTTCCTGTGAGTTCCAGATGCCTGGCTGGGGTGGCAAGAGGCAAAAAGCATAGAGGCAAGCCTTAGAATAGGGATGAGGAATGTGTGGAATGTGCCCTGACAGGCAAAACAGTGGAGTTACCATAAAGTCTAACAAAGTCCGTATCACAAATATAGTCCGCACCCATCTATAGTCTGCATTACAGATGGGTATGTTTCAAATATAGTCTGCACTCATGTATAGTCCGCACTTTAAAATTCCTAATGTAGCCAGTGGCACAACTTGTAGGGGCTATGGGATCGAATGAATATGAACATCAAATGTCAGATTGCTCTGATGATGAAATTGAAATGTGAAAGATTTTATATTGCATTATCATATAAATAAGAACGTACTGTGTGAAGTCAAGTTGTTCAATTAACGCCTACTGTACTCGGTTGAGAATTTCTCCAGTTTCTAATATATGGTATACCATTATGTCTTTTTCTGAATTGATTATCAACATGACATTAAAGAAAAATATTTCTGCAAAAACTCAGATTAATTGTAGTTTTTTGATGAAAGTTTCTACAATACAAACAAAGACTTTGGTTTCAATTATTTTGCACTTCTAGGTAAATATTTTCCAAAATGTTATTGTAGGCATTACTGATACTGATACTGGTACTGCTGGGGTAGGGGAATCGCCAAGCTACCATAACAGGCCAAGGCCCAGCGGAGGCAGCTCGCAGGTGATGAGGGAAGGGAATCGTTCTTCGGTCGTGGGAATGAAAGTAACTTACCCCAAAAGGGAAATGCTGTCAAAACCAGTGTCTGCAGCCTAAAATCAATAAATATGAATTAAAACAACCTAATTAATAATTAAAAGTGAACTTAAAAAGTCCTAATAGTAAACTGGGAGTATAATTAAAACTCAGTAAAAAGGAAGGGAATTTAAAATTTAAAAGGGATGAAAAGTAACACCGAATATGGTATTGGCCACTAGTACTACTCTTGCACTTTGATCACTGCTGCTGGAAGTTTAAGTACATAACGTCATCAGTGGTCAATGCAACGTGGGCAGCCTAGAAAAGTATGTTAATAATAATCAAGTAAATGGGAAGGGAGGAATATTTCACTCAACTAAATTGATACATGAACAGAGAGGCTATAGAGAATAGCCAAATACCCATAAAACCCTAAATTACAATCAGCCATTACACGATAGAATCCAGATTAAGCTATGGGACCACCCAAACTACTGCTCCTAGGACTATGGATGGGTATGAGTCACTGAGGGGCCATGAGCATCACTGATGGGGCATTGGGCATTCTTAAATAGTCTGGAGATAACTTCCTTCCTTCCCAAGTCTTTAACTTCCTTGGCCCTTTGTAAAAGGGGACCATTGGGAAACCGATATGGGAAGTTTATCACATTATGTATCCAAGCAAAGGAAACCACAACCGTTTTATTGTAGTTAATAGTTAAGCTGTTCGTTGAGAGCCATGACTCAATTATATCCAGACCATGTTGCAGCTCAAGTGCATCAGAGAGGCCTTGAACCATCTTGGAAATCTTGAGGTTATCTGCAAAGGCAGGTAGATCTATCTGGAGAGAGGGCAGAGAAAAGACATCATTAAGGAAAATGGCAAACACTATGGGGCTCAAGCTACTACCCTGAGGTACTCCCACTGATTGAACATAAGAATGCAAACTAAGGAGCCAAGGAATGTACAAAACCTTGGAGAGGCGCCATACACAGAGTTTATAAAGAAGTAGGTTTACAGGGATATTATCAAATGCCTTTGAGAGGTCTACATAGACAACATCATATTGTGCTCTCTTAGCAAAGGCAGCACGGATATTAAGGGTATGAGAGAGATTAGTCTCAGTGGAACGGCCTGGAATAAATCCATGTTGAGAAGTGTGTAAAAAGATTTTGGACCACTGACGCAATTTTGCCTGAAGTATATGCTCTAAAACCTTAGCTGAGGCACCTTGGCAGATGACAAGCATTTATTAAAGAGGTGTGTCAGGACTGGTAAGAGTAGAGGACCATACGCCTTCAAAATGACTGCAGGAATCAAGTCAGGACCAGGTGAAAATGAAGGTTTCAACCTGTTTATGGCCCACTGGACCTCTGCTGGGGAAACAGTATGTATATCTAGGGCCTCACTTGGAGAGGAAATTGGAAAGGGATAGGAACCCCCTGTCAGGGGAGTGTCACAGGGGGGCAGCAAAAAACCTCAGCAACTTCATTTGGTTCTACCAAGTAGGAGTCTTGATGCTTCAGAGTAATTGTAGGAAGTTTAGGACGGGTGTAACGTTTGTAATTTTGCCAAAAGGTTCTAGATGAATAAGTATTTTGAACTAAATAGGCAAGGAAGCAGTTCCTGTCCCAAGAGATAAGCCACTTTACCTTTGTATGAAGTGTGGCAAAACCCTTGTAATGATTTAGAGAAGGTGTACGTTTATGTTTATGGAATGCCTTCTGCTTAGCTCTGATAGTGTGCACAAGTTCTGTGCTGAACCAAAACGGGAAATCATCACTACATTGGTTTGGGAGTTTACTAGGGATAAATCTCCTGATTCCGGCATTCAACAGAGTAGAATAGCTGAATGGCACTATTCAGTAAATCACAAGCTAATACTGAGTCCCAGTTCACCGTATTAAAGTATTTATACAATCCATTATAATTTCCTCTTCTCCAATTAAGGAAGGGGGTAGGAGGAGAGTGGCCAATCGGAGGACACAAGACCACCTGAATCTCAAGGGCTAGATGGTGGGGGTCCATTTTAGATAGTGCAGCTACCCGAGACACTTTATAAGGTAAATCTGCAAAACATAAGTCCAGTTATCTTGAATTTGCATTCTGAACACTATTGAATTGAGCCAGTTTACCTGTTACCAGCAGATCTATTAAGGCAACAGCCTTCGACTTTGATAAGGAACCCAGGTACTGAGGTGGGGAGGAGACCCAGTCAATTAAGGGTACGTTGAAGTCCCCTATGATTAGTATTTGATCATGGGCAACCAAGCCTGCACATAGGTCTTCCAACTGTGTTAGCAAATAAGATGATGGTAGAGATGGAGAAAAGTAACAAGCAATCAGAAGCAAGGGAGGAGCCTGATTAGTAAAAGAAAATCAAATACCTAGAATGGTCTCTAAAGATGAAAGCTCACTGACAATGGCACAACCAGGGGGTCATAGGCAACCAAAAGACCACCACCCTGATAACAGCCAGGTTTATCCAGGTGGTGCACAACAAAATTCAGAGGAAAATAGTTATGTGAATCTACCTCAGGTGACAGCCAAGTTTCTGAGAGCACAAAAATGTCATAAGGATTGAGAAGGACATTTGTAAGGAAGTCCCCTGACATTCTGATAATAAATGTGTGGGACAAACGCCATCAAGGCTAACTCTTTTGTGAGGTTAGCCACTCCTCTCCAGTGGATGTCTGCTCATAATCGCCATCACACCTTTATCCCACCTGTGGTCTGCAGTTTCACTGAGCATGCTTTGACTGGGGGCACTCCCAGCCAGGTGTCTTGAACCTGCAGGAATACTGGCTGGGTTGTCTGAAGGGGATGCCAGCCTACTCCACTTGTTCCAACACCACATTATCCAAAATTATAATACTGCATGGTGTCTGACATATTGCACATTAACAATAACCAATCTAATGCACACACATGTGAAACCAACATATTTACAAATGGAATATCAAAATTTGGTGTTGAATATTGTTTACATATTTATTAGACATGGCTGTAATAACTGCATGGTGCATTTTGGGTTAGTTGGTATTTTCAAGAATCATTGCTGGAATTTTATCTAAGACAAAACCTACCATCAACATCTAAAAAGAAATGCCCATCATCTTCAACAATTGGCATTTGACCACAAGAAAATAATTGTCATAACAAAAAAAAATCTAGAATAGCTGCAGCAAATCATTTGTCATTCAAAAATAAGATGGCACTGCATATAATCATCATCATACCCCTTTGGCAGGGTTGGGTAGTATTCTTAACACTACAGTACTCTCGTGAATTATAAATGTAATCCATTAGTCGTTTTTTTAAAATATCTTGCATACTAGGCCACTTTTATTTTTCAGCTCTTCAGTACCTCCTCAGTGGTGTTTAATCCAAATATCCTACATGTTTGTTAACAATACTGTTTGTAGTTTTTTCGTTTCAGCATTTTTCCCACCACTGGATTACCATTGTATGCCATGTGACTATTTAGGCAATGATAATTATTTAAGACCTGAACTTAAGCCATTGGCCTATTATATTTTCTTAAGGAGCTCTAATATAATTTCATATACTCTGTATGCATGTTACACTAGAATTTGATTGTCCCATTGATCTTACTAAAAATGTATTGGCCCACAAAAAAACAAGACTAAACCTTTCACCTCAGCCTTTCAACTGATAAATTTCTTGGCAAACTCAAAGGTATTTTTATTAAAAGTGTCAAAAAGTACCACAACATCTTAATTTAAACATTTTTTAAATTATTATTATGAAACATAAAGAAATTTTGACAAACTTCAAAGGAAATGCACTGGACTACGTATCTAATCCATGTGACTACTGGTCCCGTACAACCAAGAACTGGCATTTCACGTGGAATTTTAGGATTTTTCGTGAAATCTGGTTCCAAAGACATTTTTGTACAACTTATATGTTCCATTCACGTGTAAACCAGGTTTCTGTGCAACCAGGAGATTGTGTTCCTTTTGATTGGATAAGTCTGCTGATTCATATAATCAAGCAAAGAAAACTGAATTTCATGCACCTGCAAATTAATATTGATAGATGGCTGGTGTATAATAGCACAACTAAAACTGATTTTGTGAATGCCAATGAAGCATGTGAATGTCTATCAAATTTTTAACATTGTCTTTGAGTTTTTCAATACTTCATACAGTAAATTCATTTCGTTTTGATTTAGGTTAAGAAGATAGCTTCAAAAGGTAGAAAAACTGTGTGATGACAGCTTTAATGACCGATGAAGTTGCACTTAGTTATTCCTGGCACGGATCTTGTGGTGCCATGGGTGGATTTCCTTCAACTTCATTCAAACCCATCACACTAGGTAATAATTTACGAAGCTGGCTATAAGCTTGACATTGATACAATAGTTTATAAATTGCAATGCATTTACTAATGTCCAGATGGTGTTTGGAAAATCAAGTACCTGTGTGACACAGACGAAGCTGTCATTGAGTCATCCATGAAAGATTGGCTCAAAGGAGCGCAAAAGTGGATCAAGTGTAAAGCAGCAAGTTCACTGAAAAAACTCAGGGCAGAGGCGTTTTACATGGAGACAAAGCCTACAACAGTTAATTGTATTTGTTTATTTGTAAGGTCATTGTTTATTTTTTACATTGTTTCTTATCGGGTGAAACTGTCTGCCACTGTACTTATTTGCGTCCATGTTAAATTTAGTATCCGTAATTTTCGAATTTTAAATTATTATCCAATTAAAACTGAAAAGAAATTGGTCGAAAAATTGGTGAAATTTGCATTCCAAATTTGTTCCAAATTCGTAGAATATTCGTTGTATTAAGCAGAACAATAGGTACAAAACATGAATTGGAACGTGAATTTGGTGTGACACTTACCCCTAAAACACCACCAAGGTGGAACCAAATTTCCACTTGCCTGGCACCATTAAATATAGGTACCAAGCACGTACCCGACTTGGTTGTATGGGGTGTTAAGCCGGGTTTACACTGCACAAAATATACTCGCGCAACTGTTTCATGGGGGAAGACTCACGCAGTGTAAACAGGGACTCGCCCCGAAACTTGTTGCACGAGGCAGCCTCGTGGTGAGCCACCGCACTGTCGGTTTTTGGGCACGAATCAAAGAGCCTCACTGCTCCTGCTTCGTGCAGTGTAAACGTAGATAGTTGTTGTATGTGAAAATGAACCACGAGGAAAGCATCTGCCTCATTGAATTATATAAAAAGTATTCGTTTTTGTGGGATCCCAAAGACAAAGCCCACCACAATCGGGCAAAACGGGAAGATGCATGGAAGGAAATGGGTGTAATCCTAGAGCAGCCAGTCTCTACTCTCAAATCAAAAATGAAAACTCTTATGGGGTCATACAGAAGTGAAAGGTCAAGGGAAAACAAATGGATCAGGTAAACAAATGTTTTCATTGCATATGTATGCACATTTATTTTTTGTAAGTTCACAAATTAACTAGCTATTATATTTTATAAAACTTCCATTAATAAAAACAAAACGTGTTTTCAGGTAGTGACGATATATATGAATCAAAATGGTTTGTATACAAATATTTTGAATTTTTAAAGGACAAAGACAAACCAAATGTTACATTAGATACAGAAGGAAGCACAGTAAGTACATTTTTAATCAAAACCTGTTCTGCCATGGCAGACTGTAATTCAAAACAAAGTAATCTGCTAAATGGCGACGGATGTTCTTGGCACGCTCAGATGTCTTTCTTGGAATATTGCGAAGTGGCTGTAATGATGTCAATGGTTGGTCATTGCGCCATGTTCCATGAATGATTTCCCCATTCCTATCATTATCAATCATGCTGGGTGGTGAATAAAATTGACATGATGAGCGTTTGCGTAAAAAGTTGTGTAGGTATACAGTAGCCAGTGTTACTTTTGACGCTCTCCCTGGTTCCAATAGCATTGGTTTTCTCAGTACACGAAAAACAGCAGTTAGTATACCAAAAGCATTCTCGACTACACGGCGAGCTCTAGAATGTCGGTAATTGAATATACGTTCAGGTGAGCCACTGTCTGGGATTCCATCAAATGGTTTCATTGTGTAGTTATTCAAAGTGAATGCCTTGTCTCCTAATATCATAAAGGGCACTTCAATGCAATATGGTATTTGTAAGGCTTTTGGTTTGGGTATATTCAAACTTTGGTTCTCTAATTTTTGGTAAAGTGTTGTATTTTTGAATACGCCACCATCTGATATTCTCCCTTGGCAACCTACATCAACATACATGAAGTTATAGTTTGCATCTACTAATGCAAACAGCACAATGCTAAAAAAATGCTTGTAGTTATAGTATTCAGTGCCAGTACAATTGGGTGCTTGTATCATGATGTGCTTTCCATCTATTGCCCCAATTGCATGAGGAAAGGACCATTTAGTTTTAAATTCGTCAGCAATTTGAAGCCATTCCTCAGCAGTAGATGGCATCTGTACAAAAAAAAACAATTTAAAAATGTAAAAAAATCAAATAAGTGGTGTAATTTGTGAAACCCCTTTCTTCTCTGTCTTAATTCATACTTTAATTTTAGGAATTGCCAGAAGTGCCTACTGAAACTACAAATAACACTCCATACAAACAACCCCCAACAACATCTCCTACTTCATCAGAAGATATAACATTCCATACTCCAATTACAAAAGAAGGCCACAAAAGGAAGAAAGTACATGATTCAGAATCTCATATATTGATGAGTCAAGCTTTGCAGATTTTGCAGTCATCAGCTAGTTCTTCAAATGACCAATATTTCATATTTGCATTGAACTTGGCAAATGAGCTAAGGAAGTATGATGCTCACACACTTGCACACGTTAAAAACGCCATTGCAAACATTTTGTTTGATGCAGATATGGGGAGGATGACATCATACACTACCATGTCATATCATAGTAACCCACACCCACCTCAAGAGTACCTGCCATCCACTATGACCTCTAGTCCTCATGAGAGTCAACCATCCCCTGGGCCCACAACCCCATCACAGCCTTTAATACTGTGTGTAGATGGTGATGCACAGGAGCCACAAGATTCCAGAATGGCATCCTCCTTTCTGCTACTACACAATTAAAATGATTTTCGACATTGTAGAACTGACTCTTAATTACTTTTGTTCTTTTTTCCTTTTATGTAATATATAAATATAACCTGTTGATTAAACTTTAAGTTTTCCTTTCTTTCTACATATGCTATAAATACTTGTTTTGAAATTCTGATTCAAAATGTGAGTAATCATTCTTACCATAACATATTCCTGCAATGCTTCAATCAATGCACCACAGACTTCTAGGATGATTCCCGATATTGTGCTCTTTGACATTTTAAAGAGATACTGTAAGCTTGCATATGAATCACCTGTAGCAAGGAATCGCAGTGTGACAGCCACCCTCTCTCTCACTGTCACGGCTTCTCTCATATTTGTATCCATCCTTTCGATTTTGGGACAAATCAATGATACAAGATACTCAAAGTCTTCTGCAGTCATGCGGATAAAGTTTCTGAGAGTATCTTCAATGGGTTCCACTGTCATTTGCCTCATCAGCCTGTTCCCATATTTGCAACGCAAACGGAACAATTCCTTGCTCCACCAGCGGCGACTTCGTTTCTTTTTCTTGCTTAAATAAAGCATTGCCATGATGGCAAATGCAGATGCAACACTAGGAGGTACAACCACAGACATAGTTGTCTCACCCAAACTGACGGCTCACCTTGTTGCATGCTTACTTTGCGCAACGTTTCGCTCAATGTAAAAAGGAAGGGTGAGACTGCCGTTGGGCGATTCACCCTGTCAAACAGTTGTGCGAGTATATTTCGTGCAGTGTAAACCCGGCTTTATATTTTCTTGTGCGAGTACTGTAGTGTTAATGTCATTGGATATGTGCAAGTAAAAAAAAGGGAATGTAGCAATGTTACTTTATACAGGGCGAGTCTGAACTAATGGTCCATAAGTCACTCATTGAGAGAGTATAACAAAATATGCCTGTTTAAATTGGAATGTTCCCATATGTGCCCAAGTGCATGGTTAAAAACATACAAATTTTTGGATATGGAAAACCATTTTTTTACACAACGTATTACAGGAAATGCTCAAAGGAGCAACAACGGTTGGTCATGCACACTTTGCAACGTCACTTCATTGACCACCACACCCTTTCAAAGATACCTCTCACATGTGTACTTCATTGAGATCTCCAGCACTAACTGCAATTCTGACAACAAGGTCCTATTTTTTGTTGGTGTTTTAGGGCCCTTCAACTAGAACGTCCTTAGAGTACCATCCCCTGCATCATTCTAATGCAAAAACTGCACAGAGACTACACTAATGCAACGTGGTCATCCATGTTTGTACTAGCTGGGGTTGTGTTCCTTAACTTCAGTGATAAAGACAAGAACTGGTGTCCAATGCAATAAGCTGCTCCCTCGACAAAAAAAGTCGTCTGCATTCAACAGGATTCTCGTACACTTGGCTTGTGTCCCCAACAGAAGAATTCTACACACGACAAGTCTGCAGACCTCTGAAGCCAAGCAGCAGGTCTACTGATGCATCAATACCATATTTATTCCAATAAAGGCTACCCTCTAATAAGTGCCGCATCATCAGTGTGAAAAAAACAACAGATGCCGCCCTCTAATAATCGCCGCTGCCCTTGCAGTGCTTATGACGCTTACTGCAGGATTCTCATCCCAATTACTGTATTAGTTTTTCACCATTCGATTTTTGATTACCTGAAGATGGACTTCTACAACGGCAACTTCAAACAGTGGTTTAAGTTCCATATGTGCAAAAAAAAATACCAGGCTACATCAGGCTACCTCAGATATACTCATTTGTAATTCTATCAGCTATTGACACTCCATGTACTGCAGCATTCACACCTCAGCTACTTGCATTCCATTGATGGGACTCTTCCTCACTACCCAAAACTCTGATCCATACAAAACAGCTGGTCTAACCACCACCCTGTAAAACTTCCCTTTCAACTACGTTGGGACCCTCCTATCACACAGGACACTGGTTGACCATCTCCACTTCAACTATCCACCATTGATTCTATGGGTCACATCAGAGTCTATTTCCCTATCACTAAAGAACGTTGATCCAAAGTACTAGACCTCTTTCACCTACTTCATTAGTTTGCCCCTAGAAAATATGTCACTTATTTTACCATCCAGCATTATCATCTATGCAGGATCACAAAATTAATAAGCGCCACCCTCTAGTAATCACCGCACCAAAAACGCCATGAAATCAATAAACGGCGCAGCATTTATTGGAATAAATACGGTATATTGGTCAATTTTTGGTCAAATGACAACGGACAAATGCATACATAAAATAAGAAGACTCAAAGGAAAACTCCCATTCTGGAAACACTGTAGGCCCCCTTAAACAATAACCACCAGTGCAGTAAATGCAGTGCAGCAACCTGCATTTCCAAAACATTACTGTGGTATGATAATTGAATTTCAGGAACATGAGTTGTTGTTTTGTTAGTGTTTTGGGGCCCATCGACAACAAAGGTCATTAGGGCCCAGAAGAATAATCACCATGGTGGGGGTGTAAATGGCCATCCCACCATGATGGTAATAAATAATGGCAAAACCATAACAATAAAAAGGCAGTAGACAAATAAATATTTAAGAATAAATATAGCAATATAACAATAAAAGCGGCAAAAGCCAAAACAGACATTACAATAACAGTTGTAAAAGCCAAAACAGACATTACAATAAAAGCGGCAAAAGCCAAAACAGACATTACAATAAAAGCGGCAAAAGCCAAAACAGACACTACAATAAAAGCGGCAAAAGCCAAAACAGACAAAGAAATAAAACAGCAAAAGCAAAAACTATAAAAGAATAAATTCAAAGCTGCCAGAATGTAAAACGTGTATAATTCAAAATTGGTTAAAGAGGCCAGCCTCTTTCACAAATCCCAGTGAGCTCTCAACCCTCTGAGGGTTATTACGAAGTGAGGTGGAGAGCTCTGGACTGACTCACAGTCGCCATTTAACTTCTCGGTATCTCTCTGGGAGTAAAGCGGTGTGCCACTGTCAGAGGCTCCCAACAGAAGTCACACCATGGTTGGTCCTCACCCCATAGAATGTAGAAGTGGGGGAGGAACGTGTGACCGATCCAAAGCCGAGCAAGCACAACCTCCACCCTGTGTGACTGGTGACGAGGACACCCAGTGCTGTGGAGTGTACTTCAGTGTGCGGAGTTTGTTGGTGGTCTCCACAAACCACTGGGACTGCCAATGGTCATGGAAGGCCTGCCACACCATCAGCATAGCAACGGAGAAGGGGACAGCAGCATTCAGTATATCTGGCAAGAGGGCCACCTGCTGGGAAAGGAATCTGCCCTCTCATTGCCCATGATGCCGACATGCCCCGGGACCCACATAAACAAAACTGTCCCGCCCTGCTGGCGTATTGTGAGCAGTGAACTATGCACACCCTGAACGATGGCATGTCTGCTATAGAGGGTGTGCAATAGCTGGAGCGAGGATAGGGAGTTAGTCGCAACCACAAAGTGTTGGTGATTCAAACGTTGGATGACCTCCAGTGCCCTGTGCAGAGCGGTGAGCTCTGCAGTTAAGACACTGGTGAAGCCTGGAAGGCGGCCCCCTATGAGATGACCAGTTGTAAAGACTGACCGACCCATTCTTGTAAACAAAAACATGGCCCTGATAGGTCAGAGAGAGGAGTCCAAAAACTTGTTGGTACACGGACCTATCAGTACTTGCTTTTTGCCATGAGTGTCAAGTTAAAACTTGGCTCTGGTATTGTGCAGGGTGGCACACAGGCCAGCAGTACAGGCTGCACCCTAGGTAGAGTCACACCCAGGCCAGTGAGACTATTCACCCAACGCATGCCAAATAGAGGGGGAACCCCTGGCCAGTGGTTGAATGCCTATCGCAGAGTGCAACAAAAAATCACTGGGTGTGTAGGGGGCTGTGGCTGACCTTTCAGCCGCAAAATATATGCAGCTGCCAAGCACTGCCACCGCACAGTCAGTGGCGGTTCACCAGACTCAGCGTAAAGGCTGAGCACTGGACTTGTGCGGAATGCCCCAACAGACATCCGGATGCTAGCATGATGTATACTGTTCAGCATACTGTCCAGTATACTGTCCTATATTTATGGAGTGCCCAAGCCATAAACGACACAGCGATAGTCGAGACATTATCGAACGAGTGATCAGTAGACCCAAAGCATCACCATTTGACCTGCCCCAAAACCAGTTCCCTGCAGGCACTGCAGAATATTAAGGGTGCGAAGGCACTTAGTACTAAGCTCCTTCAAGTGTGGGACCCATGTCAGACGGCTGTCAAAATGTAAAACGGGCTGCCTCTACAACTGTGAGGAGGTGCCCATTTAGGGTAAGCTGAGGCTCAGGATTAGGCCCTTGCTTACGACAGAAGTGCATGACTGTTGTTTTCTCAGGGGAGAAACTATAGCCGCGTGAGTTGACGAACTCATTGGCACAATTGAGTGCAAGTTGCAGTTGACGCTCAATACCATGCATTGTGGCAGCCCGGGACCGGATGGAAAAGTCGTCCACAAATTGGGACGGCTGTACCGGGGGGCGAATGGAGGAGAGAAAACCGTTCCCACAACAGCAAAGAGGGTCACACTGAGGATGCTCTCCCGTGGGACACCATTCTCCAGCAGAAAGGCAGAGGAGTAGGTGTTACCCACATGCACTCTGCAGGTCCGGTGGGACAAAAAGCTATGGAGGAAAAGAGGCAAGTTACCCCTGAGCCCCCACTGGTGCAAGGTCTCAAATATACCATGGCGCTATGTGGTATCATATGCCTTCTACACATCAAAGAAAACAGCTACCAAGTGCTGTTGGTGGAGAAAGGCCTCATGTACTGCAGACTCCAATGCAATCAAATGATTCACCGGAGACCTGCAAGCACGGAAGCCGCATTGGCAAGAAGGTGGTGCCGTTCTACATACCACACTAGACGCCAGTTAGCCATGCGTTCCATGGTTTTACACAGACAGCTCGTCAAAAATCTGGGCCTGTAATTCGTGGGTAGGCTACTATCCTTTCCAGGTTTTGGGAGGGGAATGATGATAGCCTCCCAACAGCCTACAGGGATTTCGTGCTGTTGCCAAATATAATTAAAAACGTCAAGGAGGTAGGTAAGATCATTCTCGGGTAGATGCCATAGCAATTGGTAATGGATGTTATCAGGACCGGGGGCAGTATCCTGGGCCCGTGCTACAACTGCCCACAGCTCCCAAAGGGTAAATAGGTCGTTATACCCCTCAGCAACACCACCAGAGAAGTTAATTGGAAGGCGTTCTGCAGTTTATTTCTGTTTGATGAAAGCTGCAGTGTAGTGCTGGGAACTGGAGATGGCTGCAAATTTCCTTGCCAGCTCCTCAGCCACCTCTCAAGGCAGAAGTAAATCTCTCCCTTGCACTAGGAGACCAGAGCCACAGGATTGTAAGTACCTTCCCTGGATTTTTCTCAGCTTCTCCCAGACATTCTTGGACGGAGTGTGGTGGGTAAGTGAGGAGACATACTCACTCCATGAGGAGCGTTTGGCCTCCTTCATTACCCGTTGTGCATATGCCCGGGCTCTGAGGTAGTTGACACGATTGGCATCAGATGCCATTGCCATTGCTGCCCTGATCACCACCTCTGTTAAGTGGCTGACTAGATCATTGACCCCATCAAAATCACGCAGTGGGTGAAAGTGGATTCGACAAGCAAACTCCTCCCACTCTTCCTGACGCATACACCACCGTGGTGGTTGTCGGGGCAATGCCCCACTTGAACTGCTAAACCTGATGGGGAAGTGTCACTTCCACAAGGGTGAGACAGAACCTCCCATTGCAGACCTGGCACCAACCCAGGAGAGCAGATGGAGAGGTCGATACAGGAAAGACCACCAGTGGCAGTCATCACATGTGTGGAGGCACCTGTGTTGAGGACAATGAGGCCATTGTGTGACACCCATTGTTCCTCAAGGAGCCCTCGGGGGTTGAGACTGTCAGAGCCCCATTGGGGGTTATGGGCATTAAAATCTCCCATAATCAGAAAGGGTCAGGGAAGATGGGCTGTGAGGGAGTCAAGGTCTGCCCATGGGATATCAATCCCAGGAGGCAAGTAGAGGGAACATAGAGTGGTGGGCACATTCAGTTGCAGTGAAACTGCCACAGCTTGGAGAGGCGTCTGTGAAGTCACTAGGATGTGCATGCATCCATTCCGGATAAGGATAGCCAACCCTCCCACAGGGTGATTTCACTGCTGCCGGGTGTCTGCATACATGTTGTAGCCATGTAACGAAAGTGGGGTATCATTATGGCAGAGGATCTCCTGGAGGGAGTTGCAGATGGGGTTGTGCCGTGAGATCAGCATTGTGATCTCGACCCTCTTGTGGGAAAAACCTTGACAGTTCCATTTCTATTCCTCCCTTTTTTCCGTCCCACAGCAGAAAAGGGAGGGGTGCCTACAATTGGGTCTTCCTCCTCCATCTCAAAGGAGGAATCTCCATCGTGCATGCCGCCAATCAGTGCCTTCTGCTGTTGGCTGAAGAGCTTTGGTGGACGAACCAAAGACACACGCCCCACTGCAGGGCAGGGGGTGTCCCTGGTTTCTTCCCTCCTCTCTCACCCATCACCACTGCTGTGGAGGGGGCCAGCTGGGCTGAACCAGGAAGGGGGCTGCTCAAAGCAGATGCCTGTTTGATGAGAGGCATTTATGGCATCCAAGAAGGCTGGGCCAGACGCAGTTATTAGAAAAGAAGAAGCCTCTGGCATGGGATCAGGATCTGTCTGGCAGCCAATGCTAGCACAGACCGGTATCCCACGGACCCTGCGGGCCTGAGTGGGCAAAAAACGGATGACTCGGGGGAGTCGTGGAAGCATGTCCGTCTGGGTGCAGACAGATGACACAGCAACCTCCTTTGCAGCACCTGCATAGGACAAGCCATGACTTGGCGTCCCTGGCAAGGCTAGCAGCCGCCGCACATCTTGAAAACTGGATGGCATGTTCCTGCAACCAGGTGGGGCAATCTCGAGAAGAGGCGGGGCGGTTTCCCTACAGTTGGTGCAATAAGGTGCAGTCTTACAAGGCTCGGGGAACGGTCTCCCTGCCCACAAGCGCCACACATGGCCATGACCACACCATTGACACTTGAAGCAGCGAAGGGGGCTCGGAATGAAAGGTCGTACTGGCAAGCGGAGGTAGCCGGCCCTGATGTATTTCGGCAACTTGGGCCTACCAAAGGTCAGCACCAAGGTGTCAGTGGGGTGGGGTTCTCCATCCCTTCGAAGCAAGGTGTGGCAGACAGCCAACACACCCTGGTCCTTGAGCTCCTCTACTATGTTCTCCTCTGACTCCCACATGTAGGTCAGGGTACCGTACAACACCTCTACTGGTGTTAAGGGTGCGATGGGTTTCGACCACAATGGGGAAATCACTGAGTTTCTGCATTTTAAACAATGCCTCAATCTGGTGAGGGGCAGATGCCTTCACCAAAAAGGTGCCATTGCGAAGCTTCTTGACTGAAGTCACGTCACCAGCAACGCCCTTAATAGCTTTGGCAATAAGGAAGGGCGATGCCTTCCCCAAAGCTGCACCATTCTCCCCAGATATGGAAAGAAACTGGATAGGATAGGAAGAAGGGGTGGAAGGGGATTTAACTGAACCTAAGGCCTCCTTAGATGCAGGGGCATGCTTCACATTGGCAGTTGAGCCCTGCACCTTAAGGCTGAGGTCGTCGCCTCTTGTTAAGGGCAGGTGCCAATGCAGTAGGAGGCACAGAATCCTTCTGGGCTCCAGATGGCTTTCTGGGGGAACGTGGCCTCTTGTTTGGAGCACTACTCATCTCCACAGGCTTAGCGGCAGTACGCCCACTCAGTTGGGTGGAACCGAGGCCATTGTCTTCAGGCTCAACACAAGAACAAGTCACAGAAAGAAAAGAAGAAGACAAAGGGGTGGGGTTATTTGGTGAGGCCCCACGCCTCTGTTTTAGAGTTGCCATAATTTGATTAAATTATGAAATCCGCTACCCGCAGGCCTCACCCACCATGGAGCCCAACAAGGGGACGCCCATTCGGGTCGCCAAGGGTGCTTGGACAGGATACCATAAGGGTGGCATAATCCCCGAGTACCAGACCAAAGGCATCGGGGTTGACTGCCAGTCCACTCACAGTAACCCTAGGGGCATAACCACTTATGCACCCCTGGCTGATTGAAGAAGACCGGGTATCCCCCTTGGCCTCCCGTTTTCCCTGGAAGCTGTGGCCAAAGTGATGTGTTGGGGCTGTAGGCTGCAGCCTTAATCCTCGATGTCTGTCAGCCACCTCACCAGTGTGGAGTGGCCGAGAGACATCACAAGGCATACGCCTCCTCAATGACCAGGATCCGCTTTTCCCAGGGGTGTGGGTCTCCACGCATGGCAAACACGTGGGTAGGCTTTTATTTACGGTCGCCTCAGTGAGGAGCCTACATTGACCGAGAACAAGTCGGACCAAACACACGAACAACCACGATGTTAGTATCGTCCTGTCCAGAACACATCATAGACAAAGACGACAGTGGTGTTGTCCTATCTGGGGCAAGAAAAGTCACTCCTTTTAGACGCCTCTTACGACATGCAGGTATGCAGTGTGCCTATTCTACCCTGGGCAAACACGGGGGGAGTTATTTCACGTTAATGTGACAGTGTACTCCAAGCCTACAGAAAGCACACCCAGGATCTCTATCTCGCCGGAATGCAGCAAGCATACCACGATCAACCAACTCAGTAGTGGAGCACACTAGCTCTTCCCCACCGGGGCAAAAAATGATGGAAAATAGACCAGAATGCCTGCCACGAATTGCAAAGACAAGTGTTCTAATGTGAGATTCGAAATTATCAGCCTAAATATACATAGCCACTGTTAAAATGTATGACGAACAAAGGTGAAAGGCGATATGAGGTGTAGAATGTCCTGAACACATCTTCAAACCACAATGAAACCGAAAGCTAAAACCGTTATTTTTTCCAGACCTGAACCGGAAAAAAATATTGCTCTTATAAGTTTGACACATGTAAAATCCTGTATAATTGCGTGATGCTCAGTATCATCATGCAAGTTGTCATTAAATTGTTTGTTTTGATTATTTGTGTTTTAGGGCCCTTCAACTACAAGGTCCTTAGAGCCCTGTCCACAGTGTAGCTCTTATGCAGAGACAGCACAGACAACTACGTTCGGGTTGCATTGTTTAACTTCAGTGATCGGACAAGATCTGGTTTGTCTAGGGCCAGCCTTCTCATTAACCCTTAAGTGGGTATGTGGGGTATTTGAAAACCCCACCTTCACAAATCAAAATTTTGTAAAGTCAAACATTTATTTGTTTTTCGGTTTTTCTGTAAAACCTATGTTGTCAGAAAGTGTTGAAAGTGCTGTAGGGACCAAACCAGTTGTGTGTTATATGTAATATTCGAGTGTGTTATAGCCAATCAATTTCTGTTTACTTATGCATTAGAGCTGGCTGGGACTTTCCCTTGTGTGTGTTGTAAGGCGAAAAACGTTATAATGAGGGTGTGTTATAGCGAGGTTTGACTGTATCTAACTACACCAATCAACTTGGTTGTTGTTGTTTTGTTGTTTGTTGTTGCTTTAGGGCCCATCAACTTTGTTTGTTGTTTGTTTGTTGTTGCTTTAGGGCCCATCAACTACAAAGGTCATTAGGGCCCAGAAAGACACATCACCATGGTGGGGGTGTAAAAGGCCATCCCACCATGATGGCAATAAAAAGGGCAAAAGCCCAATAAAAGTAATAACAATAAAAACGCAAAAGCCAAAACATACATAACAATAAAAGTGGCAAAAGCTAAAACAGAGAGAAGAATAAATGTGGCAAAAGCCAAGACAAACACAGAAATAAAAAGGCAACAGCCAAGACAAACACAGAAATAAAAAGGCAAAAGCCAAAACAGACAGAATAATAATTGTGGCAAAAGCCAAAACAGACAGAATAATAATTGTGGCAAAAGCCAAAACAGACATTACAATAATTGTGGCAAAAGCCAAAACAGACATTACAATAAATGTGGCAAAAGCCAAAACGAATACAGAAACAAAAAGGCAAAAGCCATATAATTCAAAAATAATTACAAAAGGTGTCTAAAAGAAATGTCATGAAATTCAAATTTTGTGAAAGAGGCCAGCCTCTTTCACAAATACTAGCGAGCTCTCCACTGCCTGAGGGTTATCCCCAAGTGATGTGGAGAGCTCTGCGCTGACTCCCAATCGCCATCTAAGTTCTCCATATCTCTCACAGTGACTAAAGATGTGTGCCACTGTGAGAGGCTCCCAACAGAAGTCACACCATGGCTGATCTTCACCCCGTAGAATGTAAGAGTGGGTGAGGAAGGTGTGACCGATTCGCGGCCGAGCAAGCACAACCTCCTCCCTCCGCGATTGGCGGCACGAGGACACCCAGTGCACTGGAGTGTCCTTCAGTGTGTGGAGTTTGTTCGTGGTCTCCGCAAACCACTGGGCCCGCCATTGGTCGTGGACGGCCCGCCGCACCATCGGGAGAGCGTCGGAGGAGGGGACAGAAGTGTCAGGTATTTCTGCCATGTGGGCCACCTGACGGGCATGGACATCTGACATCTCGTTGCCCACGATGCCAACATGCCCCGGGACCCACATAAACAACACTGTCTTGCCCTGCTTACGAATCACAAGCAGCAATCTGTGCACACCCTGGACGATGGCATGTCTGCCATACAGGGTGTGCAACAGCTGAAGGGAGCATAGGGAGTCAGTCGCAACAACAAAGTGTCTGTTATGCAATACTAGGATGAGTTCCAGTGCCCTGTGCAGAGCTGTGAGTTCTGCAGTTAAGACACTGGCAACGCCTGGAAGGCGGCCCCCTAAGAGATGACCAGTTGTAAAGACTGACCAACCCACATAGGAACCATCCTTCGACCCATCCGTGTAAATAAAAACATGGCCTCGATAGGTCCAAGAGAGGCGTCCGAACTCTTGTTGGTACAATGACCTATCGGTACTGGTTTTGGGTAAGGCTGCCAGCATTAAATATAAACTTGGCTCTGGCACTGTCCAGGGCGGCACAGAGGCCGGCAGTACAGGCTGCACCCTAGGTAGAGTCACACCCAGGCCGGCAAGACAGTCCATCCAACGCACACCGAATGGAGGGGGAACCCCTTAGCGGCGGTTGAATGGCCGTCTCACAATGTCACTAAAGACAGCTGGGTGTGTAGGGTGCTGTGGCTGACCTTTCAGCCGCAAAATGTATGCAGCTGCCAGGCACTGCCGCCGCACAGACAATGGTGGCTCACCAGCCTCAGCATAAAGGCTGAGTACCGGACTTGTGCGGAACGCCCCAATGGACAACCGGATGCCAGCATGATGAACACTGTCCAGCATCCGGAGAGTAGATGGAGCGGCAAGGCCATATACGCCGCAGCCATAATCGAGACGGGATCGAACGAGTGATCTGTATAGGCGAAGCATCACCGTTCGATCTGCCCCAAAACCATTTCCCTGCAGGCACCGCAGAATATTAAGGGAGCGAAGGCACTTAGCCTTCAGCTCGTTCAAGTGCGGGACCCATGTCAGACGGCTGTCAAAACGGAGACCAAGAAACCGGGCCACCTTTACAACTGGGAGGAGGCGGCCATTCAAGGTAAGCTGAGGCTCAGGGTGGAGCCCTCGCTTACGACAGAAGTGCATGACCATTGTTTTGTCAGGAGAGAACTTATAGCCACGTGAAGTGGCAAACTCGTTGGCACTGTTGAGTGCCAGTTGCAGTTGACGCTCAATGCTGTGCATCGTGGCAGCCCGGTACCTGATAGAAAA
>JAAFCE010001036.1:64753347-64883053 GCA_013389805.1 Trigoniulus corallinus | reverse complement strand
TTGTGATTCGTAAGCAGGGCAAGACAGTGTTGTTTATGTGGGTCCCGGGGCATGTTGGCATCGTGGGCAATGAGATGGCAGATGCCCATGCCCGTCAGGTGGCCCACATGCCAGAAATTCCTGACACTGCTGTCCCCTCCTCCTCCTCCTCCTGGCCTCTTTCACAAAATTTGAATTATGTCACATTTCTTTTAGGCCCTTTTTGTAATTATTTTTGAATTATATGGCTTTTGCCTTTTTGTTTCTGTATTCGTTTTGGCTTTTGCCACATTTATTGTAATGTCTGTTTTGGCTTTTGCCACAATTATTATTCTGTCTATTTTGGCTTTTGCCTTTATATTTCTGTGTTTGTCTTGGCTTTTGCCACATTTATTATTCTCTCTGTTTTGGCTTTTGCCACTTTTATTGTTGTGTATGTTTTGGCTTTTGCCTTTTTTATATGTCTGTTTTGGCTTTTGCCTTTATTTATATGTCTGTTTTGGCTTTTGACTGTATTTCTTTTCTGAGTAATTATTAGGCTATTGCATTTTTATTGTTATTACTTTTATTGGCCTTTTGCCCTTTTTATTGCCATCATGGTGGGATGGCCATTTACACCCCCACCATGGTGATGTGTCTTTCTGGGCCCTAATGACCTTTGTAGTTGATGGGCCCTAAAGCAACAACAAAACAAACAAAAATTAAGTCGCATTGCAGTTGCGTTGCGGCAGTGGATGAAGGGCCTTATGCACGAATTGAGTGAGTAATTCAGTCAGCAATCTCATTGTGTAAAGTAGTCAGTGCTTGTCGTGTCTACAACTCTAACATGGGTGACAAAAATATCTTCTTGAAGCACAAGGTTACCTGTATTTTTCTAACCAGCCATTTCCAAAAAATTTAATTTTATCAATAAACAAGATCATTAAAGTTGATTAATGGTGTTACTACCTAGATAGTTTAAGCTTAAGAAATGAGGCTCTCAAACGAAATTCAACCATTGTAATGTTGATATTTGGCTCTTTTGACTGACGAGTTTGCCGACCACTGGCTTAGGGTTTTAGGAGTATTAGGTTATCATAAGTAGGATTGAGAGGTAGTCTCTCCACTGCCATATAGGCCAAAGAAAAGGCTGCTCGCAGTGTAGTAAATTAGAATTAGGTAGCATGGCGTTCTAACTACAAAATAACTACTACAAAGGAAAATAGTAAACAAGTATGCTCACTGTGGTAGGAGACGTGTTGCGACGTTGGCATTGGCATCTCATCTTCTGTTGAAGATCCACACTGCAAATCGATAAAGAAAACTCATTACAGTTAATATGTTATCATAAAACATCAACAACATTTGAGTCAAACACCTTTTGGCGCCATAAAACTACTACATATTAAAATCTTGACATAGCTATAAATTAGCAATCATTAGACAACGACATATCAGTTTTACGACAGAATTGTTAATGGTTACTGTCATTTTTCACAATCTATGATAGCCACAAAAAGGCGTCTAGCAGAGATAACTACCAGCTTCGTTTGAGGAAGAAACATTGCAAAATTACAGGAAATATGCAAGATATTCTTTCTAGCTGGGTTTACACTGCGCGCAACATACTTGTGCAACTGTTTCATTAACCCTTAATTACTAACCTTCTCTAAGTGCAACTTTGTTACTAAACAGTAGTCCCTGAGACTACCTATTTGTTTATTAATTTAATAATTCAAAATGTGATTAAAATGCACATTTTTTATTATTTAAGGATTAGGTAACAAACATAAAATATAAATCAGTTAAATAATTACATGGTTTTACACTCTACACATTTTCCCATGATGTTCCCCATAAATAGCCCAAGAACAGCACTTGCAGCAATATCTTGTCATTCCCTTCAATTTATTTGGACAAAATCCACATATTTTCCGTTTTTCAGGTTTTTATGTTGAGGGACATTCTTCAGGAGTAGGTTCTTCAAGGATTTCTCTGGAAATCATATGTCGTCCCATATGTAAATTTGCACATACACTGTTACTAAACAGTAGTCTGCCAGACTACTGATTGCTAATAATTAATAATATTCAAATGGTTTTAGTGCAATTTGCCTTTAGTACCATAATTAGGAAGGTACACAGAGGCACAAAATTCTGTGTTTCAGCAAACTAAGAAAAAAATGGATTTTTGGCATTCGAGTAGTCTGATAGACGACTGTTCAGTAAATTTGCTGCGAAATTTGCTGTGCGAGGCAGCCTCGTGGTGAGCCACTGAACTATCGGTTTTTGGACAGGCATCAAAGGGTTTCGCCACTCCCACTTCGTGTACTGATACTCTAGATACGTTTTGCATGCTTGCTTCACGCAATATTTCGCCCAATGTAAACAGGGAGGGCGAGACGAGCGAGATTGCCGCAAGCCTGTGGAAACAGTTGTGGCGAGTATGTTTCGCGCAGTGTAAACCCAGCTCTAGGTGTTCTAAAGCAAGAAGATGACCAATGCCGTGGGTAAGTTATCACTCCACTGTTTCAGAATATTCGTCGTCAACAGCGATTTTATCATGCCTGTGGCAGGGTCGGGTCTTCGGGTATTAACCCTCCACTCCCACTTATCTCCCATTAGGTCCCTGTCCCCGCGTCCCGGTCTCTCCTAACCCCGGGTGATTCTAACTGCCTGCATTCATGAAAATGACCTATCAAATTCCTCCCCAATTCTCATTACGTGTCCACACCACATCAACCTACTCTCTCTCATTCTTGCTGTGATGTTCACCCCCCCCCGGCATCATCTAAAACATTCATTCCTAACTATCAGCTGTCACAGGGTGGCCATCCATCCTGGATTTCAACTGCACGTCCCGCATAGGCATGTTATGAGGAGGAAGTTATTCTCTCCATTATGAAACTGCAGATGACACTTAGCAACCAAAAAAAATTTTTTCTTTCTCTCAGAAAGAAAAATATGTAATTGTAATAGTACTTTTTCTCCTGAATTCAAATATGATATCAGGTTTTACCCATTAAACAATGTTTCTGAGAGACAGGCATTTATATTTTTACCCAGTTTAATTGTTTTTAAAAGTCTGTGAGGCTGGAGATAATGAAATGCCCCAAGAATCGAGGTGTAAGTTAACGAATGCTTTTCCAATGCCCATCACACGTTGACCAAGTTTTGATGGCCATTGCAAAACATTGCAAAAACCAAAAAAAATTGCTGATTTTCAAGGTTAACCCCAATTTAAAAAAATACCATTATATTAAATAAAACACAAAATTATCTACAAAACAAAACATAAAAGTTATAGAACCTTAACCATTAAGTAGGCAGTCATAATCAATTATATTGGGGCTGTGAAACCTTTAGCAGCTTTCTTTTATTTAGCCCCCTACAACATCCAAAACAAATTGTGTTGAATTGACTATTTATTTTGATAAGGCAGGTGTTTTATCAGCTTGGGTTGCTTTGCAAAGTTTTTGTTTCGGTTTTAGCTTCATTTTTAATTGAAATTAAAATGCCCCAGATATACTGCCACTTTCCTTACATGGAGTAATTTGGCCCATGCACAGGGGGGGGGGGTGAGAAATGGATGGGGTTGTTGACCAAACATAATGAAAACAGCCACTTGTCTATGTGAGGGTGGCTAGATTTTCAGGAGGATTTTTATATAATTTTTGGTACAGCTTAAATCTTTTTTTGCAAAATTACGTCTAACATAGTGCGTAGTTAGATTTTAATTTGGTTTCCCATTTAACATTGGGTTTTAAAATTCCTGTCAGTTTTTCTAATGATATGCTAATTTTGATGCTAAAAAAAATTTTCCTCCTTATTTTTAAGCATTCTCAAAACTTTTCGCATATATTTCTTTGCTATGCTCCAACACACATAATAAAATTTTAAAATAATTATTTTGGTTATGCAAGCTATTTTTTGGGTGCGGTTGTGTGAGCACCCTACATACAGTTGGCAAAAAAAGTATTTGAGCACATGAAATATTCTTATTTTCAGTTTATTTAAGAGGATTAAAATTATGAAATCATGCTTTAAATTATCCTTACATGATGTACTTTATGTAAATAAAAATAAAAGTTGAAAAAATATAACAATAATACTTAAATAAACAAAAGATAGAATTTTTATAACAAAAAAAGTATTTGAGCACTTTTCAAATATTGTCTGACAATCATATTATTCTATTTAAAGAAGGAAATTAATATTTTGTGTGGAGCCCTTTTGCTTTTACAACAGCTGCCAAACGTCTTGGCATTGATTCCACAAGTTTTTGGCCGATTCCAATACCAAATTTATCCCATTCTTCCTGCAATTTGCTCTTTAGCATTTCTTTGCTTGTAATCGAATGTTTTCTAATACTATTATCTAGTAGATGCCACAGATTCTCTATTGGGTTAAGGTCTGGGGACTGAGGGGGTGTTTTCAGCTGGTGTGGAACATTATACAGGAGCCACTCTTTGGTAAGGTTAGCAGTGTGCTTAGGGTCATTATCCTGCTGAAAGATGAATGACTGTTCCAACCCTAATTTCCTAGCACTTTCCTTTAAATTAGCAGCCAACACACTTATATATGACTTAGCAGTCAGAGTACCTTCAATAAAGTGTAAATTTCCTACTCCAGAATACCCCATACAGCCCCAGACCATAATGTGACCACCTCCATGCTTCACAGTTTGTACAATATTTTGACGATCTAAAGCAGTGCCTTTCCTTCTCCACACAGTGAGGATACTTCTTGGTTTTATTATTTCAAACTTACTCTCATCAGAGAATATTACGTTTTTCCAGAACTCTATTGGTTTGTCCTTGTATTCGAGAGCAAACTCTAAACGTTTTTTCCTATTGACTTCTGAAATGAGGGGTTTTTTCCTTGGTCTGCAACCTTTTATTCCTTCACTGTGTAGAACATTTCTAATGGTTTGTGGTGTAACAAGTGTTCCTGAAGTTGATGCAGTGTGTGAGGCCACAGCCTGTGCTGAACCTTGGGGATTGTTCAGAGCTTCTCTGACAACTGCACGTTTTTGCCTCACAGTTAAGTTGCTTGGACGACCACTTCTTTGTTTATTTTCAACACCACCAGTTTCTTTTTGTTTTTTTAAAATGTAATGCACACTACCACGTGATATTTTCATCGTTTTGGCAATTTCACGCTGTGAATAACCACTAACACTCATCTGAACTACAGTTTCTCGTGTTGCTATTGGAATCTCACTTTTTTTAGGTGCCATTATTCATTAATATCAATTTCAGTATTACTTTTTCTTAGAGAAATGCTCATTATACTTTTGACATTCAAAACAGACTTTGACCTTACTAAATATATAGAGGTATTTCAAATATTTCATACAATTGGGAATGCCACACAAGTGCTCAAATACTTTTTTTGCTATAACAATTCCATCTTTTGTTTATTTAAATATTATTGTTATATTTTTTCAACTTTCATTTTTATTTATATAAAGTACATTATGTAAGAATAATTTAAAGCATGATTTCATAATTTTATTTCACTTAAATAAACTGAAAATAAGAATATTTTGGGTGCTCAAATACTTTTTTTGCCTACTGTATGCATTTATGAAACTTTTAGTTACCTATGTACACTGCAGGCCAAAAAGTTTAAGACCACTTGTATGAAACTCAAATAATATGCAAAAATAGTAAAAGTATTATAATCATATTAATGTCCTCATATGTGGTTAAAAAGTGATTTATTTGGAGTTAAGGAAATAGGATTTTGTTTTTTTTATCCTAAACACACTTCAAAATTGTTTCGAAGGTATTTGGAAGAAAAAAGAAAGTGAAGTAATTCTTCAAACCATGGAATGGCCACCCCAAAGCCCGGATTTCAATCCTATTGAATTGTTGTGGAAGGAGTTGGACAGAAAAGTACGTAGTCAGTGTCCAAATTCAAAGGAGGACATGTGGGATGCTCTAAACGAAAGCTGGAAAGATATCACACAAACCACAATCAACAAATTCATAACCCGTTTGCCCAGACTTTTAAAACAAGTATTGAAGTTTAAAACAAGTATTGAAGGATTTTTTAATAAAAAAAATCAATTTAAAATCAATTATTTTTTTTAAAAATGGTAATCTTTAATTAAAATTGTCATTCAAAATTCGATTTATGTATGTATGTCTCGTATTTCAATACAGGCACTACAACACCCCTGCAAGATGAAAGGTCACAAAGCCATAGGTCCTGATAAGATTCCCATTGACGTTTGGCATAGCTTGGGGACACAGGAATTACATGGCTGGGCAAGCTTTTCAATAAGATAGCCAGTGGGGACCGAATGCCATCTGCATGGCGGGAGTGTTGGATTGTCCCACTGTTTAAGGGCAAGGGTGATGCCCAGGCATGTGGGAACTATAGAGGCATTAAGCAAATGAGCCATTCTACGAAACCGTGGGAGAGGGTCATAGAATGTCACCTCAGAAATTGTACTAGTGTCCGTGGAAACCAGTTTGGGTTTATGACGACCAGTTTGGGTTTATGCCGATAGATGGTTGAGAAACAGAGCAGTAAAGAAGGAACTACATGCGATCTTTGTTGACATAGAAAAGGCCTATGATAGTGACCCACGACAGGTTGTATGGGATGTTCTAAGAAAAACGGGAGTGGATGAAGGGCATATCCAAATAATACAGGATATGTATGATGGTCCCACCACTAGGGTGAGGACGGCATGGGGGAATACTGGTGGCTTCAAGGTGGAGGTAGAGCTTCATCAAGGATCAGCTCTCAGCCCATATCTATTTGTTTTGGCAATGGATGACTTGCTGACAGGAGTAGGGGAATGGGGTAAAAGTGTAGTTTAACCCAAGGAATTATTTCGTCATTCGTAGCAGATGAAATGTGGTGCTTCGGTCAGTATGACTTCGTCAAATACTCGTTCCAGGGCCAAGAACTTAAAGGTAAAGAACTTCATGACTTTATTTAATGAATATCTTTTTCGTTATTTCAACTGGAAGCTTCCGATTTATTTAATGATTTCGATTCATGAATTTATTTCTCGTTATTTTAACTGGAAGCTTTCGATTTATTCAATGATTTCGATTCATGAATTCATTTCTCGTTATTTTAACTGGAAGCTTTCGATTTATTCAATGATTTCGATTCATTAATTCATTTCTCGCTTCCAATTAAAATAACGAGAAAGATATTCATTAAATAAATTTATGAAGTTCTTTACCTTGATTTCAACATGCCTAATATTTCGTGAATCACTTTCATTATGTCCTAACGATTTAAAAACAATAGCATGTGCAGCAAGCCCTGGAACGAGTATTTTGACGACGTTATACCGACCGAAGCGCCACAGAATATTAAGGGAGGGAAGGCACTTAGCCCTCAGCTCCTTCAAGTGTGGGACCCATGTCAGAGCGATTTATTGCGTTGGACACACCAGTTCTCGTCTGATCACTGAAGTTAAGCAGCGCAACCCCAGCTAGTACTGACATGGGTGGCCGCTTGGGAAAACTGGGTACTGCTAATACCCAAAAATCGTCGCATTAGTGTAGTGTCTGTGCAGTCTCTGCATAAGAACTATGCTGTGGACGGCGCTCTAATGACCTTGTAGTTGAAGGGCCCTAAAACACCAACAAAGAAAGATGTTAGATGTTAGATGGCTGTCAAAACGGAGACCAAGAAACCCGGCTGCCTCTACAACTGGGAGGAGGCGCCCATTAAGGGTAAGCTGAGGCTCAGGGTGAAGCCCTGTAGATGGAGCGGCCAGGCCATATATGCTGCAGCCATAATCGAGACGTGATCAAACGAGTGACCTGTAGAATCTAAGCATCACCGTTTAATCTGCCCTAAAACCAGTTCCCTGCAGGCACCACAGAATATTTAGGGAGCGAAGGCACTTAGCCTTCAGCTCCTTCAAGTGTGGGACCCATGTCCGACGGCTGTCAAAACGGAGACTGAGAAATCAGGCTGCCTCTACAACAGGGAGGAGGCAGCCATCCAGGGTAAGCTGAGGCTCAGGGTGAAGCCCTCGCTTACGACAGAAGTGCATGACAGTATTTTTGTCAGGGAAGAACTTATAGCAACGAGAGGTGGCAAATTCGTTGGCACTGTTTATTGCCAGTTGCAGCTGACGCTCAATGCTGTGCATCGTGGCAGCCCGGTACCTAATAGAGAAGTCGTCCACAAATAGGGACGACTTTACCGGGGGGGAGGGGTGGTGAACGGAGGATGGTAGGCCGTTCACTGCAACAGCAAAGAGCGTCACACTCAAGACGCTCCCCTGTGGGACACCATTCTCCTGCAGGAAGGCCGAGGAGGAGGTGTAACCCACACGCACTCTGAAGGTCCGTTCGGACAAAAAGCTATGGAGGAAGAGGGGCAGATTACCCCTGAGCCCCCACTGGTGCAAGGTCTCAAATATGCCATGGCGCCATGTGGTATCATATGCCTTCTCCACATCAAAGAAGATAGCCACCAAGTGCTGTCGGTGGAGAAAGGCCTCAAATACGGCTGTCTCCAGTGAGATCAAATGATCCACCGGAATCCTGCCTGCACGGAAGCCACATTGGGCATTGGCGAGAAAGTTGTGCCGTTCCAGATACCACACCAGGCCCCAGTTAACCATGCGTTCCATGGTTTTACACAGACAGCTCGTCAAAGATATGGGCCTGTAATTCATGGGTACTATCCTTTCCAGGTTTTCGAGGGGAATGATGATAGCCTCCCGCCAGCCTACAGGGGTGTCGTGCTGCTGTTAAATATAATTAAAAACCTCAAGGAGGTAGGAAAAACCATTCACAGGTAGATGCCATAGCAATTGGTAATGGATGTTATCAGGACCAGGGGCAGTATCCCGGGCCTGCGCTAGAGCTGCCTGCAGCTCCCAAGGGGTAATGGGTCATTATACCCCTCAGCAACACCACCAGAGAAGTTAATTGGAAGGCGTTCTGCAGCTTCTTTCTGTTTGATGAAAGCTGCAGTGTAGTGCTGGGAACTGGAGATGGCTGCAAATGTCCTTGCCAGCTCCTCGGCCACCTCACAAGGCAGAAGTAAATGTCTCCCTTGCCCAAGGATACCAGAGCCACAGGATTGTAAGTACCTTCCCTGGATTTTTCTCAGCTTTTCCCAGACATTCTTGGATGGCGTGTGGTGGGTAAGCGAGGAGACATATTCACTCCATGAGGAGCGTTTGGCCTCCATTATTACCCGTCGTGCGTATGCCCGGGCTCTGAGGTAGTTGACACGATTGGCATCAGTTGGATGAGACTGGAAGAGGCGAAATGAGCCTCTGCGGGCCCGAATTGCACTCCGACAGTCCTCCGTCCACCATGGAACTGTGCTCGTGGAAGGTTACACGAGCTCTGTGGAACAGATGCCAATGCTGCCCTGATCACCACCTCTGTGAAGTGGCTCACTAGATCATTGACCACATCAAAATGATGCAGTGGGCAAAAGTGGATTCGACGAGCAAACTCCTCCCAGTCTGCCTGCCTGAGTAATGGGTATAGACATCCATTGCCCTTTATATGTAATATAGAGCACTTTACTGATAAATGTAAATTAGTTAGATGCATGAAGAAAGTCAACTTATGATCTAGGAAAATGCCAAGGTCCTTCACCACTGTAGTACGTGCAACCAGGGATCTGTCACCAAAGTGGTATGGGGAAAGTACTAAGGAGGGCAACCAGTTATGAGGAAATAATACCAGTCGTTGCATTGATTAATAGAAAGAGAGTTTGCCTCCAACCAAGCGTCCACAGCTGATAAACTATTTTGAAGCATTAAGACATCATTTACATTAACTATTACTTTTGAAAGTTCCATAACATCAGTAAATGCCAATGGATCTACATGGGAGGTAGTGGCAGTGAAGAGGTCATTTACAAACAGATTAAAGGATTGGACTCAAAATACTCCGCTGGGGAACTCCCACAGACTGGGAGAAACAGCAAGTACTAACAACTGAGCGGAGTTTAATATGGTTTGAATGATTTCAAAGTTAGAGCTCTAGAAATTTACAGAGGTTTTGGGACATGCCATAGGCACGAAGTTTAAATATCAGAAGAGGAATAGGAAGACTGTCGAAGGCCTTTGACAGGTCTAGGTACAATGTGTCAAGCTGCTTTTTACTGCTGAAGGCTGAATAAATGGATAATGTGTGCACGGATAAGTTAGATTCTGTTGAGCGTTTTGATCAAAAATCATGTTGCTGTGGTGCTAATAGCTTCTCACTCCACATACAAATCCACCGATGAAGAATTCGTTCCAGAATCTTGACTGTTGGTGCCAACAAGGAAATCGGCCGATAATTACCAGGGTTGGTGCCAACAAGGAAATCGGCCGAAAATTACCAGGGTTGGTGCATGATCCTAATTTATATATCGGCACCACATGTGCTGATTTCCAAATAGATGGTATATCAAGATCCGGCAGACATTTATTAAATTGGTTTGCTAGAAGAGTTGCTAGTATTGACCTAAAAACTTGATTATGGCCATCATGACCTTAACCACTGTTCAGATACCCATTATTTTTCATTGCCTTAGATGATCACACAGACCATCTTGACCATAGCATGTGCCTAGACTTCGAGATGCCCCATCACCACCATCATCATACTATTTTCCTACCAATGGTGGATCGGGATTCTTATCCTCTACTCCCACCTATCACATAATGATATGCCATTTGAAGCATTTGTTCATGTGTGGTGAGTCACTATAGACAAAATACAAGTAATCACCTGTGTGAATTATCTGTACTTCCAATAATTTTTAACTGTATTTGTGTGTTCTGTTTTCAATTATTTTTTTTAAAATAATATTTTGAAACGAGATTTTGAAAAGAGCAAAAAGACATTTTTCTAGGTTGATGGGGGGGGGGGGGTCAATGTCCCGGATTAGGCCCACAGAATAAATGGTCACCCTACTCTGGACATCCCACTCACAAACCGGAGCTTTCACATCTTGGCTACTTGCTGCCCAGCACTGTGATCCATACGTCAAAGGTGGCCTAACCATTGCCCTGTAAAACACCCCTTTTCAACTTGATCCCATCTCACAAGACTTGGCTTCCTGCTATCCACTTCAATCATCCCAAATGACTATTTGTCACGTCAGAGCCTCTCCGAATTACTTCAAAACATTGATCCAAAGTACGATACCTCTTGCACCTCATGCATCTGTTCACCCCTAGAGAGTGCATCACCATTATTTTCTTGTCCTTCCACTCCAAAGCTAAATACTCTGTCTTCTTCATGTTCATCATTAGCTTTTGTTTTGCCCTCTCGTTTAGGTCTTTTTCTACTTGTTCTCTGAAGTCATATACAGTACAGCTCCAATTTTCCAAACCCCTATCATCCGAATCGCTCATTATCCGAATGGCTTTCACGTCTCATGTCCTGGCTTGGGGTTGATCACAAAATTTATGAATGGCGTCGCTTCATAGATTCATCCAAAATGAGTCTTAAGGCAGCGTTGCTGCACAATGGAAACAACCATCTAACAATACCAGTTAGTTATTCTGCTCATATGAAAGAAACATACCAAAACATGTCACTTCTACACAAAATACAAAGTGCATATGTGGTGATTTAAAAGTGATTGTAATTCTGATGGGACTGCAGGTTGGATACACCAAACATAGCTGTTTCATATGTGAGTGCGATAGCCGAGACAGGAAACATCAATATGTGAAGAAGAATTGGCATGTCAGAGTGAAAATGCAGCCAGAAATTAAAAACGTCATCCATATACCACTGGTGTAATGCAACAAAATCCTTATGACACCTTTTCACATAAAAAGTTTGAGAAATTTTTTTAAAAAAACTTCATAGCAACAGTGATGTTTTTCACTGTTTCCACAGGTCAGTGAAGCTAAAATTAAAGAAGGTATATTCATTGGTCCTCAGATAAGAAAGATCATGGCTGATGCACACTTTGAGAACATGCTCAGTGACAGGGAAAAAGATGCATGGGTAGGATTTAAGTCTGTGGTAGCCAACTTCCGTGGTAATAAGAAATCAGGAGACTATGTGCAAATTGTGGAGCAGTACATTGAAGCTTTCAAAATCATGGGCTGCAACATGTCTCTCAAAACTCATCTTCTTGACTAACACCTTGAATTCTTTCCTGAGAACACGGGTGCAGTCAGTGATGAGCCAAAAACGGTTTGCATTTTTTTAAATTAGCAGGTTGCAATTGGCCATAAACAGTTTACAGATACTCAGGTATCAGCCAAAAAATTTTTTTGTTGTTCAGTGTTATCCAAAATTTTGATTGTTAGAATGGGGTCCGGTCCCAATTGATTCAGAAAATTGGAGTTCTACTGTACCATTTTCTCTGATTACCATCAGCAGCTCATCCACAACAAGAATGAACAGGTATGGACTTTGTAGAACCTTGGTGCACCACAACCTTTACTGGGAAGCTGTCCTCTAAGATGTCCTTACCATGACTATTAAACCATCACACATATCCTTCTTCTACCCCCACCCCATTATTTGTAATATATCCCAAATTACCTGTTGTGGAACAGTTATAAGCCTTCTCCTAATCGAGAAAGATGGCATGGAGATCTTTCTTTGCTACCCTATAATTTTCTATCATCTCCCACAGAATGAACATCAGTTCCATTGCTTACCTACCTGGCATGAACTGAAACTGATTTCCATGAAAACTAGTTCTATCTTAAAGGTAACATTCCATTACTCTCACCCAGAGCTTCATATAATGGACTCATAAGCTTGATATCTCGATAGTAACCACTGTCTAAGACATCACTTTTGTCCAGTACTGTGTAAATTAAATTTGCTATTTAAAGATTTCTGCTATATAATGACCAGAAAGACTTTCAAGGAAACCCTCACCAAGGAGCCTCAAAGGAAGAGGAGTCGACAGTTACTGAGAAAACAACAAAAGCTAAGTTCATGTAAGTAATTGATAGACTGGTCTTGCCCCCTATTTTCTTTACATGGTACTGTCCAGCTCTTGTGCCATGCAGAAACCATCTATCTCCGCTAGCTTTCCTACTGACAAGGTTCCCTAGCCACCTCATTTTTATGCTTGCTAGGATACTCCACATGGCAGTTGGAACTTTGACTCTGCTTACAGCTTTTTGACCTTTCATCTTCTTAAGAGCCCTGACTACTTCCTCCTCCATGATCCTGTTCACCACCCCAGAAGTAGGATGGGTGTCAGCATTGTCCACTCCCCTTGCAAAATCCAAAAGACTGGAAATGCTTTTCTCACCTTTTCTTTACCTTGGCAGGAATACCCTTGAGGTATGTCTTTAGCTGCCCTATGTCTAGCATTGGTGAGTTTAAAAACTTTCCTCTCTCCTCCCATTGTCTCTAACTGATGATAGAGAGCCTCACACTTCTGGTGTTTAGCCAGAGCAGTGATCCTCCTATCTGTGGTCCTTGCCAGCCTATAGTGTATCTCAGACTTACATTTCCAATAACAGAACACCATATCGATTTCTGGCCAACACCCACATTGAAAGATCAACAAAGTGTGCATTTAGAAATTTCTAACAAGAAACCACGTGGATTTAAATTTACAACGTATTTCTGAAGTTCATGCTACATAGTGAAAATAGACATTTAGGATCATTGCTGTTGTTTCTTTGTTTGCTGGTGTTTTAGGGCCCTTAAACTACAAGGTCATAAGTGCTCCATCCACAGTGTAGTTGGAATGCAGCGACTGCACAGATGCTGGTACCCAGCTTTCCAAAGCGGCCACACATGTCCGTTCTAACTGGGGTAGCATTGGTTAACTTCAGTGATTAGACGAGAACAGGTGTGTGCAATGAAAACCAACCATCACTTCAGGCCAGCCTCTTACAAAAATACAAGTGAGTTTTCAACTCCCTGGGGGTTATCCCCAAGTGAGGTAGAGAGCTCTGACTAAAGATGTGTGCCACTGTGAGAGGCTCCCAACAGCAGTCACACCGCAGTTCATCCTCACTCCGTAGTATGTAGGAGTGGGTGAGGAACGTGTGACTGATTCACAGCCGAGCAAGCACAACCTCCTCCCTCCACGACTAGTGGCATGAGGACACCCAGTGCACTGGAGTGTCCTTCAGTGTGCAGAGTTTATTGGTGGTCTCCACAAACCACTGGGACCGCCATTTTTCATGGATGGCCCACCATACCGTTGGGAGAGCGTTGGAGGATGAGATAGTAGTGTCAAGTAAAACTGCCAGGTGGGCCACCTAACGGGCATGGGCATCTACCCTCTCATTGCCCGTGATACCAGCATGCCCTGGAACCCACATAAACAACTGTCTTACCGTGCTTATGAATTGTGGGCAGCAAACTGTCCACACCCTGGACGATGGCATGTCTGCTATAAAGGGTGTGTAACATCTGGAGGAAGGATAGGGAGTCAGTCACACCCACAAAGTGTCGGTGATTCAAACATTGGATGAGTTCCAGTGCCCTGTGCAGAGCTCAGCTCTGCAGTTAAGACACTGGCGACGCCTGGAATGCAGCCCCTATGAGATGACAGTTGTAAAGACTGACCAACTCACAGAGGTGCCATCCTTTGACCCATATGGGTAAACAAAAACAAGGCCCCAACAGGTCAGATAGGCGTCCAAACTCTTGATGGTACACTGACATATCAGTACTGGCTTTGGGGAAGGCTGTGAGCTTCCAATTAAAACTCAGCTCTGGTACTGTCCAGGGTGGCACAGAGGCCGGCAGTACAGGCTACACCCTAGGCAGAGTTACACCCAGACACGTGATATCATCCATCCACAGCACGCCAAATGGAGGGGGAACCCCTGGCCAGCAGTCGAATGGCCACAATCGTCACAGAGTGTGACTAAAAAAAGCTGGGTGTGTAGGGTGCTGTGGCTGACCTTTCACCTGCAAAATACCATAAAATCTCACATGAAGTCCACATCTCAAACATAGTCCACACTCATGTATAGTTTGCACTTCAAAATTCCTGCTGCAGCCAGTGGTGCAACTTGTATGGGCAAAGGGATCAAATGAATGTGAACATGAAATGTCATATTACTCTAATGATGAAATTGAAATGTGAAAAGTTTGATATTGCATTATCATATAAGTAAGAATGTACTGTGTAAAAACGAGTTGTTAAGTGTAATAAAATGTTCAGGGAATGAGGAACAGTTTTCATTGAGAATCCTTGGTTTCATTTATAGTCTGCAATCATATATAGTCCACCCTCGCATATACTCTGCACTAATTAACCCTATGTTTTGCATATATTCCGTGGGCATTACGTGAGAGTTTATGGTATATGCAGCTGCCAAGCACTGCCACCACAGTCAGTGGCAGTTCACCTGACTCAGCATAAAGGCTGAGCACTGGACTTGTGCAGAATGCCCCAATGGACAACCAGATGTCAGGCTGATGGGCACTGTCCAGCATCCGGGGAGTAGATGGCGTGGCCAGGCCATACATGCCACCACCATAGTCGAGATGCGATCAAACGAGTGATCGGCAGAGCTGAAGCACCACAGTTCAATCTGCCCCAAAACCAGTTCCCTGCAGGCACCACAGAATATTCAGGGAGCAAAGGCACTTAGCCTTCAGCTCCTTCAAGTGTGGGACCCATGTCAGATGGCTGTCAAAACAGATACCAAGAAACCAGGCTGCCTCTACAACTGTGAGGAGGCAGCATTCAAGGTAAGCAAGGCCTCACATATTGCAGTCTCCAGTGAGATCAAATGACCTGTAGCAGGTCATCCCGACTTGACATTTTCTTAACAACGTCATTGTCTGTGAGGCTCTTCGAATTTCCTGCATCACCAGCATGACGCCATTTTCCTTCTCTCCGTTCCAGAATTCGAAAAGTTTGGAGTTCTATTTGAACTCAACTTTTAATTTCAAATTCTAGAACAAAAAAAAAGAGATTTCTACTTTGGTCGGTACAGTCGCATTTTAGTGTTGATCCACGAATTTCATGGCATTCATTTGATTTTACCATTTTTATTGCTAATTGTTCATTAATTAAAACAGATTGATTCAGTTAGTTTTATGAATTTGATGAACCTTGTTAGTTTCTCTGGATTACTGCAAATATGAACATGCTACAAATTGGTGACCCGGATGTGATCCAGAGGCTACACAATCCCAATCAGACATTCTCCAAAATCTACACTACACCCTTAAGACATGCACTGCAGGGAATTGATTTTTTTCTACTGATAAATTTATTGATATTTTGATTCTGCAAAAGTCAGAATGGAGAACGCACTATTGCCTCCTGATCTCAGTGCAGGTGGGATCAACAGCGAAGCATTTGTAAATGCACATAAGCAGGATCATAAAGTATTCAAGCCGCCACCTTTCCAGGGTTATGACAACGTGTATACAACATCAGATCAGATACGTTGAAATTCTCCCGCATCATACACACCCTGCCCCAAGAATGCCTGCCTGCTCCATATGGTCCCAAAGGACACATCTTGGTGGATAGTGGGCGACTTTTCCACCCCAAATGCTCAAACCATCCCTGATCATTATCCCTTTCAATATTTGATAGAGTTCAACTTTCTGGATACTTCAGTGACATGAGAGGTACTTTACAGTTGACATCAATGGTCAGAGAGACGTCACTCTTGGCAGGTTGAAGCCTGTCTTCCACTCACAACTTGTCATAGATGATCCACACTACGAATCAGCTAAAGGACCAACTCAATGGGGAGCGGCAAGTTGTGTTGGACACACCAGTTCTTGTCTGATCACTGAAGTTAAGCAACGCAAGCAGAGTTAGTACTGACATGGGTGGTCACTCGGGAAAGCTGGGTACTGCTAATACCCAATAATCGTCGCATTAGTGCAGTGTCTGTGCAGTATATGAATTAGAACTATGCAGGGGGGGTCCCTAATGACCTTGTAGTTGACGGGACCTTAAACACCAACAAACAACAACCAACTCAATGGGTAGACGGACTACAATCGACACACCCCCCACTGTTACACCTGCTCTTCCAGTGCTACTCCACCTGGAGTTCTAACACAGTCACGTTCAGCAGGAAGATGTGTTCATTTTTCTCTTTAGTTCCACTACTGTGTAACTTCTAACAGGGGGAGTGATGTAGATTACTGCCACTATGAACATGCTACAAATCAACTGGAGACCTGCCAGCACAGAAGCCACATTGGGCATTGGCAAGAAGGTGGTGCCATTCTAGACACCAGTTAGCCATGCATTCCATGGTTTTACACAGACAGCTTGTCAATGATTTGGGCCTGTAATTCGTCAAGAGACTAATATCCTTTCCAGGATTTGGGAGGGGAATGCTGATAGCCTCCTGCCAGCCTTAAGGGATCTCATGCTGCCACCAAATATAATTAAAAACCTGAAGGAGGTAGAAAAGACCCTTCTCAGGTAGATGCCTTAGCAATTGGTAATGGATGTTATGGGGCAGTATCCCGGGCCCTTGCTAGAGCTGCTCGCAGCTCCAAAGGGGTTATGGGTCTTTATACCCCTCAGCAACACCACCAGAGAAGTTAATCGAAAGCGTTCTGCAGCTTCCCCTTGTTTGGTCAAAGCTGCCGTGGCAGACGGCTGCAAATGTCCTTGCACAAGCTACATCCAGAGCTAGAGGATGGTAAGTACCTACCTGGATTTTCCTCAGCTTTTCCCAGACATATATTGGATGTTGTGTGGTGGCTGAGGAGACAAACTCAATCCATCAGGAGCGTTTGGCTTAATTGATTACCCATCATGCATACGCCTGGGCTCTGAGATAGTTGACATGATTGGTGTCAGGTAGAAAAGAGCAGAGAATGCATGCCAGCAGTCCTCCATCCACAATGGCACCCGTGCTCGTGGTGGGTTACATGAGCTCTGGGTGATGGATGCCAATGCCGCCCTGACCATCACCTCTATGAAGTGACTCACTAGCTCGTTGACCCCTTCAAAATCACACAGTGGGCAAAAGTGGATTCGATGGTCAAACTCCTCCCAGTCTGCCCAATGCGGACACCACCATGGTGGTTGTTGTGGCAGTGCCCCACTTCCCCTGCTAATCCTGATGGGAAAGTGGTCAAATCCACAAGGGTCAGACAGAACCTCCCATTGCAGCCCTGGTGCCAACCCAGGAGAGCAGATGGAGAGGTCTATAAAGGAAAGACTACCAAGGGAAGTCATCACATGTGTGGGGCACCTGTGTTTAGAACAATGAGGCCATTTGTGACACCCATTGTTCCACAGGGAGCCCCCACAGGGATTGCGGTTGTCCAAGCTCCATTGGGGATTATGGGCATTAAAATCGCCCATAATCACAGAGGGTCTCGGAAGCTGGGCTGTGAGGGAGTCAAGGTCTGCCCATGAGATATCAATCCCAGGAGGCTTGTAGAGGGAACATCCAGTAGCAGTGAGACTGCCACTACTTGGAGAGGAGTCTGCAAAGCCACTGGGACATGCATGCATCCATTATGGATAAGGATAGCCACCCTTCCAACAGGGTGGCTTCCCTGCTGCCAGGTGTCTGCATACATGGTGTAGCCCCATAACGAAATTCAGATGGGGTTGAGCTGTGAGAGCAGCATTGTGATCTCATCCCTCTTGTGGGAAAAACCTTGACAGTTCCCCTATCCACCACCAGTATACCAGTATTTCACAGACGCTTTTAGGATATCTTGTGTTGTGATCTCCTTCCAATTCTATAATGGTGCATGGGTCATTCTACATTAGCCCATTAATGACCATTGTATTTTTTACCATACACTCTACATCGCCTTGTACATATAGATCTTGCTATTACATAAATAAGTGACGAATTTTAAACATTATTTCTGCAAGAAGCCAACAGATGGTGCTTGAACTTTGCGTTTGTTATTTTTAATAGTCATGATGCATTTTAGTTCACCAATGAATTTATTTTAGAGAAATATGAAGATTTCTGACAGCTACTTATATTATTTTATAGTGAAGTTATTTTTAATAATATAAGGATGTAAGTAACTATTTAAATCTAAATAAGTAAACATCTAAATAAGCTAATAATTATGCAGAACATAGTCAGTGAGCAATTTAATCCTACTTTACCTATCATACAATGGGAAGCTAGGTTTACTAAAGTAGTTTGAACATTGGAGGCAGACAAACAATACAAACTGAAATTAGCAAACTTACTAAATAACTGTAATGTTAGGTTCATCTTTTGTATTATTGCCATGTCAAATAAGCACAGTTTGAGCACTGATGGCACATGTGATTTAGAAGAAATTTTGAATATTTTGGAAAATCTAAGTGATGATGATAAAATATTTGATAATATAAAGCATGCTGATGAGGTGGATTTGGTCCTTCCACCTCAAGATGGTTATGATTCAGATTGTGATGATGCACCAAGTTATGAAGAATGACCAGTTAGCTTCAATGATATTGGCAAAGGAGTTCTCTTACAACCAATGGATGTACAAGTAAAATCTGATGTTTTCCCTGTGTAACTAAATTTTTTTCCAGGGTAGATATAACAATGCAACACCCACTTTTTTGAAGCAGTACATAGTATATTCGGCAATACACATCAACAGCACACACGTGGTTTTCTCACAAACGATACTGCAGAAAATTAGGAAATATTGTAGTAATAAAAAAAAAAATATGGATTGTGGAATAAAAAGTACACAACACTAAATTAATTCATTTCCCCTTAACTTCTCTTGAGTCGTTTCAATTTTTGGTCTAACAACTCTCTTTGTTTTGTAAGCTCCAAAATTTCTTCATCCTTTTGCTTTTTTCCAGCTTCTTTTGTTTATACGCATCATTCTCAGCCAATTTCTTATCAAGCAGTGACGCCTTGTAACGGCTTCCAGCACTTCTGGCATACGCTATGAGCATCTTATCAATTTTAAAATTATCAAGTCCTCCATCAGCAGATATCCCCTGTAAATGCGTCGTAGTGCAACAAGAGTCTCCTCCAAAAGATTCTGGACTAACATATCCTTGTTAATTGAGAATCCACTTTCAACAGTCGCATTGCCATGAGATAAACAGAGCAACAACCGTACAATTGCCCATAATTCTTTGTAGCCCATAATGAGTCCAGTCGATTGTCATTAAAATTAAAAGACACCAGCTGCTTTCTATCACAGGAATCAACAAAAGTTACATGCTGTCTGTAGGCTTTATCACAAACCAAGCTCGGTAGTTGATTTGCCGCAAATACAATTTCCAAGCAAATTTTCATTAATTCTTTGGACATATTTGGATGTTTGGTTATCTTTTTGGGTGACAAAGCAGTATCTGCCCTTGCCAACCAGAACTTCAAAGGACTTTGTTCAATAAGCTTATTAACTGCTCCTATTATAAAAGACCAACATTCGACTAAAAACTGCAATTTTTGGACCTCCTATGCTTTTCAGCATTTCAACGCATTGCTTACAGATATGCCAACGTCCGTCTTCCGAGCAACCATCAAGTTCTCATCATCTGCTAGTTCAATTTTGGTTAAATCAAAAGGTTTGTCCAGAGATGGCATTTTTTTTCGGGTTTTACGACACATCCCATCAAATCAAACAAAATAGCAACAATCTCATCCTATAGAAATGGAATCACTGGCTTTGACGTTTGGAAAATCGTCAGAATTGGTTCCATAATAGAAGCCATCAAAATGAAAAACTTCAGTTTTGCCTCCAACAGCAAATCGTCCAACCCCATTTTCACCGCATCCATAGCACGAGTTTTAACACTTGTTTCGATACTGAAAAAACATTTACACAAATAGGGCAACATCTCAACTAATCTCGATGCAATGGATGGATTTTCCAATCATCGACAAACACAAAATTTCCAAGGAAACACATTACAGTTTGTTACTCAAATGAACTCCAACCGCCTAGCAAGGGAGTTCTTAAAAAGCTGATAATCTTTCAAAAACATTTCCAAGTTCCACTGAGTCTGTTTGTGGCCATCCTGGAAAGCACCATGAACATGAAGACCGCAAGTTCCAACATCTAAAAGTTCAGGGCTTTCTTCCTCACCATGATTCAACTAAGACTTGACTAATTTTAAAAAGGCCAAGTTCACATTAGGGCCATCAACAGATATTTGCAAGTTTTTTTTTTCGTAACGTTGAGTCAATAACTTTTAAAAAACCCTGCAAGAGATCTGTTTCACATGTAAGACCCAAAAACTCCAAATCAAAATAGTAGCTCACTACTTCATTTTTTTCCATTATCCCAAAAACGCAGAACAATATCCATCGATTCGTTTTGCATATATCGATTCAAACATTCATCAAAACACACTACAACATGTTCAGTTTCATCGAGTTTTTTACACAGTTTCTCCAAAAAAATATAGTGCTAAACCATGGGTTAAAAGATATGTGGACTTGGTCCTGCATAACTGCATTCCTTCTGCGATTTTACTGTCTGGGAACATTCTACAAAAAAGCTTCGAGATCCCCTCATTTGATCGAAAACTAATCTTTTTCATGACAGAATGCATGACCCACAACAACTCAGCTTCAGTCGCTGCTGTGTCAGACATAACACCAAGTGTTCCTTGTTTACAGGGCGTTGCAGGTTGATTCAGTCAATGCAATGCCACTGCCAAGCAGTCATCAACAATTTTGGTTATCACACAAAATACTGATTTATTTTAATAAAATGTAACTGGTTATTAACATTTGTCCAGGGCATTTTTAAAATAACATCATGAATTATTCTCGATAATGCACATTTATTCAATTTTATTTTCTAGTTATAAACATAATTGACAGACGTTATATTTTTTGAATATTTGCAAATGACCAATTTTAAAGAAAAGTCGATTTTTGCACACTTTTTGAATCAGTGCTAAACATTTGTCCACCACTGTATATAACATTTGAGGAAAGGGGGTTAAATTTTGAAGACTCGTTTTAACAACAATTTTTATCCCGGAGGTTCCACAACACTTGAGACACACCTGCATGGCTCCACAACACTAAAAAGGTTATGGAACACTGATATACATTTTAAGGAATCCCAATGACTATCTAAACAGAATGCCCACTTTCATAGTTTCTCCCAGTGTGGTAGACATCTGAAAAAGATATGTTCCTACCAGTCACATCTCCACTTTTTGAAATTTCCCTTTCAGAAAGCTGATAATAAAATTCTATAATTCAAAAGTGCAAGGGCATTTAGCAAATCAATTTCCTTATAATATCTCCATGTGGCAATCAACACAGCTTCAGTCTCAATGCAGAAATTGGAGGTTCCGTCTGGTAATGAACCCCAGAACTATGGACCATCACTATTTGGTCCCCTTTGAAATGGTCCTTGAGTGGTAGATATACAACCTTAGTCCAGATCTTCTTCCGAGTCTTGCTCCACTATTCCAGTACAGCTTTCATCCTAATTCATCAGTACTTCTTACAAATGATGTTGTTAATGTCTTTAATTTCATTGACCATGTTATCCTTTCCAAGGCCATTCCATTGTCGAATGACCCTTGGCAAGAATGACCAGTAGTATGAGTCTGTCTGTATCCCTAACCTTTTTCAATTTATATGGATGATCCTTTCTCCCGTTATACTCAGCTGGGGACACACTTCCAGCCAAAGGTCCTTTACATCCCAGCAGCAGCAGTCTTATAAAAAGGCTAGTATTTTGAGATATATTCCTCTGGCTTAATGTGTCCTACCCTAGTTCTCTAATCATGGAAGATACACTCTCCCTGTGAGAAAACCTATTGAGTACAATTCTTGCTGCCCTCCTTTGAATCCTTTCAACCTCCCAAGATAAGTCCTGCCTGAAGGGGAACCAAATTGGACTGCCATAATCCAAAATTAAGCATACAATAGAAATGTATGCTGCTTCTTTTACCTCCTTTGTGCTGTCCTGAAGAACCCTACTAGTCCGACGGAGTAATTGACTAGCCCTCCCAAACACTTTTCCAATGTGATCCTTCCAATAACCTTGACTGTTTGAGACAATTCCAAGGTGTTTATGGGTTACAACCCTATCAACTCTAACTCCAACTATGTGGTAATCAAAATCAAGTAGCTGTCTAGATCTGGATATTTTGAGGATCTTACACTTCTTCGGGTTTAATAGCAATTCCCATTTTACACACCAATTGTAAATCTTATCTAGGTCCTGTTGTAATTGCACACAGGATGATAACCCATCATCTAATACCTCAGCAGCACATGTGTCATCTGCAAATAGTTCAAGGAAGGAATTAATATCAAGCCCCATATCGTTCACATAAAGAATGTACAACAAAGGACCCAATACACTTCCCTGAGGGACCCCTGACATGACTGGTTTCCACTGAGATGTACTACCCTTGAAAATGACCCTCTGTTTTCTATCAAGCAGATAGGACCTTACCCATTGAACAACATTACTATGTATCCCTAAGTTGGACATTTTTAAGACCAGCTTATCATGGGGCACCATGACAAACGCCTGTTCAAAGCCCAAGAACACAATATCAACCTGCTTTCTGCAATCTAAAGCCCTTTGAATATGATCCATCAAGCAAGCCATTTGGGTGTCACATGACCTGCCTTTCCTAAACTCACGTTGGTTATTACTAAGGATGCCCTTCTTTTTCAGATATCCCATTACTGATGAGAATAAGATGTGCACAAAAATCTTGGTTTCAGCACTTGTTAATGAAACTGATCTATAGCACTAAGGGTCTGCTGTGTCCCCAGACTTGAAAATGGGCACCACGTTTGCCAGCTTCCATGATGATGGAACAATGCTTGTGGCTAATCACTTTTTAAACATTTCCACCAAGTAAAAGCTAATAATCCCAGAAAGTCACTGCAGAATAAATGGTGAAACACCATTAGCACCCATAGCCTTATATACTGATAATTTACTCAGTAGTTTCTCAATTCCCACCCTAGTGATAATAGCCTCATCCATTCCTCCTGGCAAATCCCTATCAAATTCTGGCTGGGAGTTATTTCTACTGCTTGCAAAGCATTTTGCAAATGTGTCATTAAAAACGTTGGCAATCATAAGACTATCTTTGACTAAACTTCCTGAGCAATCCTTAACCACTGTATCCCTATCACTCCCCTTCCTACACCTCTTTATATATCCCCAGAATGCCTTTGGATTTTTCCTTAACCTATCTCCCAAAATGTGCTCCTGAAAATTCTTGTAAGCTTCCTTCATAAATTCTTTAACCATTTTGTGGGCCCCCTTATAGGCCACCTCACTATTGAAATCCCTCCTTCTCCTAAGTGCATTCCTAGCCTTTTGCTGGTTTCACAAAGCTATCTTCACCTCTTTTGAATACCATTCTGGAACGGAGTATTTCCTTATAATTTTAGTGGGGACAGATAGTTGTGTACCCTCTTCTAAGAGGGCTAGGAGTCTATTCCAAGATTCCTCAACACCACAGGTATTAGCAATGGTGTAAAAATCAATTAATTTATATTCCAGATATGATTTGAAATGCTCCCAATTGGCCTTATTATATTGGTATACCACCCTGCTTTCTCCAACTTGCCTACGTAACCTTTTCACTATCTCCACCCTAACCACTGCATAATCACTAATTCCCTCAATACATTCTGCATAATTTATACAGCTGGGCACATTTGTGAATACTAAACTAAAATTCCCCCTTTCTTCTGTGTAGGCATGGTCACAATCTGTTCCAATCAATTACAGTAAAGTTGATCAAAAAAGAGATTTAGAGCCCCTGATAACCTTGAATGTAAATTAGGCTGCATACTTTCCCAATCCAACCCTGGTAAATTGAAGTCCCCACCAAGAATTATCACTGGGACCTTTTCCTTTGATGCAGAAGCTCCAATGATTGTGATAGTCTGATCAGCGTATGTGGATCATCACCAGGAGGATGATAAAACCCAACAACGTAAATCCACCCCCCACCACAAGAGTCAGCAACACGACAACATAGCATTTCACAATCTTCCTCATAACTCAATTCCCTAGAGCTTTCCAGGGATTTATCTATGGCCATAAAGACTTCACCTCCTCTACCTCTTTCCCTATCTTTTCTGTAATCTATATGCTTATCTGCAAAAATCTCTGCTGATTTAACATCTCCCCTCAACCAAGATTCAGTGCCAATTATGATATCAGCATCTTACGTCACAGCCAGGGCATTGAACTCAACCACTTTATTTACTATGCTTCTGCAGTTAACAACAAGCAAGGTCAATGGGTAAGCTACTGCTGGATGCCTACCTACCCGTTCCCTATTAATGCCGAGCAGCACTTCCCTATGAGAATTGTGCTTTAGCCAGGCATGAGATGACCTGGCACCTTCCCTAAATAATAAACTCATAAACAATAACCTCAGCAATATATACATCATCATCATCATCACACCCTCATCCTGCCTATGGCATGGTCGGGTCTGTGGGTTCTAATCCTCCACTCCCGTCTATCCCCAACCAGGCTCTCATCCACCCTGCATGAACTCACATCCCTTTGTATAACCTCCTCCAACGTCTGCTTGGTCCCCCTGCTGCTCCTGGTGCCACCCACCACCTGCTGCCCCATTATATACTGCATGAGCTCCTCCTCTCCCCTTCACTTCACATGCCCATACCACCTCAGCCTACCCTCCCTCATCTTCTCTGCAATGTCTCCCACCCCCAAGCTGCCTCTCACATACACGTTGCAGACTCTGTCAGCATGGGTCACCCCACTCATGTAACGCAGCCTTCGCATCTCAGCCACTTGCATTCTCCTCTCGTGGTTCTTCCTCACTGCCCAGCACTCCGATCCATATAGCATAGTGGGCCTAACCACAGTTTTGTAAACCTTGCCTTTCAACCTCATTCGGACTCTGTAGTCACACAGCACACTGCTTGCCTGTCACCACTTTAGCCATTATGCATTGATTCTGTGAGTAACGTCGGAGTCAATTTCCCCATTGCTCTGAATCACTGATCCTAGATACCTAAACTCTTTCAGTGCTGGTAGCACCTCATTTCCACAAAGAACTACACCCCCTTGGTCCAGGCTGCTCCAACTAAAAGCTAAGTACTCTGTTTTCTTCATGTTCACCTTCAGGCCCCCCTTTGCCATTGCTGCTTTAATGTCCTGTAAGCCCTGTTGAGCCTTCTCTTGGGACTCCTCTAACCTTCTTACATCATTAGCAAATACCAAGCACTGGGAGACCCATTCCCCTACTCCTGTCAGCAAGTCATCCATTGCCAAAGCAAATAGATATGGGCTGAGAGCTGATCCTTGATGGAGCCCTACCTCCACCTTGAAGCCACCAGTATTCCCCCATGCCGTCCTCACCCTAGTGGTGGGACCATCATACATATCCTGTATTATTCAGATATGCCCTTCATCCACTCCCTTTTTTCTTAGAACATCCCATACAACCTGTCGTGGGACACTATCACAGGCCTTCTCTATGTCAACAAAGATCGCATGTAGTTCCTTCTTTCTGCTCTATGATTTTCAACCATCTGTCGTAGAATACAAATGGGCTCCATTGTTGACCTACCGGGCATAAACCCAAACTAGTTTCCTCGGACACTAGTACAATTTGGAGGCGACATTCTATTACCCTCTCCCACAGCTTCATAGAATGGCTCATTAGCTTAATGCCTCTATAGTTCCGACAGTCCTGGGCGTCACCCTTGCCCTTGAACAGTGGGACAATCCAACTCTCCTGCCATGCAGATGGCATTCGGTCCCCAATGGCTATCTTATTGAAAAGCTTCCCCAGCCATGTAATTCCTGTGGTCCCCATGCTATGCCAAACATCAATGGGAATCTTATCAGGACCTATGGCTTTATTACCTTTCATCTTACAGAGAGCCCTGACTATTTCCACCCTACTCACCAAGTCCACAGCTACTGAGGTGGCAAGGGTGCTGTTCCTGACCCTTTCACTGGTATCTGTGTTTAAAAGATTATTGTAATATTCCTCCCACCTCTTCATTATCTCTTCTGGCTGGAATAGGACCCCACCATTCCTATCCTTGATCGTTATGGGCCTGGTGACATCCTTACTAATACTATCTCGGGTCTTCGCTAGTCAAAAAACTTCCTGCTCACCCTCCATAGTACCTCATACTTTTGGTGTTTTGCCTGGGCGATGGTCCTCCTAGCATGTTTCTTTGCCTGTATATATTCTGTCTTTGAACCCTGGTCCCCCATCTCCTTCCACCTATGAAACGCAGCCTTCTTCTGATGGATGGTGGCTTCCACCTCTTCATTCCAACACCAAGTCTGTCTACCCTGGTATGAGCCTCCTACTCTAGCTGTGCCGAACATCGCCTATCCACATTGTGTAATCTTCCTGGCCACCCTGTCCCACATGGCATCAGCTGACCCTTCCCAATCCCAGTCCACCTGGCTGCTAATCTCCTGCTGGAATTCATGTGCCTTTGATGGTAACTTCCACCATCTATTGACTGGTTCACCTTTCCATGGGTGGTTCCTAACTGCACCCCTCACCAGTACCTCCATCGTGAGTAACTTATGCCCACTTTCCTTCTGGAAATCCTCACTTGGGAGCACCCAGCAATCACAAATCTCAGGCCTATGCTGCATCTTGACCATAAGAAATCAATCTGGGACTTCACCTGGGGTGACTGAAAGGGGATGAGGTGCTTTTCCCTCCTTTGGAACCATGTGTTGGCCAATGCAAGGCCATGTGCTTCAGCTGTATCAAGGACTTTTTGCCCCTCTGCTGAGAGTTCGCCATACCCCCATCCACCATGAACAGCCCCATATCGTTGTCCCTCCTTGCCCACATGGCCATTAAAGTCCCCCCTATAATCAGACGATGAGATCCATTGTCCCATCTTATCTGGTTATCTACCAACTGTACCACCTTATCAAACTCCCCCAAAAATCCCTTTTGGTAGCCTCATCACAGCCTGCTTGGGGAACATATGCACTGATGAGATGGAGCCCAATACCCTGCCATACTAAAGTAACTACCATAACCCTGCTGTTAATTCTATGGACTGCTGTGATCCCCTGCTGCAATTCCCTACTCAATACAATACCCACCCCATTCCACCCCTCCTCACTACCTGTGTACAGTAATTTGTATCCCTCACCCAGAGCCCGTGATCGGTTTAAACAATAACCTCAGCAATAAACTAATTAAATTTCATTCCAATCCTCAAAGCAGCCCTCACATTGAAATGAAATCCATCCATAGCAAACCACTGTTGGAGATACAAGAGAAATGCTCTATTATCAAGTAGTTTTGCTCCAATAGCTCTACCATCATTTATCCATTTGTCTTAGCTGAAGTTAGTCGTCCATTATCCATTCGCTCAATAATAGGACACACCATAATCCTGTGGTCTGAACTGGATATAAAATGTACTATTCAATTTTAACCAACAAAATAGTGAGAATCATGAAACGCAATGCAAAAAAGCATTAATATTGCTTACAGCAAACACATTGGTTAGAACGTACAAATCAGCTAAGGAAAACATATCTAAGAACAGGGCCTGTTGAAAAATCAGTTACTGCATACAGGTCTTCAGCTGAGTTTCATCTTTGTACATGAAACAGGACATTACAACAGCAATGAAGAAGGGGCGCTGAGATCAACATGAAGAAAGCAGAATACTGGTTGGTAGTCGTCGACTTATGACCACAATTGGTTCCGACAGACTGGTCATAACATGATTTGGTTGCGAATCATGTAGGCTATATGTACAGTACTGTACTGTAAAATCATCATCATCACACCCTTTCCAGCCCATGGCTGGGTCGGGTCTGCAGGTTCCAATCCTCCACCCCTGCCTATCTCCAACCAGGCCCACATCCACCCCACGAACATGGTCTTCCCCTCCCACTGGTGCTCCCGACTACCTGCAGTCCCACAATGGTCCTAATTAGTTCCTCCTCCTCCTCCTTCTCATCACATGCCCATACCACCTCAACCTGATCTCCCTCATCCACCCCCAGACTTCCTCTAACATGGTCATTTCGGATCCTATCAGCTCACGACACCCCACTCATGGTCCTTCCTCACAGCCAAACATTTAGGGTCTTATAGGTCTTATGGGTCTTGTGCCTCCTCTTTGAACTCCACATCATTGGCAAATATCAAGCACTGAGGGGCCCATTCCCCTACTCCTGCCAGCAGCTCATCCATGACTAGAGTGAATAAATATTGGCCAAGTGCTGACCCTTGATGCACACCAACCTGCACCTTGAAGCTTCTAGTACTGTACTGTGAAATGGTTATATAAATCTTTAAGTCATATTTTATCATAATTTTCTTCCATTATTTTTGTATATTTTATGGTGGGGTGAACTTTATGGTGGGGTGGATGGGGGTCCTGCAGATGGGGGTCCTGAGGATTGGAACCTGCAGACTGAACCCAGCTACAGGTTTGAAAGGGGTATCATGATTTTCATCACTGCAGATTGGCTATGGGTCGTCAGTGACCAAACTGGTCATAAAGTTGAAGTTGTAAGTCGCATAAGTCGTAAGTCGGCGACTACCAGTACGTAGTTTTCAGTTGGAGTGGCCAGGACCAAGGGGGGTGTAGTTTTTTATGGCAATGAGGTGATAACAGCAGTGCAAGAGTTTAGGTATCTAGGATCAGTGTTCCAGAGCAATGGGGAAATCAACTCCAACGTCACCTATAGAATCAATTCAGGATTGACGAAGTGGAGGCAGGCAAGTATTGCATTGTGTGACTGGTAAAGTTTATAGGTAAAGTTTACAAAACTGTAGTTAGGTCCACTATGCTATACGGAACGGAGTGTTGGGCAGTAAGGAAAGATCACGAGAGAATACAAGTGGGCAAGATGCAAATGCTGTGTTAGATGATTGGGCGTTGCATGCCGACGGCCTGCAACGAGTACATTAGTGGTAGCTGGTTGTTGGGAAACATCGTGGAGAAGATGAGAGAAAATAGGTTGATGTGGTATGGGGATGTGATGTAAAATGGGTGGAGGAGCTTACATGTTATATTATAGGGCAGCAGGTGACTGGTGGCATCAGCTGCAGGGAGAGACCATACCAAATGTGGGAGCTGGCTGTACAGAGGTCATGATTGTGTGCAGGTAGATGAAAGCCTGGTGGGGGATAGATGGGAGTGGAAGATTAGAACTCACAGAACTGACGCTGCCATAGGTTGGAAAGGGTGTGAGTGTGATGAATACATACAGTATGTATTTTACAATAGTTTTAACATAATGTAATTAATATAACAGCGTTAACAAGACCCCTTCATTATAAACAATAGTATCACTTTTAGCAAAAACTGGCTACTGTCAGTCCCTTGAAGTTTGTTGTAAACGATTTTGACTGTAATTACTGCTTCACTGCCAGACTCTCCACTGCTCCACTGTCAGACATATCAGGAGTGGCAGGTGTGGTTGTTTGCTGATGACAACCACTTTGGATATGCTGCCAGACCCTTTGGGCTGCCAAATGTTTTTTCCACTGCTTATTCAATTTTACTCCATCTTTTTACTGGTACACTTTGTGGATATGAAAATCCATGTGGATAACACCAAAATTTTGGTCCTTTACCCCTTCTGGGCCGTCAGATGCATTACTCAGTGGAATGCCATTCTGTACAATATACATTCTTCTTTGTTCCTGTGCTCAAAATTTAAATGTACCACAAACTGTTACCACTTTAGAAGGAGGCTGTACTCGTTTCCTTTCCACCAAAATAATTATTCTTATGTTCACGTATTTGGTGCTGCATTCTTTTGTACGCATTCATTTCACAAATTGAAGTGTGTTCCAAAGTTAGAGTGAATTTAAAATATTTATATATGGTGAATTTTAATAAAACCAACAACTGCTGGGGCAGATTCCTGATTGAAAGTGGAGGACAAATGGTCCTGTGAACATGTGTGCAGAAATGCATTGTTGCCATGGTAGATGGCACTGCCAAATGACATAATTTGTCTGACCACTTGCAGTGTATTTCTGGTGTGTTGCAGACTGCATACACCTGACTTGGAGGAACAGGTTCTACAGGATATTGACACAAAAAGTAGTCCAATCTCCAGGCAATTGGCTGGCCAACATGGTGTAAGCCATATAATATGAAGTGGTTCATAATACACATACCAAGTTTCAGGATTTATGATGAGTTCCAGTGTCCTGTGCTGTAACACACCCCAAGTTTCAAGATTTATGTGAATGGAAAAATGTATGTACCTATGTATAATATGCAAGGAAAGTTTGCCAGTTGGTCAAAAGCAACTGCAAATGAACTTTCATAATCACACGATTGAAATTCTTTTGACAGCCTCAGGTGAAAGCATCACATGCATTGTTTTGAAAGCATTAGGTGACTAATTTCTTTACATGTGCTCAGTGTTCCCAGGGCCAGCCTTCTATTTAAAGAGGCCCAGGTGCAAAAATCCTTTTGGGGCCTTAAAATATTTTTGTGTAAAAATAAAAGGATTCAGAATAAATATGCATATATAATAGCATAACTATGTGCAATGAGCAATATATGGAATGATCTGCATCAACAAACCCCTCACTGGAAAATTGGTTGATTTTATCCTTTACTTCAAATAATAGTGATATTTGCAGTGAGACCAAAAAGCATTAGCAACAGGTGGTTTTTAAAGAACTTTGAAAAACATTATGGAGCAAAAATGTGAAATATACATTACATTTCTACTACCTTATTATAACCTTTCCAAAATTTAATAAATTCAAATAAAAGAAAAAACTTAAAATTACAGACAAAAAATATATTGGCTAGCATGCATTACTCATAAGGTTAATTGAATTTAACAACATTAAAATTTAATATATTGCATGAAGTCCTTTAGCCTCAACTACAGCCTACAGTAGTTTTGGCATGGAATTTACTAACACTTTTGTTGTTTCTACAAACTTTTAAAATTAGTATTTCCCTGATGATCTGGGTCCTTATGGGAACTGATGATGGGCCTCCCTGAGTCATGGGGTGCAATGCACCTGCTGCACCCCATTCACTTAAGTTGTCCATATTCTTAAGTGAATATTAAGGATTTGCTGAGACGAACTACTACAGGATTTTTAAAGGCGTTGCAAGACAGTTACTTCAACTAAAATGGACACTAACCTGCAATATTAAGAACCAAGTGACAACCTAAATCTCTGCACAACGTTTAACAATCTATCAAGTTCATTTACCTCAATATTAAACAAACATCACAATACATTACTGACAGATCCCACTTTATGAAACCTATTCCCAATACCTTTTAAAATCTCATACAAACAGAACAGCAATTTACAAAATATACTAGTTAAAGCAAAACTCACAGAAAATACAAATAAGGATTGCAATAAATTTAAAAAGTGAAAATGTATTGTCCGCCCATATGCCATGCAAACAATGCACTTTCAAAAATCTACTGACAAAAGTATATGGAAAATAAGACCAACAATAGACTGCAACACCTACAATGTGATCTATCTAATCCATGGTAGTATATGCGATTAAGATTATGTTTGGAAAACCAGACATTAGGCTGAAATACATATTATGGAACACCTCTATGATATTAAAAATAAAAGAAATATACCAGTAGGGACCCATTTTAACGAAACACATCAGCTGACAGACTACCCGGTAATATTCCTAATGACAGGCTTTAGAACTGAAGACAGGAAATGCAAATAATCTCATATTGATTAGGGAGCTGAAAACCTTATCACCAGATGGTCTCAATATTGACAAAGGATATATGCCAATATTGTTCCAGGAATAATAAACCATTGTGACTCAAATTCAGCAATAAATAAAAATATATAAAAACTAATTAAACAAAATTAAAATAACCATGAAACGAAATACCAAAAAGAAATTCATAAAACCAAGACAAAATAAAAATTTATCTTAAACTAACTGATACTTTAATTAATAGAAACTTAGACTAACCTTAAAAATATTAAAGCACTGTATTTGATCTCAAAATACCAACATATTAACCCTTCGTCAGCCAACGGGAGATCAAAAAAAATCTCCCCTTTAAATTCCGATGCCATTTTTTAGTTTTTTCATTAATAAGCATGAAAAACATAACTCCTGGCTGAATTTTACTGCTGAATAGAATGGTGAAGTTTTTAGGAAGATTGAAGCAACCATTTTCACTCAACAGGTCATTTCTCAGGTTAGGCCATACAATTAGGTGCTTATATGGCAATGAGGGAGGAACTTCAGCAGCTTTCTCAAGCAGGCAAGCCATATAATTACGTCCTTTTATAGCAATGAGAGAGGTGCTTCAGCAGCTTTCTCAAGCAGGCACCACTTTGTGTCGTTGGCGCTAAAAATATCTGTGGAGATCATCGATGTAGCATTACTAAGTGTTTTGAATGTTTTGATCAATAATTCTACTATAATTTGTTCACTTTGTGCTCATATTACCAAAACTAAATGAAGAAAATTGAAAACTTGACTTGCTTTGCTTGTAAATTACACTTCTGTCTATTTACTGCATAAGTGCAGCCTCCTCACCAAGTTCCACCTCTATGCCCATATCTGCATTTTTCTTACCTGACCTCAATTAAGGACATTTTCTTATCTGAAAATTCTATTTCTTAGCTTCTCACCAAGACGAATATTTCTCTATGCTAAATAACCTTTAATTTACAGCAATTTTCATGTAAATATTACAATCCATTCAAGATTTACAGCCCATCAAAGCTAGGAGATCAATTTAGTCTCCCGTTCGCTGTTAATGGTAAAGCTCGCTTCACAATAACATCGGGAATGAGAACGGGAACGGCAACGGCCAGCATAAGCCGTTTGACCAATAGGAGCGCATCTCCACCACATGACGTACCCGTCGCCCCTCCCCTCTGCACAAAATACGTTTTACGTTGCCATTCCCATTGCTGTTGTGAAGCGGGCTTAACGAAACACCATTGGCTGTCAACGGGTTAACCTACTTGCATATAGATAATTTCCTTTTAGGCTTGTAATTTGCACCATTACCACTGACAATAGGATGATCACCAATCCTTAACATGCAAGCACTAATCCAAAATGCACTAACCTTGAAGAAGCAAGATCCCACTTGCAAAACGTCATATTATCTTTTGCTGTACAATAACCTGAAAAAGTTTTTCTAGGAAATCCTCCCTAAGGAGCCACACAGGAAAAGGGGTCAACTATTACTCAGAAGACAACAAAGGCTAAGTTGAAACTTGTTTTCATGATTTTTAGTATAGTTTTAACTTTAATGGTAAATCTTATCTAGATCCTATTGTAATTTTGCACAGAAGGAAAACCCATAATCTAACACCTGTGCTGTGCATGTGTCATCTGCAAGTATTTCAAGGCAGGAAATACTGTATTTATTCCAATAAGGGCCACCCTTGAATAAACGGTGTCATCTAAAAAGTGCCACATCATCAGTGTGAAATAAACAATAGCCACCACCCTCTAATAATCACAGCTGCTCTTACAGTGCTTATGGCGCTTGCCACACTTGCGGTGCTTATTGGAGGATTACCAATGGTCAATTACCAGTTACTGTATTAGTCGTTCATTGTTCATTTGTTTTTGATTACCCTAGACTGGACTTCTATAATGGCAACTTCTAACAGTGGTTTAGGTTGCATATGTGCAAAAAAAAACAAAAAGTACAGCATCCATATCAAATTGTCTGCTGTAGATGAAGCAGAAAAACCAGGAAATCATCTGACTATCACCAACTTCAGATAGATGAAAAAGGGTAAGAGTAGTCATGTGCTTCTTTACAATGGGCATTTCTTTACCAGGTGTGGATCCAGGGAAATCTGCAGTTGACTACACCACTGCATATAACATTGTCTAAGGGGCAGTAGATGACCTATTGTAATTGCTAGCTAGATTTACACTAAGGGATTCTGAACAGTTAAAAATATTTTGGGTACACTTTTATTGAAGTGCTCCCCCTGATCTATTTCTGGATCTACTCATGCTCTTTACAATCACATGAAAGTCATTAATTTTTACCATCTTTTAGATAAGAGAATAGCATCAAAAAAAGAACTGGAAAGGTTAAGAAAAGAAGCACCTTTAACTTGCCAAAAAAAAATTTGCCTTGAAGGTGGTGGCTGAAAACTTCGAAATAAAAGTAAGGACAACAAATTACACCAAGAAATTTTGGAGCTTAGAGAAAAGGGCTTAGCAGTCAGCAGCAAATGTATCATTTCTAGAGCTCTGGAATTAAACAATGAACCTGGTGACCACTTTGAATTCAAGGAGAGTAGAGGATGGGTAGAAAAATTTTTGTAGGATTATAATTTTACCATCCATTGTTGCACTACAGTTTCACAAAAGTCGCCCATGGATTTGGTACCAAAATTGACCAATTTCATTCCTTTTTTGAGAAAACTGCAAATCAGAAATTTGTACAATGCAAGTTCTATTTTTACATGTGATTAAAATGGCTGTTTCCCTTGATATGCTACCTGTTTCAGTGGTTGATTCCGTTGGTGCTAAGGACATACACATAAACACCACTGGCCATCAGAAAACCCGTATTGCAGTTATGCTTTGTCAAAACTAATGGCATAAAATGTAAGCCATTTGTGCTCCTCAAACGTGTTTGTCCACTTTCAGGACTAGAAAAATCGTTTCTCCAATTACACTTCACTTACAATTTGTCTGGTTGGATGGACAATGTAACAACAAAAAGTTTTGTACAGCAAACTTTGGGTCAATCGTCCTTTTCTAAAGAAGTGATTATTTTGGATTCTTTTCATTGCCACATTTCTGAGGAAACAATGCATTTGTTGAAGCCATTGAAAATCGACATGGCAGTCATTCCAGCTGGTTGCACTGGTCTTCTTCTACCTGCAGATGTCAGATGGAACAAGCCATTTAAACAGTCATTAACAGAACAGTATTGCAAATGGATGGCCTCTGGCAAGCAAGAATAGACAAAATCTGAAAATTTAAAACAAGTGCCCCTTGAAATTGCTCACTAGTGGATAGTTAATGCATGGGATAGCCTTCCTGTAGAATTGGCCTAGCTATAGATGGGTCAGAGGATGATGAAATTCTGTGTTTTAAAGAGCTAGTGGTAAACAATTGTTGAAATAAAAAAATGATCTTTTGCATGCAGTGTTTAATGAGCTCCAATTGCTCACTACTGGTTTTCAAGATTCAGTATTTGAAGAAGAGTCAAGTGAAAATATTTGTACATTGTTTGCTGATTGTGACCTTGAATCAGATGAAGAAGTGATTAAAATTCATGAATAAAATCCATTTTGCATTTCAGCTTTTCCTACCATTTTTGTTTACATTCTATTCCCATTCTCATTGCAATTCTGAAGCAGCCTTTAGTCCTCTGTTGTTCACTATTTATATCAATTTTGTATTTTCAATAATATCATCCTATTTTGAAGTACATTCCCTGACAATCTCAACATACCGATGCATACCGAGAAACTCTGATGTTGATGTTCTCCAGGGCTACTTCCATTCAACTGAATCCTTGCTTTCTCACAACTTTCTATCAATCATGGAAAAACTTTCATTATCTCCTTTGCCTTGATACGTAACCCCATACTGTACCCCCTGCAGGGGTGGCAAACCAATTTCTGCTGGTGTGCCAAAGATTTAAAAATTTATATTTCTTTCTGTACTAATGTGCCAAAACGTTTGTTAAAGCAATATTTCACCAATTGATTGGCTTTATGACTCGGCTGAGTGGATGGGTCTACGTCAATTTGGCGCATGACAATTTGGCGTAGTCAATTTGGCGTACGACAATTTGGCGTACATACAAATTGGGCGTATGACAATTTGGTGCATATATAATTTGGCGTATGACAATTTGGCGTACATACCGATCTCTTGGGTGCCCAAATTTGTTCAAAATTGCAACGGTCATAACAACATATTTTAACAGTCATTGCAAGGTAATAGAACAATGAATGCCTACCATAACTGTGTTACAGGGCCCTAATGACCTTTGAAGTCGATGGGCCCTAAAACACAAACAAACCCAACTGTGTTATACGGGACCGTTGCAATGACTTATGCCCACGCGTGGATCTAGGATGGGGATTTTGGGGGCGCAACCCCTCCCATGCACATATAAACTTATATTTGTATAATATGTGAGGTTTAGCTCAACCCCCCTGACAGTTGCAATTTTGAACAAATGTGTGCACCCAAGAGATCGGTATGTACGCCAAATTGTCGTACGCCAAATTTGTATGTACGCCAAATTGTCATACGCCAAATTTTCCATACGCCAAATTGCCATACGTCGAATGTGTATGTACGCCAAATTGTCGTACGCCAAATTGACATACGTCGAATGTGTATGTACGCCAAATTGTCGTACGCCAAATTGACTACGCCAAATTGCCATACGCCAAATTGTCATGGGCCAAATTGATGTGATCCCCTTCTGCATCTAGTAGACCTCACTTCAATCCTCCCTGCTTATCGTTTTACAGAATGTTTACCGTTTAACTTTCTGGTTATTCTTTTTCATGTTTAGCTCTTACATCGCCTCTTTATTAATAGACTAGACTGCCCAATGTTTGGAGGTTAACACATTCTACTCATCTATTTTCTTGGGCCAAAACTATCTGGCGATCTGCCATTCATTTGGCCCAGATTGACTTTAACAGGCTTAACCTGTCTTTGGACGATGATCTCCTGTCACCCAGGCGTCTCTGCAAAAGAGCAATAATTTTCCCAGTCTATAGAACATCATAACTTTTGTACTTCCCCTGTTATATATATATATATATATATATTGATGAAGGTGAGACACATAGGAATATAAAGTGCTACAGTGGGAGTTGGTGGTGGGGGTGACATCAGCATTTGCCACAACAGGTTACACCATATCCAAGTATGCCTCTGATCATAATAATACCCTTATCCCGCCTAAGGTAGATGTCGCGTTTGCCAGTTCAATCACCCCATTCGCTTCTGCATCCCACATACCTCTTACCCCGGGCGCCACAACTGCAGTTACGCCACGGATGCCCACCTAAGATGTCAATAACTGATTGGATACATCATACAGCAAGCACTATTAACTGATAAGTGAAATGCAGGGTGGGTGCAGTCCAAACCGTTGCTCTTCTTACGACTTTCGGAATACTGAGAGCTTCACTTACACTCTGAAACCCTTCCTCCTTTGTGGAATAAGAGTTCTTGAACTCAGAATGAGTATTCCTCAATACCTAGACAGCTTCACATCCTACCTGCTTATCGGTCGAGAACCACGAATTTATTGTAAAAGGTACAGTAGTTAGACTGAAATCAAGAATAAATGTATTACCGAACCATAAATGATGGTCGCCGTCATTGGTGTAACATTTCAAAGTTTATCCCACTCGGTTTCTTACTTTCGATGATGAATACGGGCGCAGTGGTAAAAACATAAATGGAATTAACTCATCAACTTTGTAAGAAAGCATTAAAATACTTGCGTTATTCGACAAACAAGCCATACTTACTCTAACAGCAGCGTTGCTGTGACTTCTCAAACGTACATCACTCATGGTGTTTTTCACGATTTAAGTCTTTAAACGAAATAACGATCGATATTTAAAACCCCGAATTTAACCTCAATATATGAAAATGGTAAAGACGATAAACAATGGTGAAAATGTTTCACATTATTGCAATACTAAGGCAATTTCGGCAGCAGCAGCCATTATATCGGTCGCTCTACAGACGGCTTTTATGCTGGGCGTGGCTATGAAACGCAGTCCTCTACTATTGGCTCATGCATATTACAGTGGTGTATGCAACCCCGTACGATTTGAATTGCTATGATGTGATGGATTTCAATAATAATAATAATAACATTTTTAATAATAATAGCGAGATTCATAGAAACGGGATATTCGTGGCTACACGAGATCATTCTGTTATCTTGTGGTCATACCCACAAGATGAACTAACCTAAAAATAGAAGAAAGGGGTGTTACACAGGCAGGAGATAAATTTTGAAATAAAAAAATACTTACCCTAAAAATCCCTCAAGAGTCTCCCCTTTCCACTTTCTGTGGGAAGAATGGGCGAAGAAGCAATACCCTGAAGGTTCCTTTCACCTTTGACCTAAAACTAAGAAAAAAGAAATAAACAATTAAAACAAAGAAATAGAGGTACTTACTGAGCATGCCCAAGATGATGCGATAATGATGATCCCTTTAAAGATGACTCATTGGTCCTACAAACCTTTCAAAGTCCCAGGACCTGTCACCTGAAAGGCAATTAATTATCTGGTAGAGTGACATTTGGTTCAAGAAAAGCTATTAAAAAAGAAATTAAAACAAAATTTTATTACCCTCCAGAGAATTGAAAAGGAATAGTAAAACAAAAGTAACCCCTTTCTCCCTTCCTTATAAAATAAACAAAAAACGCGCATGCACATTACCAGAAATTAAAAAGGGACCAAAAAATTATAAAGTGACCCAGACCACCCCAAAAGGGACTGTCAAGAAATTCTTAGTCATGTGAAAAGGTTATATAAGGAGTAACAAGAACAAAGAAAGGCAGAACAACAGCAAAGGAGAGAAAAGACACATCGGAGCAGTGAATAATAATTCAAAATCAAAAAGAAATTGATGCCATAAACGAACTCTATGAACACCATCTACAAACTCTTTTGGACAGTGTATGAATGCAAGGACTAAATAGATTATATCTACTCACCGATAATACAAGTGGTGCTGTTATTCTCTGTGTGTGTGTGTGACTACAAGAACAGAACAAAAATCTTTGGATTCTTTTTAAATATATAACAAGAAAAGACAGATAAATTAAAAGAACAAAAAAATTCAAGAAAAATCGACAGACAGTACCTGTCAAAAAGCAGCCATCGCTTGCATCAAACAAGTGGCGCCATCTAACGGAGGACCAACAACAGTATTGCTGTAAAGGTAGGGAAAATGGCAAAATTTAATACATGTTTTTTGAGAAAAATCCCTAACCCACGAAAAAAGAAGAAAAGAAAAGAGAAGATCAAGAGATGTAACCTGGAAAACGGAAAACCCAAAAGAGGAAGGCCCTGTTAAGATAATGTTTACAAATTTCTCTTTTTAGCTGGCCCTAGAGTAAGAGGGAAGCTAGTTCACCGCTTTTATATGATAATCAAAGTTAACGGAATGCTATAACCTAGTGGATGAATCAAGTGTTTTAAAATACCATAAGTCAAGTAGATTACCAATTCAATTGCACATACTGCAGATAAATGAAATTAACACCCTTAAGAGAAGGGAATCTGTCAGTTGTAAGTAAATTGCCTATCAAATTGTCTATCAGTCACAATTAAATTGTAGTGCAATTTTTTTTTTTTGTTATTATTATCATTATCTTATTATATATATAAACATATATAAATTCTTTTACTATCAATTTTTTTTTTGAACCTATAATTAAGCATTAATGGAATATAAAATCGATATCTTGGATCCAAGAATTTATAATTAGTGAATTGAGTTTATGCTACCTTATTGTTGCATCCCAAACAATTCGAAGTTGAATTTATGCTCATTAAAGAAGAAGAAGGATTTTATATTTTTGAATTGTTGTATGCCTAAATAAAGATTCATGTGATTAAGAATTAATTGTTTGACAGTCAGTGATATTCTAATTGGGAAAATAAAAGTAGAAATCATAACCCTTCTTGAACTGAAATTAATTGTTATCGCATCCAACTCCTATAACCGGGTACAACCCCGCAACGAACCTAAATCAATCATCGTTAAATTCGGGTTAATAAATACCAATATAACCAGAAGATAACAATTCACAGAATCGATATGTATGTTGTTCGCGGGGAGGAGGCCTTCGAGCCGAAGGCGAGAAGGCCGGGGGACCGAAACACCGAAAGTAAAGATCATTGTAAAGGTACTTAGCAAAGATAATTCGGCAGCCGATAATTCATAGGAAGTTTAATTTTGGGAAACAATCCTTTACAATGATCTCTACTTCCGTTGTTTCGGTCCCCCGGCCTTCTCCCCGCGAACAAGATACATATCGATTCTGTGAATGATCTCGTGTAGCCACGAATATCCCGTTTTAATGAATCTTCTTTTTATGAATCCCACTTTTTTGGAATACCGATTTTGTTTTGAAATTATAGTTTAATTCGAATTCCAACTTATTTAATTAACATAGTATGGGGGATTGCAAACGCTGCCGTAATACGTACTGGCCAATAGGAGCGATCTGCATATATATAGCCACGCCCAGCGTCGCCGATAGCAGAATAACGCATAAGAGCGACCGATATAACAATTATGCCGGAGCTCGTTAGGTGCATCCCAGGAATGCAGATAGTTGGCAGCATCCGGGGCAGCTGACATGGTAGCAGGTTGTCTGGAGGGACATGCCCACGTGCGGGGTGGGAGGGGACCTGGTGGGGGAGTGGATGGCCAGAACCCGCAGACCGCAGGGTATGATGATGATGATGATGATGTAACCTAATCCTATGCAAAAACTCATGCCAGAGTGGGTAGCACGTTTGATACCTGGGTGACTGAGGTGGGTTAGCCCCGAGTGTACTTTCTTTCGGATGAGAGGTCCCATGTGGTGTACAATTGCACATGTGCCTAAAAGAACCTGGTAATCTTGTCCCTCAAGTGTGCAAATGATTGCGTAGGTTTTAGCAGACGATTCCATGGACGAAATTGTAAGAAATACATGGTGCGGGGCTGCTGTCACACGCGAAATCACACCAAATCACAAGAGGTCAGAACGATCACAAACATGAACTTTTAGTAACATTTTCCAATGACTAAAGAAATGTTAATGATGAAATCATGCCGTCAATAAAACTCACGATTAGAAACATGGAAACAAATTTCCATCTGTGACAAGTTAATTCCAAAAGAATTTCAAAATATTTATCAAATGTTTGATTTAAAAGTATTGTGATTGCTTCCGATTGACAGCTTGATTCATCATTTAATGTGTGTTTTTATTGTACTTCCGATATTTCTTTCCGTAATGTCTTTCATATAGTGATTCCGATTGACGACTTCGTTCATTTGTTGTGCTGCTTGTGATTTCGCATGGTGACCTCTTTTGATTTTGAATGTGACAGCGGCCCGCACCATGTACTGTATTTCTTATACCGCATTTACACATTCGCGAATACGACGAGGCGAGTGGCGAGGCGAGCATGTTCGACGAATGTGTGAACACTACATTCGTCATTCACCTCGTGGTTCGCCTCGCCATTCGTGGCGCTCGTGTTGGAAGCGGTTTTTTTCACACGAGTCAAAGGGCGCGAGTGACCTGAGGCGATTTGAGCTATGACTAGCTGCCGAGACAATACGAGTCAAAGGGCGCTAGCGACGAGGTGATTGGAGAATGACCATCTGACGAGATATTCGGCGAATGTGTGAACAGTCATTCCTCATCCAAAGAATGAATGCGAACATTTCGACGAAAGTCTCGCCTCGTCATTCGACTCGTCTTATTCGCGAATGTGTAAATGCGGTATTACAATTTCGTTCATGGAACCGTCTGCTAAAAACTACGCCATCATTTGCACACTTGAGGGACAACATTACCAAAGAACCCTTTCATTATGCAACGGGTCATTGACGCCAAATTTCGAGACGTCCGTGGAATGTCCCCAACCAATAGTAGACTTACGATAAATAAGCATAGGGCAGGGGTGGCGACCCTTTCTCTGCTGGCGTGCCATAAATTTAAATAGGGGTTGATTTACTAACGTGCTAGATACAGTAGTACCCTTACTTCCGGCTTCTTACAGGAAATGGAAATTTCACCAATTGATTGGTACATTCGAACTCCGATATAAGAGACACCTTGGAAAATTTAAAATAGTCTCTTATATCCGAGTTTCCCTTATATCCAGGCCATGTAAAAACAACCATATTTTGCAATATGGTATACATTTCTAAGTACAGTACTGTAATTCTCAATTTTAATGTTGATTATGCTTCAGAACATTCCAAAACAGATTCAAAAATCCAGATTTAAAAACTATACATAATCATCATCATAATACCCTTATCCCGCCTGTGGCAGGGTCGGGTCTGCGGGTTCACTGTACGTGCTATGACTGGGGGCACCCCAGGCAGGCGTCTCGAGCCCACAGGAATATTGGCTGGGTAGTGTGTGGGGGATGCCAACTTACCCCACTTTTTCAAGCATCATATTATACAACAAAAATAGAAATTTGGCATATAAATTAGTTTCATTGGTTATAATAGTGCATGGTGTCTGACCTATTGCACAATAACAATGCACAACAGGGATATTTCAGACTGCATGTAGATTAAAAACTATCCAGTATATTACAGTATACTGGTATTTATCCATAGGGATATGGATAGTTTGGTTGGTTGCATATTAGGGCCCTTCAACTACAAGGTCATTGAGCTCCGTCCACTGCATAGGTCTATGGCAGAGACTGCATAAACTACACTAATGTGACGATTTTTATGTATTAGTGGTACCCAGTTTGTGGTACCCCTTCAGTGATCAGACAAGAACTGATGTGTCCAATGCAATAAGCCACTATAGGGATATGATGGTGTGTGGCATGGACAGGCACTCGATGGGAGATTGACGGGAGTGTAGAGCTGGAACCCACACACCTGACCTGGCTACAGGTGGGATAAGGGTATTATGATGATGACTATATATATAAAAAAATCATTTGAGGAAATCTGTGATTTTGCATTGAACCTGCTTCTTTAAAGCTTTGCTTTCCACCATATGCTCCACATCATAAAATGCCTGTGTAGGTCGTCATCTGTCTGCCTTGCATAACTTAATCTCATTATTCTCTTATATCCGAGTGACAAATCAAAATTGTCAAAATGTGCTCTTTCATATAGGCAAGTTTCTCTTTTATCCAAGTCTCTTATACGTAAGTTGGACTGTAGTATGCTCGGTAAGTACTGTACGTCAGTAGTACTAGGTTCGATACTAGACCAAGGCAGGCTGGCTGTTTTGAGGGAGGCAGCAGAGGCCCTGAGTGCTCCCCCTTTTGGATGACAAAGAAAACTGAGGTCCCATATGCTGTAAGATGGCATTAGCACATAAAACAACCCTCTCTACTTTGCAATGTGCAGATGAGGCAAAAATTTCCAGGTGCAGGAGCTCGCCCCATAGCATCAGAGGGTGGAATGCCACAACGAACAGTAGACCGACGACAAATAACTGTAGGGATTGCAGCTTTGGTTGGGAAATGGCAGTCCAGTATCTCAACCTTGTGTCCATTCAGAGGGTACCCGGATGGTTGGCCAATGGGATGGGTACCCGACCCAAATTGCTCTATTTGCCATAGGTTCACCACCCCTGGCAGAGGGTTTGCAGCTTTGGTAGGCAACTGGCTGTGGCAAAGGACTCTCTAATATATCGCCCTTGTGTCTATTCTGAGGGACAAGATGGGAACCCAACCCTAGAGTTATGGTTAGGAATTATGTTGTACCTAACCCTATGCACACATCAAGCCTTGTTAGCCAGTAGTCAGAACTGAAATATTTATTCCCATTATTTCAGCTAGTCCAGTGTTTCCCAAAGTGGGCGATATTGCCCCCTTGGGGCAATGCCTCAATGAAAAGGGGAGATAGTAGCATCTGGGACATTTGGGGGCGTTTATAAAAGTAGGGGGCGTTTTACAACCTATTCATACACCTCTTTTGTGTAATATAGGGGAAAGTTCTTCTCCAGGAAAAAATATAAAATGCAACCTAATACTGATTGGTGGTCAATTCCATCAAAAGGTCTTAAAAACAAAGCATTGGTAGGGAAGTCTGTTGTGCCTTGTGTCAAAGTCCAGTGTACATACAATGCAGTTGGCTCTCTTTTTATGCAGGTTCTTTTCATGCGATTTCCAAGTTACACAGTTTGCATGTGGTTAAAAAGTTTTTGCTAAATATGCATATTGTATGCTTGTTCAGGAAGTATAGTCAGTCTAAGGCCCATGACACTGATAAAATCCACCGACCATTGTATTAGTCAGTCAAAGACGTTTTAGTCTGTCAGAAATTAGCATACATAATAGGGCATTCTGCACTTGTACATAACACTTAACAATCATGCCATTATCACCATACCCTTATCCCGACTGTGGCAGGGTTGGGTCTTCAGTTCCACTGAACATGCTCTAAAATTAAAACTTATTTTGGAGGTGATTTTAACATTTTTTAACCATAATGATATAGAACAGGGGTGGGCAGGTACTATTTTATTTAAGGTTCATATAAATCTTTTTTAAAATCGGCTGAGATGGTATGGTCATGTCATGAGAAGAGGGGAGGAGGAGCTCGTTGGGTGTCACCCAGGAATGCAAATGGCCGGTAGCACCCATGGAAGGGTGAGACCAAAGCAGACGTGGGAACAGGTTGTCTGACGGGACATGGTGGTGTGTGGGGTGGATGAAGACTTGGTGAGAAATAGGAGGGAGTGGAGGGCTTCCCAAAGAAATTTATTAAGAAACCTATTTTCTTTAACATCAACAAACTTTTTTGATGCAGTTGTACATCCATTTTAATTCGTTATTTTGGAGTTGTGCAAATTTTAAATATTATGGAACGTATCCCTCATTTTTCCAGAGTTATAGTCTCATTTTATGTGAATTCGTTTTATGCAATTTTCTGAGGAATGTATCCCCTGCATAAAAAGAGACCTGACTACTATAAATGCGCATCAAGGGTGAAATGTAGTTTAAATCGTTTTTCACTTTGTGGCAAGCAGTTAGCAATAGCAGAAGTGCATTAATATTAATTTCAAAAAATAGTTTTCTACAGATAATATTGTGGCTGAATGTAAGAAAAAATGCAGGCAATATAGCATTGAAAATTTGAACTATGGCTTTATTCTGTATCCTACTTAGTCTCCTATTGCCAATGTGTCTGATTTGTGAGAAAGTTTTTTTTTCAAATGAGGCTATGAAGCCTTCAAGACTACATGAACACTTACCAAGAGTTCATCCTGATAAAAAAAGACAAGGATTTATCTTATTTTCGAGATCTGAAAGAAAGACGTTTTAAACAACCCAAATTGTTAAAAAAAATTTGATAGCATCCAAACTGATGATGGGTTCCATGTTTCTTACAATATTTCACTGCTGATTGCAAAAATGGAAAAACCATATACTATTGGTGAAGAACTAATTCTACCAGCAATAAGTGTGGTAATACACACTGTGTAGCACATGCCAGCATCTGGGATTATGAATAAAATATCTTTAAGCAATAAATGATGAAATGACTCAAGATGTTGAAGACTTATTGTGTGATCATTTAAAAGCATTGTCAGCATTTAATTACTAAAATCTGAGTGAACACCTACATAGGACATTAAATTATGTCTTTAAAGTGATCAACAAAATCAGAAGCAATTCATTCAATGACAGATTGTTTAGATTTTACTTAAAATAGATTTAATGGAAAACTTATCAACTTTCTTGGGACGTCCACTTCTGCAATACGTTTTTACTTCTACTGTAAATTTCAATGGTCTAACAATGCTCTGTAGAGGTATTTTCAAAATATTGGACATGAATGAATATGATTTTCCATAGTTTTTGGGGTCTAAAATAGTTTTTCTCCCTGCCGACTTAATTTTCTTCTATTTCAGTGGCCCGATCATCGATAACTTTCTACCAAATTCTATGTAAATTTTTTTTTCTCACCAAAACACGTATAGTCAACTTCGTTAATAAATAAAGTATGATGATGAAGAAAAAAGTTTGGAAATTCAGAAAAAACTTACAATTTTAACTACAAATATCTCCCCTGTATTCAGACTTTTTCAATGCTGATTTTGTGTTCATTATGGCTATTTTGAAAATTTTAATTATTAAATCAAAAAAGGTCAATGAAAATTACCACTGGATTGTAAGTAGCAAAGCCCAATAAGTGTATCAATTGATGTATTTTACAAAAAACCATAATAATTTTGGAATTTTTGATAATTTTTTTAGAAAAACTGTAGGTGTATTCAGACTTTTTCAAAGCACTGTATATCAAGATGTATATACAAAATGCACATAGTGCTTTGAAATACTGGGAATGCATTATCATTTTTTTTGGAAATTGAGTCAGAACTTCAAGTTTATCACAACCTTTCAAAAAATATATACAGTATGTCAACTGATGCACTTATGCGGCTCTCTGCATTGCGTTTTCTGAAACTTGGCCCAATGAACAGGCTTTATGAAAATGTATCAAAATGTAAAATGATTTTTTTCCTACAGAAGGCCCTGCAAAATACTTTTTAAACATGGCCCCGAAAAGTTCACCCTGGCACCTCCTAACAGGTAGCTTAATCTCCTTGCCTGTGAGTAGTCTCATCATTAATAACTTTGTAACAAAATCTAAATATTTACATTAAAAATACCTCTACTAAAAATGCAATTAAAGATACCTTTCAAATATAAAAAGGGAAGAAATGAAGAAAGAGAAAATATTGCCATATACCATTGCCAATGAAATGAAAAAATAAAAACCTAATTTTTCTTTACAGCCTCAACAATGATAAAAATGTCAATAGGAATAATCTTTTCGTTTCTCTCTCAAATTGCTCTGTGTGTGTGTGTTCATTCCACATACAGTCAAACCTCGCTATAACACACCCTGGTTTAACACTTTTCGGCTTATAACACACACAAGGGAAAGTCCCAGCCAGCGCTAATGCATAAGTATGTAGAAATTGATTGGCTATAACACACTTGGATATTACATATCACACGCAACTGGTTTGGTCCCTACAGCACTTTCAACGTGTGAGAGACCTCGGATATAACAAACAGCTATAACATGCCACTAGACGGCATACCCAACAGCTTAAGTAAGGCTATATGGAGTAAGAGTTTTGCTATCTAGGATCAGTTTTCCAGAGCAATGGGGAGATGGATTCCGATGTGATGCATAGGATTAATGCAGGATGGCTGAAGTGGAAACAGGCAAGTGGGGTCCTGTGTGACCGCCGGGTCCCAATAAAGATAAAGAGCAAAATTTACAGAACTGCCATTAGGCCCGCTATGCTATATGGCTCAGAGTGTTGGGCTGTTAGGAAGACCCATGAAGAGCAAATGCAAGCAGCTGAGATGCGAATGCCACGCTACATGTGTGGGGTGTCATGATCTGACAATTAGAAACGACTACATTAGAGGTAGCTTGCGGGTGGCAGATATTGTGGAAAAGATGAGAGAGAAGCGTTTGAGGTGGTATGGGCATGGGATGAGGAGCAGAGAGGAGGAGCTTATTAGGTCCATTGTGGGACTGCAGGTAGTTGGGGGCACCAGAGGTAGAGGAAGACCTAAACGGACGTGAGTGCAGATGGTGCAAAGGGATATGGTGGCATGTGGGGTGGAAGGGGACTTGGTGGGGGTAGGCGGGGATGGAGGATTAGAACCCGCAGACAAGACCTTGCCTCAGGCAGGAGAAGGGTGAGATGATGATGATAAAAGGATAAAATTCTCAGCAGTGTGGAACCTGGCCAAAAATTTGCAGCTGACTGCAAGTATGTGCGTCTTGAAGTATACAAGTGTAGGTCGACTTTTTGAATACATCTATAAAGTAGCATATTTTCGTTCAGTTAACATAGCTTTGGCGTCATTTAGCATTGTTTCTGTTATAACGCACACTCGGTTATAACACACAGACATGAGCAGTCCCGAAGGTGTGTGTTATATCGGAGTTTGACTGTATCTATCAACTCGTAGTGTTTAGATTTCACCATAGGAATTGTGCTCATTTTAACCCTAGAAAGGTAAAGGGTAGTCTGACAGACTACCGTCATCTAACAAAAATCACAGATCATTGGTTTCTAAGCATGCGATGTCCATGAAATTTTCAGTACCTTCATTATTTTCTGATTTATAACGATTCAAGCAATAATTTTCTTATAAATTAATTCCAATGTATATTTTTTTGGTAGCTGGTAGTCTGCCAGACTATGTTTACCATCCACGTTTGTAAAACTTCTTGTAGCGGCGGGGGCAGTCAAATTGTAGGAGCAACTCTGCATGACAACTGTGTGGCCCAGTGCATTATGACAATGTTTTAACCTAGCAAATGGTAGCCATACCCATATCCAGTCTATCGCAGGATCAGGTCTGTGGGTTCTAGTCCTCAACTCATGCCTATCTCCTACCTGGTCCCCACCCACCCCACACATCCTATTCTTGTGGACTGCTTGCTCTCACGTTAAGTAAATTTCAGGAATGCAGGTGGTTTGTTTGTGGTTTAGGGCCCCTCAACTTCAATGGTCATTAGGGCCCAGAAAGATAATCACCATCTGGGGGTTGTTGTTGTTTGTTGGAGTTTAAGGTCCCATCAACTATGAGTTCATTAGAGACCCGTCCACTGTATAGTTCTAATGCATTTACTGCACAGACACTACACTGATGTGACGATTATTGGGTATTAGCAGTACCCAGCTTTCCTGAGTAACCACCCATGTCAGTAGTAACTGGGCTTGCGCTGCTTAACTTCAGTGATCAGACGAGAAAGGGTGTGTCCAATGCAACTCGCCACTTCCACCATCTGCAGGTGTAAATGGCCATCCCACCATGATGAAAATAAATAAGGGCAAAAGCCCACTAAAGGTAATGCAGTAAAAGGCAATAGCCAAATAAATAACAGGCAATAAGTAAAGGCAAAAGCCAACAACAGACACAAAATATAGGCAAAAGTCTAAACAGACATTAAGATACATTTGGCAACAGGCTAAACAACCAAAAATATAGAAAAGGCAAAATCCCAAAACAGTCAAAGCTAAAACGGGCAAGAGTCTAAACAAAAACAGAAATAAAAAGGCAAAAGCCAATACGGATACAAACGTAAAGAGGCAAAAGCCAAAACAACACAAAAGGAAGAGGCAAAAACTGCCAGAAAAAGAGTCAGTATTAGAATTTGTGAAGGAGGCCAGCCTCATTCACAAATACAAGTGAGTTCTCAACTCCCTGGGGGTTATCCCCAAGTGACGTCGAGAGCTCTGCACCAACCCCCAGTCAGCATTTAAGTTCATGGTATCTCTCACAAGAACTAAAGATGTGTGCCACTGTGAGACGCTCCCAACAGCAGTCACACCACAGTTCATCCATACCCCATAGTATGTAGGAGTGGGTGAGGAATGTGTGACTGATTTCCAGCCAAGCAAGCACAACCTTCTCCCTCTGTGACTGGCGACACAAGGACAGCCTGTGCACTGGAGTGTCCTTCAGTGTGCAGAGTTTGTTGGTGGTCTCAGCAAACCACTGGGACCGCCATTGTTCATGGACGGCCTGCCTCCCCATTGGGAGAGCATTGGAGGAGGGGACAGTGGTGTCAGGTACATCTGGCAGGTGGGCCACCTGACGAGCATGGGCATCCGCCCTCTCACTGCCCATGATGCCAACATTCCCCGGGACCGACATAAACAACAATGTCTTGCCCTACAGGCGAATTGTGAGCAGTGAACTGTGCACACCCTGGATGAAGGCATGTCTGCTATAGAGGGCGTGCAACAGCTGAAGGGAGGATAGAGAGTCAGTTGCAACCACAAAGTGTTGGTGAGTCAAACGTTGGATAAGTTCCAGTGCCCTGTGCAGAGCTGTGAGCTCTGCAGTTAAAACACTGGTGATGCCTGGAAGGCAGCCCCCTATGAGTTGACCAGTTGTAAAGTTTGACCAACCCCCAGAGGTACCATCCTTCGACCCATCCATGTAAACAAAAACATGGCCCTGAAGGTCAGATGGAGGCGTCCAAACTCTTGTTGGTACAATGACCTATCAGTACTGGCTTTGGGGAGGGTGGTAGTGTTCAATTAAAACTTGGCTCTGGTACTGTCCAGGGCGGCACAGAGGCCGGCAGTACAAGCTGCACCCTAGGCAGAGTCACACCCAATCAAGTGAGGCCATCCATTCACCACATGGCAAATGGGGGGAACCCCTGGCCTGGCGTTCGAATGGCCATCGCAGAGTGCAACAAAAAATGCCTGGAGAACGGGCTGCCTCTACAACTTGCAGACCGTACACCAGTGGGGGTTCAGGGGTAATCTGCCCCTCTTCCTCCATAGGTTTCTGTCCGACCGGACCTTCAGAGTGCATGTGGGTAACACCTACTCCTCGGCCTTGCTTAAGGAGAATGGTATCCCACAGGGGAGCGTCTTGAGTGTGGCGCTCTTTGCTGTTGCAGTGAACGGCCTACCACCCTCCGTTTACCCCCTGGTAAAGTCGTCCCTATTTGTGGACGACTTCTCTATTAGGTACCGGGCTGCCACGATGAACAGCATTGAGCGTCAGCTGCAACTGGCACTAAATAGTGCCAACACGTTTGCTACCTCTCGTGGCTATAAGTTCTCCCTTGACAAAAAACTGTCATGCACTTCTGTCGTAAGCGTGGGCTTCACCCAGAGCCTCAGCTTACCCTGGAGGGCCGCCTCCTCCCAGTTGTAGAGTCAGCCCGGGTTTCTCGGACTCCGTTTTGATAGCTGTCTGACATGGGTTCTGCACTTGAAGGAGCTAAAGGCTAAGTGCCTTCGCTCCCTTAATATTCTGCAGTGCCTGCAGGGTACTGGTTTTGGGGCAGATCGAACAGTGATGCTTCAACTGTACAGATCACTTGTTTGATCACGTCTTGATTATGGCTGTGGCATATATGGTCTGGCCGCCCCATCAACTCTCCGGATGCTGGACAGTGTACATCATGCCGGCATCCAGTTGTCCATTTGGGCCTTCCGCACGAGTACAGTGCTCAGCCTTTATACTGAGACTGGTGAACCACCACTGACTGTGTGGCGGCAGTACCTGGCAGCTGCATATGTTTTGTTGGTGAAAGGTCAGCCACAGCACCCCACACACCCAGCCATTTTTAATCACACTGTGAGACGGCCATTCGACCGCCACCCAGGGGTTCCCCCTCCTTTTGGCATGCATTGGAGGGATTGTCTCACTGGCCTGGTTGTGACTCTACCTAGGGTGCAGCCTGTAATGCTGGCCTCTGTGCTGCCCTGGACAGTGCCAGTGCTGAGCTTTAATTTTGTGCCCGCAGCCTTTCCCAAAACCAGTACCGATAGGTCAGTGTACCCACAAGAGTTTGGACGCCTCTCTCTGACTTATTGGGGCGATGTTTTTATTTACACAGATGGGTCGAAGGATGGCTCCTCAGTGGGTTGGTCCCACTGGGGGGCCCCCTTCCAGGCGTTGCCAGTGTCTTAACTGCAGAGCTCACAGCTCTGCACAGGGCACTGGAACTCATCCAATTATTGAATGACAGAAACTTTGTTGTTGCGACTGATTCCCTATCCTCTCTTCAGCTGTTGCACACCCTATATGGCAGACATGCCATCGTCCAGGGTGTGCACAGAGTGCTGCTCATGATTCGTAAGCAGGGCAAGACAGTGTTATTCATGTGGGTCCCCGGGCATGTTGGCATCATGGGCAACGAGAGGGCGGATGCCCATGCCTGTCAGGTGGCCCACTTGCCAGTTATCCCCAACACTGCCGTCCCCTCCTCCGATGCTCTCCCGATGGTGCGGTGGGCCATCTGTGAACAATGGCGGGCCCTTGTTGTTGTTGTTGGTTTTGGTTTTTGGGCCCATCAACTACAATGGTCATTAGGGCCCAGAAAGACAATCAACATGGTGGGGTATGGCGGGCCCAGTGGTTTGCAGAGACACCCAACAAACTGCGCTCACTGAAGAACACTCCAGAGCACTGGGGGTCCTTGTGCTGCCAGTCACGGTGGGAGGAGGTTGTGCTTGCTCGGCTTCGGGTTGGTCACACCTTCCTCGCTCACTCATACATTCTATGGGGTGAGGACCAACCATGGTGTGACTTCCGCTGGGAGCCTCTAACAGTGGCACACATCTTTAGTCACTGTGAGAGAAACCGAGAGCTTAGATGGCGACTGGGAGTCAGTCCAGAGCTCTCCACATCCCTTGGGGATAATCCCCAGGCAGTGGAGAGCTCGCTGGTATTTGTGAAAGAGGCTGGCCTCTCACAAAATTTGATTTATACTCGTATTTTTAGACAGTTTTTGCATTTATTCTTGTATTATTTTGGTTTATCCTTTTATTTATGTGTCTGTTTTGGCTTTTGCCATGTTTATTGTCTGTTTTGGCTTTTGCCACGTTTATTGTCTGTTTTGGATTTTGCCACATTTATTATTGTCTGTTTTGGCTTTTGCCACGTTTATTATTGTCTGGTTTGGCTCTTGCCTTTTTATTTCTGTGTCTTTTTTGGCTTTTGCCACTTTATATTGTTATTTCTGCCACTTTTATTGTTATGTCTGGTTTCTATTTTTATTTTTATGTCTGTTTTGGCTTTTGCTTTTATTTATTTTTTGCAATATTTATTAGGCTATCGCCTTTTTATTCTCATTATTGTTAGGGGTTTTTTTGTCCTTATTTATTGTTATCATGGTGGGATGGCCATTTACACCCCCACCATGGTGACTGTCTTCTGAGCCCTAATGACCTTTGTTATTGATGGGCCCTAAAACCCAAACAATCAAACAACAAACGGAAGATGAGGGACTTTTAAGTGTAGTGCAGCACCCTGGTATGAAGTATTTCAAGTTGCCTCCTTTTTGGGTGCATGATTCTGAGGCCTGGTTTGCGGCCATAAAAAAATAGATTCTGCATTTATCAGATTAAAAGTGATGCCAGGAAGTTTGACCTGGCAGTGGAAGCTCTACCACCTGAAATAATCACTGACGTCAGGGATCTGATTTTAACCCCCCCCCACGGCCACAGACTCCTATGAGACCTTGAAAGCTGTTGTTAAACAGCGAAGCTCACCAATGCAACAACAAAAGTTGCCACAGCTGTTAAATAATTTGCAGCTTGGGGACAGAAAGCTGCCCCAGCTGTTGCATATGTCGCAACAGCTGGCAGGGAGTGCAGTGTCAACACCGGACAATAAACCCTTACTTAAAGAATAATTTGTGTCCAGATTTCTTAAGCAGATTAGAGTCATATTGGCCACTGCAGATCCAGGAACATCTTTAGACTGATTGGCTGATATGGCTGACAAAATACTCGAAGTATCAGACCCATCAATACAGCAGCTCAATTTGGTGACCACACATACACAGACAGTTACAGTTCCTCAACAACAACCAAAGGACAACACGTTTTTGGAGCATTTCAGTGACCATTTTTTGGAAATAAAAAAACAGATGGAACTCCTAAACCACAAAATACATGCCCTAGCGATTAAGAAACACTCATTTGTATGTTCTCGATCTAGGTCCCATTCTAAACCCCAACTGTTACAGAATAACGCCCGTAAGTGTATTCCTCCCTGCAGGATGGAACAGGGAAACGCCAAGGCCAATCATCCTTAAAATGATGGATGAGAATGGCCATTCAAACAGTCACCTCTATTTATTTTTCATAATAACAGTCGCTGTAAATTTTTAGTCGATACAGGTGCAGAGTTTAGCATTTTACCCAAAACAAATCTAGATCCCAAGTTACTGTCATTTAGCGATTTTAGGTTATATGCTGCAAATCAAACGGTCATCAACACCTATGGTGTATGTCACAATAGCCTAGATTTCGGCTTGAGGCATTTGTTTCCATGGACGTTCATCATCGCTGACAGTGCACACTTAATTATGGGTGCTGATTTTTTGTCACATTACAGCTTGGTTGTGGACGTTGGTCAACGTAAACTGCAAGACTGCATCACAGATCTGGAAATATCTGGTATGCCATTGAGTAGGCCAGACACTTACCAAAGATTGTCAAGTATAGGCCCAAATACCAGCAGGAAATACAGGGATATTCTTCAGGAGTATGTGGACATTACGATTCCTTGTATGACCTCCACCAATGTCAGTCACTCAGTGGTGCACCATATTATTACCACTGATGGGCCACCAGTCCATGCAAAACCACGTCGCTTGGAGCCCACAAAGCTTAAGGTTACCAAGGAGGAATTTAAACACCTCCATGAGCTTGGCTACCTTAGACCCTCTTCCAGCCTGTGGTCCAGCCCATTACATCTAGTGAGTAAAAATGACAAATGGTGGGTGGTAGGGGATTTCTGGGCACTGAATCCTCACACTATCCCTGACAGGTATCCCATTCCTCATATAAAGGATTTCACCTCCCAGCTTCATGGTATGTGCATTTTTTCCAAAATTGATCTAGTCAAGGCATACCATCAGATACCTGTCGCTATGAGGATATCTCCAAGACAGCGGTAACCACGCCATTCTGCCTTTTTGAATATACGAGGATGCCCTTTGGACTTCGAAACGCTGCGCAAACCTTCCAGAGGTTTATGGACACTGTGCTAGCAGATTTACCATATGTCTTCACCTACATTTATGACACACTCGTAGGAAGTCCTGATGACTCCATACATCAATGCCACTGTGTTTGAACGCTTACATCAGTATGGACTTATCATCAACATATCAAAGTGTGTGTTTGGTGTCCCATCTCTCGAATTCTTGGGACATACAGTTTCTTCAGAGGGAATTACTCCTTTGCAAGACAAGAGATCTAAGAGATCATTACGGCGCTTCCTTGGCTTGATTAATTTTTATCATCAATTTATTCCTCACTGTGCAACAATCCTACAACCACTACACCATATGTTAACAGGAAAATCTACCAAAAATGCATTGCTTAACTGGAATGATCAGTAAGGCTAAAGATGTCTTGTCACATGCTGTGTTACTAAGACATCCAAATACGTCACCCGAGACCAAAATAGCATTATTTACTGATGCTTCAGATGTGGCTGCAGGCGCTGTACTCCAACAATTTGTTGACAATGCCTGGCAACCACTGGGATTTTTTTTCCAGAAGTTCCAAACAACAGAGTCTAAATACAGCATTTTCGGCAGGGAATTACTCGTCTTGCAGTCAAACACTTCCGGTACTTTCTCGAGGGGCCATCACTTCATCATCTTCCCTGACCATAGGCCCCTCACCTTTGCCATGCAGCAAGTCTGGACAAACACTCCCCAAGAGAAGCTTGCCACTTGGACTTCATTTCCACATTTACAACAGAAATTCAGTACATCATGGGATCTGCAAACACAGTGACAGATACATTATCTCGGACGACATTACATCATCTTTTTGCATCGCAGAGTCAATTAGATTTGGAAAAGTTCTATCAGGAGCAGTTGAAAGACGTAGATGTTCAATCTTTACTGCAAGATTCACAGTCACTTCAAATATCTTTAACTCCAGTTCCAGGTTCGCATATCAGCCTATATTGTGACACCTCCTTAACAAGACCTAGGCCAGTTGTTCCTTCAACTTTTTGGCAACAAATTTTTCATGTGTCTCATCCTGGTGCAACTGCCACTCAGACGCTCATTGCTGAGTGTTTTGTATGGTCTTCCATCAACAAAGACGTACATAAATGGACAAGATCGTGTGATCCTTGCCAAAAAAGCAAAATTCATCAACATACCTTAGCTGTAAACCTCCAACTTCAAGATTTGAGAAAATTCATGTGGACATTGTAGGGCCACTACCTCCTTTGCAGGGTAATATATATATTTTGACATGCATCGATAGGTTCACACGTTGGCCCGAGGCTCAACAGTTGCACATGCATTATTATACCACTGGATTTCTTGCTTTGGTGTGCCTTCATCAATAACTACAGATAGAGGACGTCAATTCGACTCCCTCTTATTTAACCATCTGTGTGATTTGTTGGGCACTAAACACATCTGAACCACTTCCTATCACCCGGCATCATATGGTATGATAGAAAGATTCCACCAACAGCTCAAGGCTGCTCTCAAGGCTACAGACGACCCTCCACATTGGAGCAACAACCTCCCTATCATTCTCCTTGCACTCTGCTGTGCAATAAAAGAAGATCTTCAAGCAGCACCTGCCGAACTCATATATGGCATGATGTTGTGCCTGCCTGGAGATATCTTCATGTCAGAGTATAATGCCTTGCCTAGGAGTGACTTCCTTCAAAATTTACATTATAATATGTGGACGTTAATGCATCGTCCACCATGTATACCCTCAGTGCGACCACTTTTTTGGGGAGCGGCGAGTTGCATTGGACACACCAGTTCTCGTCTGATCACTGAAGTTAAGCAATGCAAGCCCAGTTAGTACTGACATGGGTGGTCGCTCGGGAAAGCTGGGTACTGCTAATACCCAATAATCGTCACATTAGTGTAGTGCCTGTGCAGTAAATGCATTAGAACTATGCAGTGGATGGGTCTCTAATGACCTTGTAGTTGACAGCACCTTAAACAACAACAACCACATTTTTCATATCCCTAATTTTGATGATGCTACCCATGTTTTTATTTGCACTGGTTTATCAAAACATCTGCTCTCTCCTCGTTATGAAGAGCCATATAAAATTTTAGCTAAACGTGACAAATATTTCACAGTCGATATGAACGGTCGAACAGATAATGTGACAATCGAATGGCTCAAACCAGCTTTCCTTTTAGACCTCACTGTTACAGAACCACCTACGTCTGTGTTGACAGACAAACCAACACTATGCATAGACAACTGAATTTCACCTCATTCATCTGACAAGAACATTCATCAATATCAGAACAACCCAAACATTCCACAGGAAATATCCATCCTACCTGGCATTCTTACACACTCACACACCCGTGGTTTGCACGTACATTTCGCTTATGTATAATTTTATTTCTCACCGGGGGGTTGTGTAGAACCTTTCATATTTCTTCTTGTTCTTTATTATCTTCATTTCATGATGTATAGAATGCATGCACTCACTCTCTTCCTCAAAGAGTGGAGAGCATGTATTCTACGAGACGTCATCATATTCGATATTTTGAATTACAAAACAATTTGCTATTTTAAAATGATTAGAATTCCTAATGATAAAAGTTTAACTATTCAATGTAAAATTTTAGAATAATCAGAGAGTTCTACTTCAGTGATCATCCTGGTCGGACGCATAGTTTTACTGCTCTTGGATTTAACATATAATATCTAGTTTATATAGTCAAATAGTTGTTTATAATAAATAATACCACAAGTTGTATTTCACCTTCGCCTTCAACGAAATTTTATTCTTAAATTTCAGTTTCACCTAAAATCAACGGATTAATGAATGCATGACATCTATTTAAGAAGAAACATTGGTTCAACATCTTTCTTACAAACATCTTCTTCTAAATGCATCTTATTAAAATAAAGCCTTCACAACATTGGTACACTGACCTATTGGTACTGGTTTTGGGGAATGCTGGAGGCATAAAATCAAAACTGGGCTCTGGCACTGTCCAGCGAGGCACAGAGGCCGGCAGCACAGGCTGCACCCTAGGCAGAGTCACACCCAGGCCAGTAAGAAAATCCATCCACCGCACACCATATGGAGGGGGAACCCCCGGGCGGCGGTCGAATAGCCATCTCATAGTGTGACTAAAGATGGCTGGGTGTGTAGGGTGCTGTGGCTGACCTTGCAGCTGCAAAATGTATGCTGCTGCCAAGTACTGCCACCGCACAGCCAGTGGGGGTTCACCAGTCTCAGCATAAAGGCTGAGGACTGGACTTGTGTGGAACGTCCCAATGGTCAACCGGATACCAGCATGATGAACACACTCCAGCATCCAGAGAGTAGATGGAGTGGCCAGGCCATACACGCCACAGGCATAATCCAGACATGACCAAACGAGTAATCTGCAGAGCCGAAGCATCACAGAATATTCAGAGAGCGAAGGCACTTAGCCTTCAGCTCCTTCAAGTGCGGTACCATGTCAGACGGCTGTCAAAACGGAGACCATGAAACCGGGCTGCCTCTACAACTTAGAGGCGGCCTTCCAGGGTAAACTGAGGCTCAGGGTGAAGCCCTCGTTTATGACAGAAGTGCATGACAGTTGTTTTGTCAGGGGAGAACTTATAGCCACGAGAGGTGGCAAACTCATTGGCACTGTTTAGTGCCAGTTGCAGCTGATGCTCAATGATGTGCATCGTGGCAGCCTGGCACCTGATAGAGAAGTCATCCACGAATAGAGACGACTGTACTGGGGTGTGAACAGAGAATGGTAAACCGTTCACTGCAACAGCAAAGACCGTCACACTCAAGACGCTCCCCTGTGGGACACCATTCTCCTGCAGGAAGGCCAAGGAGTAGGTGTTACCCACATGCACTCTGAAAGTCTGGTCGGACAAAATGCTATGGAGGAAGAGGGGCAGATTACCCCTGATCCCCCACTGGTGCAAGGTCTCCAGTATACCATGGCGCCATGTGGTATCATATACCTTCTCCACATCAAAGAAGACAGCCACCAGGTGCTGTCTATGGAGAAGGGGCTCACGTACTGCAGTCTCCAGTGAGATCAGATGTTCCACTGGAGACCTGCCAGCGTGGAAGCCACAATGGGCATCAGCAAGAAGGTGGTGCCGTTCCAGATACCACACAAGGCGCCAATTAATCATTCGCTCCTTTGTTTTGCAAAGACAGCCCTTTCAATGAAATGGGCCTATAATTTATTGGAAGGCTACTATCCTTCCCAGGATTTTTAAGTGGGATTACAGTAGCCTCTCGCCAGCCTGCAGGGACCTCATGCTGCTGCCAAATGTAATTGAATACCTCAAGGAGGTATCTAACGCCTTTCTCTGGTAGGTGTCACAGCATTTGATAGTGCATGCTATCTGGACCATCTGGATGATATCTGCCCACAGCTCCCAAGGGGTAAATGGGTTGTTATACCCCTCACCGACACCACCAGCAAAATTAAGTGGGTGGCGTTCTGCAGCCTGTTTACTCTGTATAAATGCTGTTTTGTAGTGCTGGGAACTGGAGATGGCTCCAAAGGTCCTTCCCAGTTCCTCAGCCACCTCACATGGCAGAATAAGCTGTCTCCCTTGTACAAGGAGACCAGAGCCACATGATGGTAAATACCTCCTTGGATCTTCCTCAACTTTTCCCATACTTTCTTGGAGGGTGTGTGACGGGTAAGTGAGGAGACATACTGACTCCATGAGGAGCGTTTGGATGACACCCCTGATTGGATGACACCACTATCGTCATTGGCCATTACGTGTGCCCTGGACAGGACGATACCATCATGGTGGTTGTCATTGTCCTTGTATCCTTTACTGGATGACTGACTTGATCTCGGTGGATATAGGCTCCTCACTGAGGTGACCATAAACAAACGCCTACCTGCATGTTTGCCGTGCGTGGAGACCCGCACCCCTGGGAAAAGTGGATCCAGGTGGTTGAGGAGGCGTATGCCCTGCGATGTCTCTTGGCCACTCCACACTAGTGAGGTGGCTGACAGACATCGGGGACTAGGGTTGCGACCCACAGTCTCCAAAACATCACGTTGGCCACAGCTTCCAGGGAAAACGGGAGGCCAAGGCAGTAGCCCGGTCTTGGTCAATCGGCTGGGGGCGCATAAGTGGTTTTGCCTCCTAATATTTTAGGTGCAGTCCAACCACCAACCACCTTCTTCCTATCCTCCCCAGTTTATTTCCATCTCTGGGGAGGATGGTGCAGTCTTGGGGAAGGCGTAGCCCTTCCTTATTGCCAAAGCCATCAAGGGCATTGCCGGGGATGTGACCTTGGTCATGAAACTGCGCAATGGCACCTTGTTGGTGGAGGCATCTGCCCCCCCCCACCAGACCGACGCATTACTAAAAATGTGGAAGCTTGGTGACATCCCCACTGTGGTCGAACCCCATCACACCTTAAACACCAGTAGAGGTGTGGTGCGGTGCCCTGACCTACGCCGGGAATCAGAAGAGCAAACCTTTGGTGCTGACCTTTGGTAGCCCCAAGGTGGCAGAGTACATCATGGCTGGCTACCTCCGCTTGCCTATACGTGCCTTCATCCTGAGCCCTCTCCGGTGCTTCAAGTGCCAGCTAAATGACCATGGACAGAATTCGTGTTCTGCCAAGGCCATGTGTGGCACTTGTGGACAGGGTGACCACTCCCCTGAGTCTTGTATGACTGCACCTTTTTGTATAAACTGTAAGGGTAACCACCGCACTTCTTCTCGGGATTGCCCCACTTGGCTGCAGGAACGTGCGATCCAGGAGTTGTGTGTCCAGAAGGGTATCAGCTTTCAGGATGCATGGCAGCTGCTAGCCTTGCCAGGGACCCCCAGTCGTGGGGTGTCCTATGCAGGAGCTGCAAAATCAGCTGCTGTGTTCTCTGTCTATACCCAGACAGACACCCTACCTCAGCTCCCCCCTCTCATCCGTTTAACGCCCTCTCGGGCCCGCAGGGTCCATGGGGTGCTGGTTTGTGCAAGCATTGGCTGCCAGACGGACCCCGACCCCATTTCCATGGCTTCTTCCGGCTCCACCACCACCTCTGGCCCATGAAAGGGCCCCCCAATATTGTCGGTGCCAGCTTCTTTGGAGGCCCCAAATGCCACTCATCAAAGAGAGGCATCTCCCTCCTCCACTGAGGGGGTGGAGGGTGAGACAGGAGGAAAGAAAATAGGGGCACCCCCCACTACTTCCGTGGGGCGGGTGTCCTTGTTTCGTCTACCCAAGCTCTCTGGCAAACGGCAGAGAGAGCAGGGTGGTTTCATGCCCAAACTGGGGCACGATGGGGATTCCTCCTTTGAGATGTAGGAGAACTAACCAATAAAAGGCATCCCTCCCTTTTCTGCAGTGGGACGGAGAAAAGGGAGGAATAGAAACAAGCCACTGATGGTGAATTTCCTACAATGGAACTGTAAAGGGTTTTCCCACAAGAGGGACGAGATCACACTGCTCTCACACTGATCTCAAGGCACAACCCCATCTGCATCTCCCTCAAGGAGATCCTGTGTCGAAGTGATACCCCCATTTCGTTACAGGGGTACACTGTATATGCAGACACCTGGCAGCAAAGAAGCCACCCTGTGGGAGGGGTGGCTATCCTTATGCGGAAGGGGTGCATGCATGTGCCAGTGGCTTTGCAGACGCCTCTGCAAGCGGTGGCGGTCTCATTGCAACTGGATGTGCCCACCACACTATGTTCCCTCTACATGCCTCCTGGGATTGATATCCCATGGGCAGACCTTGACTCCCTCAGTGCCCAGCTTCCAATACCCTTCTTGATTATGGGTGATTTTAATGCCCATAATCCCCAAAGGGGCTCGGACAGTCATAACCCCCGAGGGCGACTTGTGGAACAATGGGTGTCACATAATGGCCTCATTGTTATAAACACAGGTGCCTCCACACATGTCGTGACTGCCACTGGTGGTCTCATGTATAGACCTATCCATCTGCTCTCCTGGGTTGGCACCAGGTTTGCAGTGGGACGTCTTGTCAGATCCTTGTGGCAGTGATCAGTTTCCCATAAAGATTAGCAGTGGAGATGGGGCATTACCCCAAAACCCACTACAGTGGTGGCAGCGTCGGGCGGACTGGGAGGAGTTCGCTCGTCGTATCTACTTTCGCCCACTGTGTGATTTTGATGGGGTCAACGTCCTAGTGAGTCACTTCACAGAGGTGGTGGTCGGGTCGGGATTGGCATCCATCCCCCAGAGCTCATTTAACCCATCAGGAGCTTGCATGCCATGGTGGATTGAGGATTGTCGGAATGCAATTTGGGCTCACCAATGAGCGCTTCGCTGCTTCCAATTTCGTCCTACCGAGGCCAACTGTATCAACTATCTCCGAGCCTGGGCATATGCACGATGGGTGATGATGGGGGCCAAACGCTCTTCATGGAGTCAGTACGTCTCCTCACTTACCCATCACACGCCCTCCAAGAAAGTCTGGGAAAAGCTGAGGAAGATCCAAGGGAGATATTTACCATCATGTGGCTCAGGTCTCCTTATACAAGGGAGACATTGCCTTCTGCCGTGTGAAGTGTCTGAGGAACTGGCAAGGACGTTTGCAGCCATCTCCAGTTCCCAGCACTATACGGCAGCATTTGTGCATATTAAAGAAGCTGCAGAACGCCACCCACATACTGTTGCCGAGGGGTATAAAAATCCATTTACCCCTTGGGAGCTGCAGGCAGCTCTTGCAAGAGCCAGGGACACTGCCCCTGGACGAGATAGCATCCACTATCAAATGCTACGACACCTACCAGAGAAAGGTGTTCTATACCTTCTTGAGGTATTCAACTATATTTGGCAGCAGCATGAAATCCCTGCAGGTTGGCGAGAGGCTACTATCATCCCATTGGAAAAACCTGGGAAGGATAGTAGCCTTCAAGAAAATTACAGACCCATTTCATTGACAAGCTGTCTTTGCAAAACCATGGAACGCATGGTGAACTGGCGCCTGGTGTGGTATCTGGAACGGCACAACCTTCTGGCCAATGCCCAGTGTGGCTTCCGTGCTGGCAGGTCTCCAGTGGATCATTTGATCTCCCTGGAGACTGCAGTACGTGAGGCCTTTCTCCACAGACTTTCTCTTCTTTGATTAGGAGAAGGCATATGATACTACATGACGCCATGGTATACTGGAGACCTTGCACCAGTCGGGGCTCAGGGGTAATCTGCCCCTCTTCCTCCATAGCATTTTTTCCGAACGGACCTTCAGAGTGCGTGTGGGTAAAACCTAATCCTCGGCCTTCCTGCAGGAGAATGGTGTCCCACAGGGGAGCGTCTTGAGTGTGACGCTCGATGCTGTTGCAGTGAACAGCCTACCATCTTCGTCCCTATTCGTGGACGACTTTTCTATTAGGTACTGGGCTGCCACGATGCACAGCATTGAGCACCAGCTGCAACTGGCAATAAACAGTGCCAACGAGTTTGCCACCTCTCGTGGCTTTAAGTTCTCTCCTGACAAAACCACTGTCATGCACTTCTGTCGTGAGGGCTGCACCCTGAGCGAAAGCTTACCCTGGATGGCCACCTCCTCCCTGTTGTCGAGGCAGCCCGATTTCTAGGTCTCCGTTTTGATAGCCGTCTGACATGGGTCCTGCACTTGAAGGAGCTGCAGGCTGAGTGCCTTCGCTTCCTGAATATTCTGCGGTGCCTGCAGGGAACTGGTTTTGGGGGAGATCAAACGGAGATGCTTCGACTCTACAGATCACTCGTTTGATCATGTCTTGATTATGGCTGTGGCGTGTAAGGCCTGACCGCTCCATCTACTCTCCAGATGCTGGACAGTGTTCATCACGCTGTCATCCAGTTGTCCATTGGGGCGTTCCGCACAAGCCCAGTATTCAGCCTTTATGCTGAGACTGGTGAACCACCACTGATTGTGTGGCGGCAGTACCTTGCAGCTGCATATATATTGCGGCTGAAAGGTCAGCCACAGCACCCTACACACCTGGCCGTCTTTAGTAACACTATGAGACAGCCATTCAACCGCCACCCGGGGGTTCCCCCTCCATTCGGTGTGTGGTGGATGGACGGTCTTACCGGCCTGGGTGTGACTCTGCCTAGGGTGCAGCCTGTACTGCCGGCCTGTGCCACCCTGGACAGTGCCAGAGCCAAGAGCCTTACCAAAACCAGTACTGATAGGTCAGTGTACCAACAAGAGTTTGGACGCCTCTCTTGGACCTATCGAGGCCATGTTTTTATTTACACGGATGGGTCAAAGGATAGCTCCTCGGTGGGTTGGTCAGTCTTTACAACTGGTCAACTCATAAGGGGCCGCCTTCCAGGCGTTGCCGGTGTCTTAACTGAAGAACTCACAGCTCTGCACAGTGCACTGGAACTCATCCAAGTATTGAACGACAGACACTTTGTTGTTGCGACTGACCCCCTATGCTCCTTTCAGCTGTTACACACCATATATATGGCATACATGCCATCGTCCAGGGTGTGCACAGATTGCTGCTTGTGATTCGTAAGCAGGGCAAGACAGAGTTGTTTATTTGGGTCCCAGGGCATGTTGGCATCATGGGCAATGAGAGGGCGGATGCCCATCCTGGCAGGTGGCCCACTTGCCAGATATACCAAACACTGCTGTCCCCTCCTCTGATGCTATCCCAATGGTGTGGCAGGCCATCCATGACCAATGGCGGTCCCAGTGGTTTGTGGAGACCACCAACAAACTCCACACACTGAAGGACACTCCACACCACTGGGTGTCCTCGTGCCACCAGTCGCAGAGTGAGGAGGTTGTGCTTGCTCGGCTTCGGATCGGTCACACCTTCCTCACCCACTCCTACATTCTATGGGGTGAGGACCAACCATGGTGTGACTTCTGTTGGGAGCCTCTCACGGTGTCATACATCTTTAGTCACTGTGAGAGATACCAAGAGCTTAGATGGCGACTGGGAGTCAGTTCACAGCTCTCGACATCACTTGGGGATAATCCCCACGCAGTGGAGAGCACGCTGGTATTGGTGAAAGAGGCTGGCCTCTTTCACAAAATTTGATTTATACACAGTTTTTTAAACAGTTTTGCATTTATTCTTGTATTTTTTGGCTTTTGCCTTTTATTTACGTGTCTGTTTTGGCTTTTGCCACGTTTATTATTGTCTGTTTTGGCTTTTGCCTTTTTATTTCTGTGTCTTTTTTGGCTTTTGCCACTTTATATTGTTATTTCTGTTTCGGCTTTTGCCACTTTATATTGTTATTTCTGTTTCGGCTTTTGCCACTTTTATTGTTATGTCTGGTTTCTATTTTTATTTTTATGTCTGTTTTGGCTTTTGCTTTTATTTATTTTTTGCAATATTTATTAGGCTATTGCCTTTTTATTCCTATTATAGTTAGGAGTTTTTTGCTCTTATTTATTGTTATCATGGTGGAATGGCCATTTACACCCCCACCATGGTGACTGTCTTTCTGGGCCATAATGACCTTTGTTGTTGATGGGCCCTAAAACCCAACCAAACAAACAACATCATTAATTTAGAGGTATGCAATTATCGTGATTTTCTGGCATTCATTTTAGTAGGAAAGACCAATTGCTGAGTAGGTGTTGATTTCCTCAGGTTTTCAGTTTTGAATTCTTTCTGCACTCTCTTGAACACCTATCTTCTGGTGACCATGTGTATGCATGGGCTCTACAGTGAAGGGACTAGAAAATGAAATTGAAGTTTCTAACGAATTCTTAAGGTGGGTGTACACTGTAGAGAAAAATCAAGATAGAAGTCGCTGCTCTACAGCAAGAAGTCTACTCTAGGTGTTTACACTGCCATAGACTTTCTCTCTATATAGAGCAAATTAGGATACTTCCAGAGAATCTCTGGTGAGACTTCTCTACATTGCATTTACATCTAACCACATGGAAGCTACATAGATTAGATTATAAAGATAGTAAAAACAGCATGCAGTGTGAGTTTCTTTTTGAAATTTTTTAAATGTCTAGAATTCCTTATGTAGCTACAACTGCTGTGATACTTTTAGTGAAAATAAATAATAAGAGACAGATTCGAAATAAAAGAAATTGGTTTAGTAAGGTGTGGGCCATGGGGATTTTGGGTGGGGATGGGGTGGCAAATTTGAGAACTGCCCTGTGTCATAAGCTGTAGCTATGTTCCTGGGTAAATTACCTCCATTAATATATAGCTTGGCAAGGGTGGGGGACATGGGGGTGGGGGTGGCCATCCACCCCAGGTCCCCATCCAACCAGGTCTCCATCCAGGTCCCCATCCACCCCAACACTGCCATATCCTTATCGACAACCAGCTCCCACGTCTGCTTCATTCTCCTCTGCTTCATTCTCCCAATATATCACCCTTTTGTCCATTCAGAGGGACAAAATGGGTACCTGACCTTGTGGTAGTTAGGAAAAGGGTTTGGAGGATACAGAGTAGTGCCACCACTCATTACCTACCCATAGTTAATTATTTTTCTTCTTGTTGACCATATTTAAAAAACATCATAACTGGAGCTTCTTCACCATTTACATTTCTGCACCCGACATTGATGGGGAAAAAACGTTGTGCATTTGAAAACATAAAGGTGGCAAAACATGAACCAATTTTTCGATAGGATTTGCAGCACTGCTCAGTGTCATTACAAACACTTTTAGAAACACTATCACTTAATCTTTAAGTGACCAACTGCCCAACAGTGATCCCTATAACATGGGTGGTCTAACTGCTGCCCTGTGAAACTTCCCTTTCAACTTTATAGGGACCCTTCAATCACACAAGCACAGAGTTGTGTGATAGGGAGGCTTTACAGTGCAGTGGTTAGGCCAGCTATGTTAAATGGCAGTGGTTCTTTTAATGGCAGTCAGTTCATTGGCAGAGCCCTTAATTGGCAGCCTGTTTGTTTGTGGAGCCCTCACCTGGCATCAAATTCATTTGCAGAACTTCTAATTGATTCAGGTAATATTTAAAAAGTACATATGTGCAGAAATGACTTTGGGGAAATATAATATCGCCTGTTTTGGGAACAAGGTCCTGTTTCAGAAATCCTTGCAGTTGTCAACCACTTGTCCATCGCTAGACAACAATCAGCAAATTGCTATCAAATTAGAAGCTCTACAGCAATGAAATTTCCAGAAAATCTCACACTTTGTGCATTAGATGTTTCATCATTGTATACCAACACCCCCACATGAGTAAGGGATTGACTCATTTAAGGAATCTCTCACTAAGGCAAACCAGATGATCCCAGATGTAGAAACACTATGCTCCCAAATTGAAATAGTCCTCACAAACAACACATTGGAATTCAATGATGGATACTATCTGCAAGAGCAAGGAACAGCTATGGTAACAAAAATGGCCCCATCTTATGCAGACATTCATGGGGCACATTGAGAAATTGATATTGGATAAAGTGGATAAAATAAGTGCTGGTAAGTGGGTGAGTTGTCTGGCCCGTCTGGATGACATATTTACCAATTGGACATATTCAGAGAGTGACCATAAGGACTTTATCAATTTAGCAAGTTCCATTAGTCCATCTATACAGTTCACAGCCATGACTTTATCTCCTGGTTGGGTAATATTATTTTTTAAGCAAAATTGTTATGACAGAAGGCCACAGCTTTCAGGTTCCGGCACTGATGCAGGTGTTATAGTAGTTGTGATAGTAGTACCTGTGTTTTTGTTTCCCTTTTTGTAGTTGTATTTCCCTACCCAGGTTCTCAACAATACAATTTTTAATCACTTACAGGGGTACAGGCAAACAAATTTGGTAAAGTTTGATTTTATTGTTTTGTTGTAGGTACTAGATATTGTAAAAGCAAGCAAATATTTCTGTTATTCCCACCTTAGCTAACGCCTTTGTAATTAATTTTAGTTGCATCCTGTTTTCTTGCACACAAAAACCATAAGCAACATGAAAAATAATGATAAAACCTTTCTAACTGATTCTACTATGAAGACAAAAAAGATGACCAAATAAAACATGGATTATAAAATGGAAATAAAAATATATTACAATGTAGAAGTTGAAATGAAGTTTCTTAATATTTATTTGTTGTAAGAAAAGGCTCTGGTCAACTCTGGTAAATTGTCTGACATTTCTATTAAATATTGTCCCTGCCTTCATCCTTAGGGAGCGGCGAGTTGCATTGGACACACCAGTTCTCGTCTGATCAGTGAAGTTAAGCAACGCAAGCCCAGTTAGTACTGACATGGGTGGTCACTTGGGAAAGCTGGGTACTGCTAATACCCAATAATCGTCACATTAGTGTAGTGTCTGTGCAGTATATGCATTAGAACTATATAGTGGACGGGTATCTAATGACCTTGTAGTTGATGGGACCTTAAACTCCAACAAACAAACAAATTCATCCTTAGGGATATTATAATGAAAGATCAAGGAATATTTTCCTACCTTTCTGGCAACACTGGATGAAGTGGTCATTTGGTGTCCCTAGTTGTTCTATTATGTTAAACATCAAGATGGCTCATTTTGGTGGAGAGTTATGTTCATATTTTGGTGAGTTCAAGTTTTTTTATACATTTTTTTTAGTTGAGTATGTTGAGAATTAACAATAGTTCCTTGTTTGAGTGTCTTTTAATTTTAAACACACTCATGTACACAGCACAATTTAGAGTTCATTGAGGATGAAGTTTTTAGTCTCTTTACCTTGTAGCACTTTCAGTTGAGTAAATTTCCATTTCTGAACCTTTTAACTTCTTTGATGTTTCAAATTCTTGTCTTCTTCAACTTTTCCTTTCTTTATGTACTCTTTTCAGAGACAATAAATTTTCTTAGAGGTGACCCAACCCAGGGGGTTGATTGACCATTTTAATTTTATTATTTTCAAAGTCCATGGTGTTTCAGTGAATGTTTATGTCTGGGGAGTGAAAAGATCAAATTTCATCTAGTCTTTTATTTTTTGCTCTGTCATTATACATTTTGTGTTGTAATCTCTTATGTGAGTGATATAAAAATTTTTTGCTGCCTTTGATCTATACCACTGTTGCATTTATTAGTTCTAGTTTTTAATGCTTTTTTTTATCTATTTAGTGGCTGGGATTTTGAGGCTCACCATTGAATTCTAGGTTAAGTGTTGAAGGTTTTAGTTTCTGTTTCTAAAGTTGGTAGGTAATTTATAATTTTGTTTGGTTTAATTGTTTATTTTTGTCAGGGCTGGCATGTTAAAGAACCAGATTTTTTCAACGTTTTTTCTTAAGCATATTTTATTTCATGCTTCTGCTAGGAGAGCATTGAAGGGTGAGTGTAATTATTTGAAAATGGGATTATTTTTATTGATGTAAGGTTTATTATTTCCAGGGTTGACGTCTAGTTCTGGTGTTCTCCAGTTTCTCACCAGTATCCTTTTCCAGGGAATATGCAGGTGTTAGGTTTGGTTTGGTTTTTTTTTATTGCATTTAAATGAAAATAAAAAAATTTTCCCTTTCCACGACTTTTTATTCTTTCATTTTTTGCCTATACCATGTTGCAATTACAGGATAACAACTCCCACTAATAAAATAGACTTTCTGGACATAAAAGTGTCTTATAAGGATGGATGGTTCTCAACAACCATACACCAAAAACCAACAGACACTCGACAATACCTGCATTACAGAAGTCTTCATCCAAGAAACTGTAAAATGGAATTTCTATTGGACAATTATAGCAATTGCATACAGTGATCACAAAAAGTATTTGAACACCCCTAAATTTGTTGATATTGGCAATAATTGTTAATATTGTGACAAAAAACCTTTTCCAGGTAATATTATAAACACAATGATGCACTTTAGTCAACAAATATATAATAAATGTTGTGTAATAAAATTTTTATTACAAAAATAAAATAAGCCCAACTCAAAAAAGTATTTGAACACTTTCAAATTAATGTGAAAAAAATATATTTAGTATTTTGTATGTAATCCTTTAGCATCAATAACAGCTTGGAGTCTTTGTGGCATGGAATGGACAAGTTTTTTGGTTGTTTCAACACTAATTTTTGCCCATTCATCAAGAATAACAGTCTTCATGGCATTTTTGTTAGAAAATTTATTTTTTCGAATGTGGGAGTCCAAAATACTCCATAGATTATCTATGGAATTTAAGTCTGGTGACTGTGGAGGAGTTAAAAGTCGTCGTGGTGCATTATACAACAGCCATTCTCTTGTAAAGTGAGCTGTGTGCTTCGGATCATTATCCTGTTGGAAATAAAATGACTCTGTCAAACTTAATTTTTCGGCAGATTGAAGAAGATTGCCTGCCAAAATGTCTATATAAGTGGCCTACACCACTGGCCGCCATGCAGCCCCAAACCATCAAATGACCACCTCCATGCTTCACTGTTGGCTTCAAGTTTGAGGCCTTCAGTGCGGTGTTTCTAGACTGCCACACCCACCGTTTCCCATCACTACCAAATAAATTAAACTTGGATTCATCACTGAAAATGATTTTATCCCAAAATTCGGCTGGATAGTTGACATATTCTTTGGCAAATGCAAGTCTTTTCACTCAGTTAGCTTCACTGATGAATGGCTTTTTCCTTGGAGCTCTGCCCCTAATGCCGTCATCATTCAAACAATTTCTTATTGTTTGGGGTGCTACTGATATTCCAGAAGATGCTGTCACGTCTTTGGCTAAATTTACACTAGTTGCAAAAGGATTTTTTTCCACTTGTCTTCTGATGAATCTCACATTTCGTGAACTAAGCACTTTTGGACATCCAGTTCTTTGTTTATTTTGAGTTGTTCCAGTCATTTTATATTTTTTACCACATAATAAACTGTAGACACATTTAATTTTATCTTTTTGCAATTTCTCTGAAACTGTTCCCCTGTTTGTTAAGTAAAACAATGTTGGTTTTCACTTGTTCTGTCAGTTCACTTGTTTTAGGTGCCATTTCAAAATAACTGTTATTTGTTCAAATCACATTCTTATATTAGTGTTTACGTATACAATGTTAAGTGGACTTTATACTTTGAAACATGTTTCTGCATATTTTATTGCATAATATTGATTGATTGTCAGACTGTTCAAATACTTTTTTGAGTTGGGCTTATTTAAATTTTGTAATAAAAATGTTATTATGCAACATTTATTATATTTTTTTTTTTGCCTGAAGTGCATCAATGTGTTTATAATATTACCTGAAAAAGGTTTTTTTATCAAAATATTAACAATTATTGCCAATCTCGACAAACTTAGGGGTGTTCAAATACTTTTTGTGAACACTGTAGGATTTGCTCAGATGACCAAGATTTCATGGTTAAATGCAAACAGGTAATAGATTACTTTGAGGATCCTGAGAGAAACTGAGAAACAGGCAAATGAACTTCAAAGGACATTAGGATATAATATGAAAGTAGAACAGACTGACCAACTCCCACTATGCACAACGTTTAGTAACCTATGCAGGATATTTTGAATCTATAATTCAGAAACACAACAACATTCTGCTAACAGACCCCACAGTACAAAAATTCCACAACCATTCCAAATGACTTACAAATTAGTAAGTCATTTGGAATGGCTTAAATTACTAACAAAATCAATAAGGGCTGTATGAAATGTAAGATGGAAAAATGCTGAATTTACCAATTTGTTAATGAAACAGTCAAAATAACAATAAATTGGGAAATAGTTTGGACAGTAGGACAAACAATAGATTGTAATACCTGGAAAACCATTTAAGGTTTGAGTCAAAATGATAGAACCATGCCACTGAATGAAATGTGTGCAATGTCCATAGATAGAACAAGAATGGCATTAAAAGAACAAATACAATGTGCATGACAAAAGAAATTTTAATCATACATGGCACAAGTTACTTACAACCTTAAAAGAATGAACATTTGTGAGAGGTGTCTTAAAGGAGTCATGGTCTTCATTTCCTTATACTTCAGTCATCCAGCTCATCCACTCTGCTGACTGCTGAGTGAGACACATTGATATTTGTTTGAGCTGCAATTTGTCTCATACTTCCAAACGAGTTGCTAAGTGATTTTAAAACAATTCACTTTTGTCAGTTTGTGAAAGCTGATGGATGTACAGGAGATTCTTTGTTGGCATAGTTGTCCTACAGGGTGATGAAATGCATTACAACTGTGCAGTGGCATAGCATGGGTTTCTAACGCCTGGGGCAAGGCAAAAATTGGCGCCCCCTAACTTATGGACTTCTTAGTGGTCTTCTAGACTAGTGGTCAGTAAACTCGCCAAAAGCGCCACATATGAACGATACATGATTGGCATATCTTTTGAGAGCCAAGTTTCTTAAACTTAAACTATCTAGGTAGTAACACCGTTTTTAAACTTAATAATGATCTTATTTATTGATAAAAATTAAATTTTTTGGAATGGCTCATTAGGGCCAGTGGAATGAGGATGTAGAAGCAGCCATCAAGCAAAAGAAGTTGCTTTCCACAGGTGGGAGTTAGGGGACCAGGAGTCTAAGATACATTATAGGCAGGTGAAGACCACCATTAGGAGGAGCATTGCCCTGGCCAAGCACCAGAATTGTGAGACCCTCTATGAGCAGATAGAGGCACAGGAAGGAGAGAGAGAAGTCTTCAAGCTTGCCAAGGCTAGAAATAGCAGCTGCAGACATACCTCGAGCCATAACAGTGAACAATAGCGAAAGTAGGGTCCTGTTTTCCCCATCAAAGGTAAAGAGAAGGTGGAAAGAGTACTTTGAAAATCTCTTCAATACTGAAGGGAAGAGGAGGACTTTGCCCCCTATTTATGAATTGACACAGATGGTGGAATGTGTAACAGAGGAAGAAGTAGCCAGGGCATTTAGGAAGACAAAAGGCTAAAAAGCTGTAGGCCCTGATAGAATCCCCATCAAAGTGTGGCAAAGTCTAGGAAGGACAGGCACCAGGTGGTTAGGGAAACTTTTCTGTAGGTTAGCTGTTTCAGACAAAATGCCATCTGCATGGCTTGAGTTGGATAGTATCACTCTTCAAGGGCACAGGGTTTGTCCAAGGTTTTGGTAACTATAGGGGTATAAAGCTAATGAGCCACTCCATGAAGCTCTGGGAGAGAGTAATGGAACGCCACCTCCAGGATAGAACTTGTGTCCTAGGAAATCAGATCAGCTTTATGCCAGGTAGGACCACAATTGAGCCAATCATCATTCTGAGGGAGATGATAGAAGAGTATAGGGCAGTGAGGAAAGATCTCCGTGCCATCTTTATCGACCTAGAGAAGGCCTATGACATTGTCAAAAGACAGGTAGTTTGGGAGGTATTACAACAAAAGGGGAGTAGAAGTGTTTATTTGAATAGTCCAGGATATGATGGTTCCACAGCCAGGGTAAGGACACCTTGGGGAATACCAGGGGCTTTCCAGTGAAAATTGGGTGCACCGAGGTTAGGCACTTAGTCCATATCTTTTCATCCTGGTTTTGGACAAACTGCTTACAGGGTTAGGAGATTGTGCCCCTCAGTGCTTGGCATTTGCTGACGATATTGGGAAAGTCAGTGAAAGCAGAGAACAGATAGACAAGGGCATAAACGTTATAAGAGGAGTCATAGAGGTGGGAGGGCTCAAGATGAACATGACAAAGACAGAGCATTTAGCTTTCAATTGAGAAGGACAGGAAAGGATGTGACCCATAGAATCAATGTGGGGTGGCTGAAGTGGAGACAGGCAGTGGTTAGGCCAGCTATACTGTATGGATCGGAGTTTTGGGCAGTAAGGAAGAGTCACGTCAATAGAATGCAAGTGGCAAAGATGCAAATACTGTGGTACACGATTGGCGTGTCGAGAGCTGATAGAATTAGGAATGCCTTATTAGAGGTAGCTTGGGGTGGTTAGCAATGGTTTGAAAGAAATGTCCAGCTTCATGCAATGCAGTTAATTGGCCCTTTTCAAATTCTGTTAAAAGTTTACCATCACCTGTGTGTTTGACAGACTTTATACATTAAACGCAACCAACGTGCATCTTACCTGGGGCTATCATTTTGACTCAGGATGAATCTCACAAATGTCCATTCTTTCTATGTTGTAAGCAACTTGTGCCACATACGATTACAATTTCTTTTGTGGTGCACATTGTATTTGTTTTTCTTTTAATGCCATTCATCTTCTATCACAAGGCATTACATGCCTTTCATTTGGTGGCCTGGTGCTATCATTTTGACTTGGACCACACATAATACACTGCCATAAGTGTAATGATAATTATGGTAAAACACGTTTATAATGTTCATGGCTATATTGTCTGTTTGGGCTGTTCCCAGCAGAGTCTATGGTATTTTAATGGTAAAGGGTCATGGATATAGCGTTTTGTTTACATGTTTCAACGTTTGCAGGGTCCTAGTGGGCAGCCAAGTTTTTCATATCCTATCATGGATATGAAAAACTTCCGAAACTTCCATTAATGTGGGTACGATACCTTGATGATGTCTTCGTAATTTGGACCCATTCAGAGCAGGATCTAAATGACTTTGTCAGCTTGGAAAACTCCATCAACCCTTCAACACAATTCACTGAAAATATTTCTATGACAGAAATAGACATCCTTGACGTGAAGATTTCATCCGATAATGGACTATTTAGAACTTCCTTCTACCAGAAACCGACACACACACCAATACCTTCATTATAATAGCTTCCACCCAACAAAGTTCATGACAGGTATTCCAACTGGGCAGTTGAAACGAGTTCGAAGGATCTGCTCAGATGACAGGGACTTCAGGATGAAGTGCCAACAACTCCTGCAGGATTTTGAAAGGCGTTGATACCCTGGAAAATTCCTGAGAGGGGTTGGAAATAAGGCATGTCAACTGCAAAGGACACTGATGTACAATACAAAGAAGGAACAAAGTGACAGCCTTAACCTATGTACAACGTTCAATGACCTTTCTGGTACATTTGCCTCAATACTGAGAAAAAATCACAATATCTTGTTAACAGACCCCACTTTACAAAGACTATTCCCAGAACCATTTAGAATAACATTCAAAAGAAACCGAAATTTCCAAGATATGCTAGTAATGGCTAAAATATCAAGAAACGAAAATGAGGGATGCAAGAGATGCCAGAGGAAAAATTGCATTGTTTGCACATATGTGAATGAAACAATGCAATTTCAAACCAATAATAAGGTCATTAAATGGAAAATAAGACAGACTATAACTTGCAACACCTCCAATGTGATTTACCTTGTCCATTGCATGAAATGTGACAAGAGTTACATTGGTGAGACTGGATGGAAAACAAAAATATGAATTAGAGATCATCTAAATGACATTAAGAATAAAAGAGACACACCAGTTGGGATACATTTCAATGCATTAGCACACCAGAAGAAAGACTTTCTAGTCACTTTCCTCATGACAAACTTCAGGACTGAGAAAGATAGAAAACAGAGAGAATCTCAAATGATAAAGGAGTTCCAAACGTTGACACAAGGGGGCATGAATGTTGACAAAGGAATGATGCCAATCATTTTCCAGCTACCATAAGATGTATAAAGGAAAAAATAAGAAATCTAAAAAATTCACAATACTCAATTATTGTAGTAAAACCACTAAACTGTATTAAATTGACAATCTCCTGAAAGAATTTTTTATTCCAGGCAGAGAAAGTGCAGTTACCACAGACTATAGGATAATCAATGATCCTTAATAAAGATGCACCAAAACCAAAAATAATTAACCTTGATGAAGCAAGAACCTACTTGCGAAACGTCATCACATTTCCAACAAAAAAGATAAGTATTGTTTTGAATTATTTGTTTTGCAATTTGTGGTATTTTAATGTTGTATGCTTATAGAATCTAATTGTATCCAATTGCTACATTCTTTCAGAAGTCTCTCGCCAAGAAGCCGCAACAGAGGAGTGAGCTACAGCTAAGAAAACATCGAAAGCTAAGTTTATACTCGTTTTTCTTGTTTTAGCTGTAGTTGTTATTTTAGGATATGTGTGCCTCAACATCCAGAGGTGGGAGCATTGTTTATCTGTTGGTGTTTTAGGGCCTATCAACTACAAGGCCATTAGAGCCCCATCCACTTCATAGTTCTAATGCAGAGACTGCACAGACACTACACTAATGTGACGATTTTTGGGTATCAGTTGCACCCAGCTCTCCCAAGTGGTCATCCATGTCAGTCCTAGATGGGGTTGGCACCTGCATTGCAAGGGTGGTGGAAGAAGGGTTATATTCCTGTACAGAATTGCAGCATGACCTAAACAAGATGTATACCTGGAGCATAAAGTGGGAGACAGGTGTCAGTGTAGAGCTAGAACCCACAGACCCAACCCTGACACCCGAATAAGTATGTTAACGGTAGCCTGGGGTGGGGGACGCTGTAGAAAAAATAAGGAAGAGTGGAGTGAGGAGGGGAGGAGGAGCTCCTTAGGTCCATTGCAGGAATGAAAGGGGCTGAATGCACCAAAACCATGGGAAAACCCATTCACATGTGGGGGCAGGTTTTCTGTAAGGGTTTGGTAGTGTATGGAGTGGACAGGGGCCTGGTGGGATATAGACGGGAGTGGAGGGCTATAACCCACAAACCGGGTCCTGTCACAGGTGGGACAAGACCCGCCTGTGGCAGGATGATGGGGATGATGGGCAGGTGATGAGGATGAACCAATTATAGATAATATTGTAACTTTTTTAAAAAAAGTATAGTCAGTCTAAGGCCCATGACACTTATAAAATCCACCCACCATTGTATTAACCAGTCAAAGAAGTTTGAGTCTGTCAGAAATTAGCATACATAATAGTGGGTTCTGCACTGTATTTTATGGGGCGCAAAATTTCAAGGGTTGCAAAAATTTTCAAACAAAAAAATAAGAAATATAAAATTAGCATGCCATTTTGCAATTTCCTATTCCCAGTCTCATCGTGAAAAGTGGTCAATGCTTGTCGCGTCTACAAATCACTTGTGGGTGACAAAATTATCTTCTTAAAGTCCAGAGTAACCTGTATTTTTCTAACCAGCCTGGACAGGGCCGGCATGATGGGTGTGCAAACTACATGACAGCATGGAGCCTTGCACATTTGGATTAATGAACCATTTTATAGAATGACCATACCTCATCTGCAGGATCTAGCCCTCCACTCCCGTCTGTCTCCCACCAGGTCCCCGTCCACCTCACACACTGCCATGTCCTTATGGACCACCTGTTCCCAGGCTTGCTTTGGTCTCCTCCTGCCCCGGGTGCTACTGACCACCTGCATTCCTGGCAAGGACCTAATGAGCCTCTCCTCCCCTCTTCTCATGACGTGTACATACCACCTCAACCTTTTCTCCCTCATTTTTTTCTGTAATGACCACCACCCCCAGGCTACCTCTAATACAGGCATTCCTAATTCTATCAGCTCTCGACACGCCAATCATGTACTGCTGCATTGCACTTGGCCACTTGCATTCTATTGGCATGGCTCTTCCTTACTGCCCAAAACTCCGATCCTTACAGCATAGCTGGCCTAACCACCGCCCTGTAGAACTTCTTATTCAGCTTGATTGGGACCTTTCTATCACACAGGACTCCGCTTGCCTGTCTCCACTTTAGCCACCCACATTGATTCTATGGATCACTTCCAAGTCTATCTCCCAATTGCATTGGAACGTTGATCCTAAGTACTTTACCTCTTGCACCATTTTCACCAGTTTGACCCTCAAACTTTGCCCTTTCTCCTTTGTTATTCTATCTGAAACAGCTAACCTACAGAAAAGTTTCCCTAACCACCTGGTGCCTGCCCTTCCTAGGCTATGCCACACTTCATTGGGGATTCTATCAGGGCATACAGCTTTTCAGCCTTTCATCTTCCTAAGTGCCCTGGCTACATCTTCCTCTGTTGCACAGTGCACCACCCCTGTTGATGCAGGACAGGTAACAAAGGCCTCCTCTCCCCCTTCAGTATTGAAGAACTTTTGAAGGTACTCCTCCCACCTCCTCTTTACTTCTGATGGGGAAGACAGGACCCTGCCTTCACTGTTATGGCTCAAGGTATGCCTGTAGCTGCCCTATCTCTAGCCTTGGCAAGCATAAAGACATGGGAAGGAGAGAGAGAAGTCTTCAACTGCTTATAGAGGGCCTCACAATTCTTGTGCTTGGCCAGGGCAATGATCCTCCTAGTGGTGGTCTTGACCTGCCTATAGTGTATCTTAGATTCCTTGTCCCCTAACTCCCACCACCTGTGGAAAGCCAGCTTATTTTGCTTGATGGCTGCTTCTACCTCCTCATTCCACCAGCCCGTAACCAGCCATTTCCAAAAATTTAATTTTTATCAGTAAATAAGATCATTATTAAGTTTAAAAATGGTGTTACTACCTAGATAGTTTAAGTTTAAGAAATTTGGCTCTCAAAAGAAATACTGTTGAACAAAGAATTGTCTATATTTAGCTCTTTTGACGGATGAGTTTGCTGACCACAAGTCTAGAAGACCACTGGTCTGTCCATAAGTTAAGGGGCGCCAATTTTTGCCTTGCCTCAGGCACTAGAAACCCACGCTACGCCACTGACTTAACAATCATACCATTATCATCATACCCTTATCCCGACTTTGGCAGGGTCAGGTCTGCAGTTCCACTGAACATACTCTAAAATTCAAACTTATTTTGGAGGTGTTTTGAACATTTTTAACCATGATGATATAAAAGAACTGGTGGTGGATGATGTCTTAAATGACGATGATATTATTAAACTAACTTTAGGTGCAGACTGGTGTCATACCTCAAAGTGTCCCCAGACACATTTAGGTAATATAACACATACCTCAAAGTGTCCGCTTTCACGTCAAAGTGTCTTGGGCCGTTTTCCATTACCCAGTTAAGTTACAGTATTTTGATAGAAATTTCGCATTGATTAACGTTACACATGTGCTCTGCAGAAAAGAGACAAATTCGGGCATGTGCATTCGGATCTCGATGGTGGGCACCTTGAGGTACTCAAAAATTGTCTCAAAGTGTCCCATCAAACACTTTCAAGTGGACCCCGGACACTCTGACGTGTGACACCGGCATCCCCCAACAGACAACCCAGCCAATATCCCTGCGTGTTCCAGACGCCTGACTGGAGTGTCGCCATTCAGAACACGTTCAGGGAACCTGCAGCCCCGACCCTGCCACAAGTGGGATATGGTGATGATGATGGTCAAAACAAAAGTCTGCAGAGAGTGAGAAAAAAATATGTTTGTGGAAATGTATCCTCTATATCAAAGAGATCTATTGCAAAGACAGTTATTTCTGATGACGAAAGTGATTTACAAAAAGTTTATAAAGTTTACAAAGTGATTTACAAAAATGTTATTTAAGGTTCATATAAATCTTTTTCAGCTTCCCAAAGAAATTTATTAAGAAACCTATTTTCTTTAACATCAACAAACTTTTTTATGCGGTTTTACATTCATTTTAATTCGTTATTTTGGAGTTATACGAATTTTAAAAATTATGGAACGTATCCCTAATTTTTCATAGACCTATAATCTCATTTTATGCGATTTTCTGAGGAAAGTATCCCCCGCATAAATGGAGACCTGACTGTACATGCATATTTTAAGGTATAGCGTATTTTTGAAATATGCCTAGTACAAATTAACTTTTTGAAATTAATATTTGGAGCGAAACCAAAAACCGGAAAAGTATTAAAAAGTAAAACAGGGAGCAAATAGAAAGTACAGTATGTGGATCTCATTAGCTGTTGGTTGAAAAAGCTGTGACCTTCAGTTGACTTTCGTTCCACGTTAATCCTTTTGTGAAGTGGCAATTCTTTCCATTTGCATAATTTTTGTCATTGTGCCTAATTTGTTAGTTTAGTTTGTGGGTTGGGGAGTAAGCCAGGCAGCTGTAACAGGTCGAACCCTTAGGAGGCTGCCCGCAGGAAATGAGGAGTTAGGTGAAAGGACGAAGGAGAGGGTTAATTTGCAACACCCAACGTTCTTTACAAACCACCCAAGTTGGTCTTGACGTGGGCGTGCGCTGCTTAACTTCAGTGATCTCACGGGAACTGGTGTGTCCGACGTAATTAGGCCCAATAACTTTATAATTGACTTTTTTTGGTTTAACACACGAGTCCCAAGATAGGTCCCAGAATGATTTGAATAGGCCCTTTGTAGGGCTCGTAAAGGCCGCCAAGACTTGATGGGTGCCTGATCCTACCGCTGGCAAGAAAAGGGTTAGGAGTTGCTTTGCTTCTTTTGGAAGATCCTTGATATCGCCCCTAAGAACATATCACCACCCACGCAAAAGCCCGAGTTGCTGGTATCTTGAACTGACTATGGATCAAGGGTGAGTGGACGTTGCCTGAGGCGGCAGATTTGCTTATGTTATGCCTAGTTTCGTGGTATGCGACACTGACGCAAATGACGTTGAAGCAGACAAAATGCCAGAGAAACTGATGACGTAGGAACTCAACTTTTTTGCCACGGTAGTGCGAAATCAACTGAAAAGTGGAGTTGAGAGGTAGTCAACTGCATTTCTTGCGGATTTCATTGGCTATTACTTTTTGAACAACGTTTGCTATTTAAATTTTATTGGCTGTTGGATTTTTGTGCTGTGGGCGCCACCTCACACATTTTTGGATACATTTACACTTCACATGAATTCTCACCAGCCACAGAACCACAACAGGCGCAATTTCGCCTAGCGCCTGTGGGTGACGTCATAATTTTGTCGTCTGCTCAGGCGCTATTCTCTCTCATGCCACATGCCATGGAACTAGGCTTTAGTATGTTATGCTAGGTTTGCAGGCAGATTCGCTTATGGCAAGGTTTGAAATGCGACTAAAATTGGTATAAAGAAAAAATAACATTTATAGCAATTACAACATTTATAAACATTTATAACAGTTATTTCTGGCGTCAGTGTTCCTGATACTAGCACACAACAAAAGGTTTTCCAAGGGAGACAGGTTAGGAATGACCTTCGGTTGCCTTTAAAAGCAAAGTTTAGTGCTGTAAGTCTATAAAGGGGAAAAGGGAAGTGAAATATCATCATCATACTCTTATCCCACCTGTGTCAGGGTTGGGTCTGTGGGTTCTAGCCCTACACTCCCACCTGTCTCCCACCAGGTCCCGTCAACCACACACACTACCATATCCTTATGATCAATCTGCTCCCACATCTGCTGCCAACCTCCTGCATCCCTGTAAAGGGCCTAATGAGCTCCTACTCCCCTCTTCTCATTACATGTCCATACCACGTCAGTCTACTCTCCCTCATATTGTCCACGATGTCCCCCATCCCCAAGCTACCTCTAATGTACTGTACTCATTCTACCCGCTCTAGACTACGCCACTCATGTACGGCAGCATTCACATCCCGACTATTTGCATTCTATTTGTGGCTCTTCCTCACTGCCCAAAACTCTACTGCAGAAAAAGCACCGAAATATAAACACATTTTTTAGTAAGCCTATTAAATTCGAGTAACAAAGTTATATGGCCAACACATAACAGATGATATATCAGTAGCTTGTTGTCAGGTATGAGATGTGAGAACAGAAGTGGAAATAAAACGCTACTGGGCACCACTCCAGTGTATCACCTACAACACTATTATGAAAAGCATCCTAAAGAGCATTGGAAAGATGTTTCCACATATGAATTCACAGATATTGAACAGCATCACAAACCTGTTACAATCCAGCCCTGGTCTTCCATCGAGCTAATCTCAAGCCAGTATTTAAGGCTAAAGATTCGTTCTTGTACATTCGTGGAATGAAAATGCATCCAAAACCATATAAGGGGTATGGTAAATCTGACAAATAAAAATTTGCCACATGCCGACTGAAGACTTCAACTTGGGTTGGGTCCTTCCCATCGACCCCTGTGCCACCAATGATCACCAGGAATCCATCTTAAAATTCAGAAATGCGAACAGAACTTATCAAGAAGTTCATTACTGATATATTGTTAATAGAACAAGAAACTCAAGACAGACCATAAACGAAAGCTTCTGGTCCCTTTCGAACATGCTCCAGCTGGCCGACTACAGTTGTGAACACACTTCGATCACTAAAACCTTCAATGTCGCTTATGTGCTGAACACCATCGGTTCCTCCAATGACATACAGTATACCCTCACATTCTGCTAACACACAATGAGCTCGAGGAACCATGAGATTGAAAGCTATAGTAACCATCCTGACAAATTCTTACAGTCTTAAATTACGATGCTAACCATCTGATGGTCGAAAGTACCAGAGGACGTACTCACAGGTCTAACAAAGGATCATAGCACTCCACTTCATTTACTGCTATGTAACCCTCGCCACTGACATCTTGCTCAAGACCACCACATAACCAGATTCGACCATGATAAGTAGTGGCGGCAAATGCTGCTCTTGGCCTTTTGAGTCTAGACTCCATGGTTTGCCACAGGTCATTGCTATGTAGCAATATTTCGATGGTATTCAATAATCTATGAAAATAACGTTATTGGTTCCCAGTTAATCTTTCGAATTTACAGTGGTACCTCGGTTCACGAATATAATCCATTCTTTGACTCTGTTTGTAAACTGAAAAGTTCGTGATCCGAATCAATTTTTCCCACTGGAATTAATGCAAGTCCAAATAAGACGTTCTTTGTCCTAGAAAAGTTTTTAATATGTTATGGCTTTATGTGTGGAAATTCAATAATACAGAAAGGAAATAATTATAACAGTAATATTACAAAAAGCCCCAAGTCAGAGCATGTTCAGTGGACCCACAGACCCGACCCTGCCACAGGCGGGATAAGGGTATGACGATGAGGATGATTAGAAGAAAGCAGTTTAATTACCAAAAGAAAACTATTTATACAGTACACATAGTCACCTTTCATTAAAGCGCACATAAGTACAAAAAATGCACATTTTACAGGAGACAAGGAAATCTGCTTATAACTAATACTGTTATCAGTAGGTAGGAGTGATAAAATTACCCTGTAGAGGGGCAGAGGTTGCTAACAGACTTACAAGGCCTGTCAATTCATATTCCTGAGAATTCTTCACTAAGTTTTCTTAATTAAAATGAAAACCAACAAAAATGGACTTAACGTGGTTTTTAATGAAAGGTGACGAAATACAATTTAACTTTTTGGTTGATAATTGCTGGCACATGGGGATGGAGGAGGTGGAGAGGGGAAGGAGTAAATTACCCATTGGTTGGGACTCTACTGTACCCACCAGTGATGAGCGAACTGGCACGAGGTTCAGTATGCTCCATGTGCATGTGTTCTTGAACTGAAGCACTATTCATGAAGCGAAGCCAAACTTGGTCGCATATTGACACCTTCCCAGTAAAACATCATAAGCAATATATCTTGAGATTTTCACTTTCTAATTTACTCAAATTCTGACTTTATGCCTTTACGCAATCAGTTTTACCTTTATGTAATCAGTTTTTCCTTTATGTAATCAGTTTTACCCTACGTTAAATAGTTATTTTAATTTTTAATATCTAAAAATATCGTAAGCAACAGTTATTCTTTAAAATTCATCGTAAGCGACAAGTTTGGCATGTGTTTAAGAGACAACGTATTTTTTTCTCCTTTAAGTGACAGTTACTATGTTTTAGAGCAACAACGCACAGTTTGCCGCTGCAGTAGGCAGGACGCGGTTTTACAGTTTGCACATGCGGTTTCCATCATGGTTTTTAGAATTAACACGTCAACAACCATAAAACCGTGCAGTTGTCGAGTTTTCCACGTCCTATTGTGGTGGCCGCACAACCGCGCAGTTAAGCGGCAGGCAGTGCGTTGTCATTCACTCGTTGCAATGCAAATTGAAGGCCTCTCACTCGCCAACCGCCGTGGCAACTGCCCCATGCGTTGTTCACCTTAAGCGACATTTATGATAAAAGTTGGCTCTTAAAATTTCCCTTAAATTGGTGTGTGCTGTAGCTAACTTATTTATTTTTTCAAGTCATATCTGCTTCAAAAACGTTGTAACCACACCAGAACGGTCTAGATATATCTAGAGCAGACAACTTATAAAATTAAATTATCACTCTCATTTCTTGGCCAGTATAAATATCACAAGCACAGCCAATTTGTAAGTGCTAAGCCTTCACGTATGGGCCCTAGTAACCAGGGCCGGTCCTATGAGTTCGGCCGCCCGCGTGCAGTTATGTCGAGGCCGCACCTCTCCCCTCAATTTTTTCACATAATTTTCTTAATGTCTGCAAGTTAACATTGATTGGCCGCCCCATCAGGGCAGCCGCCCGCGTTCTTTAAACACCTTGAACCTATTGCTAGTAACTATACTAAGCGATGTTTGTTTTTTAAAAAAAAAAATTATAATAACACTACCTTTTTTACTTTAAAATTAATTTAAAAATATGTGCCTCACTTTGATTAAAATAAACTTTACATTTTTAAAAACTAAAATAATAAGGAAATAAGACGTTTTTCTTATTTCCTGTCAAATCTATGAAATGTTGCTTACGATATTTTACCTTGAAGGTTACGATATAGCATACATAGACTGACTTGTTCTTGGAGCAAAACGTTCGTGATCCGAGGTTTCACTGCATATCGTTGAAAATGGCGGGATCTTACCGGTTTTCTGGTCCAAACCCTCCAATGGACACAAGGTGACCACTTGCAGCACAAGTGGCATGAAATCGACGTGGTGTATGCAAGTCAGGGCCTTGCGTCCAGCGTTTAGACTCTGGGTCCAATACCTGACACAACTGTGTTGCTCTCTTACGTGTTAAATCCCAGCCACCTGCAACAGAAATTTTGCCATAGAGAAATTTAACTTTAACTGAACATCAGATTCACCTGTCACGTATATTCGGCTTTCATAATAGGCATGACCAGCATGTTTCACAGCGACTGGTAAATACCCAATGGCTTCCCATGTGTCTTTTCCAGAGTTATATCTCAGGATTCGCCTGCCTGCAAATGTCCATAATAAAAAGGACGAATCTGAAATCTTATCATAGAGATCACAGAATCAGATCAAATTTAATGCACTTACCAGAGTTCTTGTCAGTCACTTTTTGAGGGTTGACGCCTCCCAGAAGTAGATACGACAGACTGACTCGACTCTGGACGGGCTTGAGAACAGTATTCTATATCCAGAAATGTTATTAGAAAGAGGACTGTGATGCATATGCTAACAACTATTTCAACATCTCAGATAAGAAACTAAAGCTGATTTAATATAGGCTCAGTTCAACTATCAGAGTAATTGAGATTCGCCTATCAGATCGGAAAGTGCTCTGCTGACGTCAACTGTAACGCCCAACGCAAAATGAGACGCAGTCTCCGCAGGTGACGCAGGGTGACTCATCACAATTTCTGTGACTTACATGACTGTTTGTAGTTGCGCATGTTACGATGCAGCATGTCGTGCCACAGTTCCTGCGCTACGTGACCCTGCGGACCGCAGTGCCCATGCAGTTTCCTGCGTTAAGTTACCATGAAAGTGACAAAAATGAAGGAAAAACTAATTGAAGCAGTGCGAGGCAGAGAAGTTCTCTTCAATATAAACCATGTAGCCTATATTTCCCACTTAAAATGCTTTCCCTTTGCCAAGGCACCAATCCTGCAGTGTTGAAATATGTAGTAAAGTTCTGTCGAACGGGTGTTACGTTGAAAGCCATTTTAGTTGACACAAATTGCAAACCAGTATGTTGAAAAAATGTGAATCAATGTACGTTGATTGTCTGCGAGCAGAATTTCGCAGGGCTGCATCACCTTCGTCACCTGCGTCAATCTACAGTTTTCCTTGATGACAAGGAAGGGCCATTGGACACCCCGCATAAGGTCAAAGTTATACCACCCACCAAACGGAAGGCGCACTTTCTATCCAAGAGAAAACACCACGTCCAATAGGAGTGAACCTGCGGATGCGTACTGCCATTTGAGCTACCCTGTACTGCGAGTCTAGTTTAGCGGAATCAACCCTTTCGATTTGGTTAATTCCCTTACGCCATCTTTGTGATGAAGATGTGGTAAAGACCAGGTCACTAATCCAAATAACACTCTCTGATCCTTTCTTGAACCTATTCAAGACATGTTTTGGTAAGCAGTTACAGACCTAGTGCAACCCTGTTCACAATACCCTATTAGAGAGCCCAAAAATTTCAATATGCTATCAAAAATGAGACAGTCTATTCTAGAATCAATGCATTGGGCAGAACGCTGTGAGTTAAATTAGGGTGACCAGACGTCCCGATTTCAGACTTCATGTCCCGCCGCCCCTCTCTTGTCCGGGTGGCACACCCATGTGTCCCACTTCATCGACAACTTCAGAAGCATTCACTCGTCAATGAAATACGTGTACAGAGCACCCACACAGAATGATCCTTCTAGGTTGGCAACTGATCATCGTCTGCATCAAACTAAAACATCACGCATCCTTTGTTGGACCCGTCGAATCAATGGGGGCTGGTTGATGTGGAGATAGGAAAGCGGAATCCCGTGTGATAGAAGGGTTCCAACGAGGTTGAAAGAGAAGTTCTGCAGAGCAGTGGTTAGGCCAGCTATGCTATATGGATCAGGGTACTGGGCAGTGAGGAAGAGCCACGTCAACAGAATGCAAGTAGACGAGATGCGAATGGTGAGGTACATTAGTGGGATGTCGCATGTTGACAGAATTAGGAATGGGTATATTAGAGGTAGTCTGGTAGTGGTGGATATCGCCGAAGAAAATGAGGGAAAATAGGTTGAGGTGCTATGGACACTTAATGAGAAGAGGAGAGGAGGAGCTCGTGAGGTGATCCTCCACACAGTTAACCTGATAACGATCCCTACTAGAGGGTTAAATGATTCTTGTTCGGGAATTCGTTGTTCTCGACATTGTGGTTCACTTAAATTAAATTCCAATAAGGACAACAATGTTTTAAGCTCACATACCATTAGGTGACTTCTGGTAATGCTTCCGCGAAACCACGATTGAATCGCCACTGCGGCTGTCCTGGCCTTGCAGAACCTTTTACGTGCCATGCTTCCTCTGTACCATCTCTGTATGGTGACCGCCTTCTGATTTTGAGCATCCCTAACATGCCGCGCATCTTTCAACTTGATACGGTTTCTATACTTGTGGTAAGAGTTTTGAATCTGATATGCTGCCTGATTCTGCAGAAGTATTTTACCCCTGACTCTCTGGCCTCTGAAGGCGGCCTGTAATAACATGATGGCTCTCTCCAGGCGTTCAAATTTTCTTTTATTGGAGTGAGCCAAAAAGAATCGGAAATGCTTTTGGATAGCTGAGGACGCCCACTGCTGCTCAAGTAGTCTACGACGAACAATGTTACCTCTAGTCCATGCCTGAATCACCACAGCGGCAGCCATCTGACGTAAGACTGCCATTCTTGCAAAATGGCCACGGACATATCTTTGAATCTGAACAGCAGCCTGATGATGACGTAGGAAATTGACACGAGCCTTCCTACCTCTGTAATACTTCTGAAGAGTAACAGTGGCTTGGAGACGTTCAGCTTCCATCTTCCGTATCCGTTGCCCTCTATAGCGAGCCTGTGTAATTATGGCACTGCGACGTGCTGCGTTAAAATTGCTTTGAATTTTGTAGCTTCGAAATGTGCTTTGAATTTTCACAGCAGCTCGTCTAGCACCTCTGAATTTGTTTCGGGTCAAATGAGTTCTAATCCATTTCTGAATGACGACCGCTGCCCACTGTTGAAGGAGAATGTCCTTTCGAACACGATGACCACGCACCCAAGCCTGGATTGTGGTTGCTGCCCACCACTCCAGACTTGTCCAAAGTTTCCGAAATGCTCTCTGGATTGTGACTGCGGCTTTCCAGCGATCAAGCAACTCTGTGCGAGCTGCGTTCCCTCGATAGAACGTCTGAATAACCACAGCTGCCCGGCGTCTCTTCCAATTACTCTTAACAAAACGTTGGATTTTCCTAGCTGCAACATGTTGCATCTCGGACTCTAGACGTAATCTTGACACCAAGCGTCGGGCCAAACACCCCCGAACATACTTCTGCAGGACAGATGCTGCCCACTGTCGAGCAAGGACTGCCTGACGGCAAAGATGACCTCGCACCCAGGCTTGAATTTTAATGGTGCTTCGTTGTAGTATGGTCAACTGCCTACGAACCTTCATTGCACGAAACCTAGTCTGGATAACGACTGCTGCTGCTACTAATCTTAGGAGTTTAAGCCTGGAAGCGTACCCTCGAAAGTATTTCTGAATGATCAACGTTGCTTGATTCTGCTCAAGCATTGGCTTTCTGGTGGCACGACCTCTTGCAATGGCCTGAACCTCAACGATATTTTTAGATCGCTTATCAGCTGATTTGCGAGCAAGATATCGCCAGTAGGCTGACAGAATAGTTGCGGCAGCTCTTAACTGCCTTCTAACCAAGTACTGACGAAATGCATTCTGGATTACAGCAGCAGCCCACTGCCGCCAAAGAAAAGCTGATCTTGTAAAGTGGCCTCTGATCCAAGCCTGGATCTTCACAGCAGCACCTTGACGTTGAAGCCAAAATATTCTCGCCAATTTCTGAATCATTATTAGTGCATTTCTCCGAGCCTTGAATGCTTGACGTTCCCGAAACCCTCGAAATGCCGCCTGTAATACGATGGATGCCGATTTTCGTTCTGCTATTATTGTGTTTAATAGATGCCTACGATAAGCAGTCTGAATTACGACTGCAGCAGTTGTACGACGCTTTCGGAATATCCACATTCTGAATGCTCTCTGAATCTTGGCTGCTGCCCATTGCCAACCGAGAATCTTTAATCTGTCCAAATGACCACGAGTCCACGCCTGTATCTTTATAGCTGCCTTCCGCCTTCGCCGCATATCAACTAGCCACCTAGCCCCCTGTTTGATTCGAAGAAGTGCCAAATGACGACGACGCGCTTTGCGACGTCCTAAACGCCCTCTATAGTACTTCTGCATCGTCACTGCTGCCTTTTGATTCTTTAGAATATGTTTCCTTGTTGAATAGCCTCTAAACCTCGCCTGTATTTTCACAGCAGCATTCTTCTGAATTTTTAGACGGAGTCTCGTCTTTAAACCTCTGGCACCAGCCTGTATTTTAGTTACTGCTTCGTGCTGCCTGGCAACGATTTGTTTAGCAAGAAACCCTCGAAAGACTTTCTGAATAATCGTTGCTGACCACTGCAAGAGCAAAATACACTGCCTCACTAGATGGCCTCGAACCCACGACTGAATTTTTATAGCTGACATTTCTTCTGTCATCCTCTTATGAAATCCTTTCTGGTGGAAGACCTCTTGCAAGACGAGAATTGCTGCCTTCTTAGTCGCTGCCTTGAAGCGCGCTTGATAACCACGAACCCACCTTTGGATTTCTACAGCAGCCCGTCTCTCTGCAGTCATGTTGCGTCGGGTCATCCAACCACGAAAGGCTGCCTGAATTACAGTTACTGCATTATGTTGTCTTAGCAGCCTCCTCCTTACTAGGAAACTTCGAACGTGTGCTTGAATCCTGATAGCAGCTGCCTTTTTACTCAGATGGCGCTTTCTAAAAATATACCTGCGACCATTCTTCTGAGCCCAGACAATTACACGGCGGTGGTGGATGTATGCCTTTTGCGCTGTCCACCCACGAAAATGTGCCTGAATCGTGACGGCGGCTAAGTTCTGAATGGCTAAAGTCCGCAGAACAAGACAACGACGCCAATGAGCTTGTATTTGAAATGCAGCTCTCCTTTTGTGGACGAAGTCCCGTCGGTATTGCAGTCTTCTAAAATGTTTCTGAAGTACGATTGCAGCTTTATGACGTCTACGAAATTCACGCTGTACAACAATTTGTCGATACCACGTCTGAATTTTTAAAACTGAGGCCATGAGAATTAAGAACCGGGCGCGTGTCTTATATCCTTTAAAGGCCGTCTGCAGGATAATAGCAGCATTTTCTCTGCGTATTTTAGACAGATGCCTTAAAAAAGATCTTGCCATTATTTGGAATTTCAGCACCGTTCGCAAACGAGCTGCTTTGGTATTCTTCGCTATAATACCTCGAAACCAAGTTTGAATCATCAAAGCAGCCTTACTTTTCATGACTATTTCCTTCCGTACTCTATAACCTCGAAATCCTGCTTGGATTAGTACAGCGGACGATTCTTCAAAGGCATGTCGTTGAAGAGTCGAGTGCTTTCGATACGCTCTCTGAATGATGACTGCCGCAAAGTAACGTTTCGCCGTTACAATACTCTGAAGAAACTTTAAAATCTTCCTGGCAGCCTGTTTTTTCCGTGCCAACTGCTTCCTAGTGAGAATTCCACGGATCCAACTTTGAATCAAAAGTATTGCATGGCGAATAACAACAAGCTCCATTCTGATATAAAAACGTCGGAAATTTGCCTGCAGCTTTATGGCAGCTAGTTTTCTTTCAGTATACCATCTAACAGCCAATCGGCCTTTGAACCAGGCTTGTATTTTAGTGGCGGCCCGCTGACGGCGGCGATAAACCTGCCGTTTCCTGAACAGCTTTTGGATAACTTTAACAGCATGACGAATAGTGGCGTGATGTCTCCTGGCAGTAATCCCACGCCAAAATGCTTGTATTCTCACAGCAGCTGCTACTCGCCACTTAGCCATTTTTCTTCGCCAAAGTACTGCGCGAGCCCAAGTCACAAGTAATTTTGCAGCATGTCTTTTCAACATCATTCCAAGCCACCACTGTTGAATGTGAAGTGCAGCTTTCCATCTCAAATATAATTCATTTCGGACTTTCCATCCGCGATACCAGGCTTGAATTATGGTAACTGTCTTTTCTAGTAGTTTGAAGTTTCTACGAGTTCTCCATCGACGAAAAGTTATCTGGATTAAGATGACTGCGGCTCGTAACTGCATATTATGCCGACTTGTACGGAGACTACGATATTTCATTTGAATTATCGTGGTAGCGTCTAAATATTTTTGGTATATTCGTCTGGCAGTCTGACAGCGATACCAAGCCTGAATGTTGATTGCAGCAGTCTTCTGTAAATTGAAATTAGTTCTAGCAACGAATCCTCGGTATGCAGATTGAATAACAACAGCAGCATTCCGGCTAGTGAGCCTCTCTCGAAACGACCGTTGAATTTCAATGATAACTTCGCGTGCCTTGCGATAGGATTTCCTTGCTGATATTGCTCGAAACCAAGTCTGAATCACTATAGCACATCGTTTTTTCTTCAGAAATTTTCTTTGCGCGAAACGTCCTCTGTATGCTGCTTGCAACTTTACTCCTGCACTTCTCTTCTTGGGAATCATTAGTCTTGTACTTCGCCCGCGAAAAATTGACTGCAGCGTTACTGCAGCTATCAATCGCTGAGACAGTTCCTGCCGAATTGCTGCTCCACGGATCCACGCTTGGATTGTTATTGCAGCTAACCGATGCTCTTGAAATTTTTGGCGCGATATGAATCCTCTGTAATAGGCCTGGATCACAGATGCAGCCCGATGGTATTTCAAAAATTTCTCTCTAATCCTGTGTTCACGATAGTGGGTCTGAATTCTTGCAGCTAAAAGATGGTATTTATGAGTTTCTTTAATATACCGATTTGGCTCACTATTCATTCTTGCTATTTCTTCGAAACTCATTAACTTTGGAAACGGAATTGGAGCAGTAACTTTGTCTTCAGGACGTAATTGAGTTTCTAATCGTATACCGGAATATACCCTGTATTTATCTGAAATGTTCCTCCTGTGTTAACAAAAAGCCTTCCATTAATTTTCATATAAATTAAAGACTGCGCAAACGCTAGTTGACAATGTGCACAAGAAAATGTCAACTGGCAAAATGCTAACAGCTTACAGAATGACGGCAAAGATATCTCGTGAAACTGTTGGAATTTCAAATAGGAATTGACTTCCAGGTCCATTTGCCATTTCAGTAATGTCCGAATCATCGAGTTGCTTTAGGTTAATGCAGTTCAGCAGCCTATAGGTGCAATTCTTGCGGTCAGGCCAATCATGTAGTAGCCATTCGACTGCAGTATCAAATGCCTCTTTTGACCTATGAAGTTATCTTACTATCACACTTAAACCTGTTGGTAATTTAAGATATTTGAAGAAAGCGTTTGCCGTTACTCACGAAATCCTGCCCAACTCACTGCCTGAACGCAACAAAAGGTCAATTTCTTCGACGGTGAAGTTAACAGGAGCAATATCTTTAAAATGAGCCAACAGATACTGCAGAGATCGCTCCGCCATCTCAACGCTTTTACCAATCACTGAAAGTCTGTACTGTGTCATTGGGTCTCCTGTCTCCATCACATGTAAGAAAAATTTCTCACAAAACGACTTAAGGTCTATATTTTTAAACAACGAAGTTCATATATCAATAATTTCTGGAAGGGAAGTTCAAACAGTAGTGATGCAGCACAATACGCCATTTCGTAACTAAATATTACCTGTCAGTTTCAGAGCAGTAGCCACTCGAAATATTTCTGCCAGATTATTCAAAGGTAACTTCACGGAAGTCGCTCCTTTCTGCCACTCACTGGCAAAGGCGACGGCATAGGAATCTAGCTCAACCATGGCTGTTTGAGAACCGTGATGTCGGTAGTGATGCCCGCTGGCAGACCTAACTGCTTATGGGACAGCTGAGGACATTTGAGGCCCTTTCCACAAAAAAACATACCATCCACTGATATCTAACGGAAGGACTTTTTAAGAAACCAAGCCATGGAATAGACACTCAATACCCTATATAAATACACTCTAGAAGCACCTGTCAGTATTTCCGTTAAACTCAAAGTCACTAGTAAAATGACTTGGTCCAACACTTGTTCGTGAATAGAAAGTTAATTTCTTTTCTCTTGTATTTGAAGCATGCCCAACGCCAAACAGGAGTCAAACAAACATACACGAACTTGGAACAACAGTAACCTAATACTGGATTATTTAAATATAATTAACATGAGATGCACGAGTCATTTTATATTTAGACGACTGTATTTGTCTCGATTTCTTAATAACTCCGGTGTTTTTGGAATCACGCCACACGCTAAGAAACCTTTAGGTCAGTTCTGAAATAAATTAAAAACGAACTCAAAAGAACATGCTGTCACATTAAAACAAAGAAATAGAAAATGAAGTTGTAAACATACCTTGTAATGGGCATATTAACGGCTCACCAGATTCATTTTTAGAACCAAGGAGCCTACGTTCGAAATCGTTCTATTTCTTAGTCCACACAATTACCACACGTTGTTTGCAGGATGGCTTCTTGCATGCAATGACGCTAACACTGCTCACTCCTAATGGAATCCAATTTGTATTTCATCCTAAAAACCCCCCATACACGTTCAGTTTTATCTTCAGTTCTAACTTCATTTTGAACTGTACAGTTAGATCTCTACGTATTTTGTATTTGAATCTACTAGGGTTGGGGAATATGCCAAGCCGCCATAACAGTTGACCCGGATGAGGCGACCCGCAGGGTGCTGGGGGAAAGGGTGACTAGGATGGGTAACGGGCTTAGGTGTTAGGAGAGTTTGAAAGTTGACCATTTAAAGACTCACTGCTTTCATTGCAAGAGTGAGAAGTGTTTAGTGACGTGTGGCGGGAACTCTGCATTAAAATAACCATTCCTGAACGCTGTAAAATAATAAAACTGAAGAGAATTTCGAAATGTATATTATTTTATATCCAACCTTCTGTGGCAGTCAACTGGTAATTAAAGAACATCACAATATCGTTTAATTTCATTTTTTTATTACATCTTTTTCTTAACAATGATATATATTCCTCAAGCAACGAGAGCAGATGCAGTAGAGGATTCGCTAGAATTAAAGAATAGAATTAAAATTTTGGACAAATCAGACAATGAACGTTTACGCCGGCCACGCAATCACGCGGTTAAGCGGCAGGCAGTGCGTTGTTATTCATTCATTGTAACGCAAATCGAAAGCCGCTTAACCGCCGAAGCAAATCGCCGGTGCGTTGTCCACCTTAATCTCTACTTACTATTTCCAATTGGGTGCTAAAACTCTTGTCCTTTTATAATAACGAGCAAGACGATGGATCCTGCTTTCAACCAAGATTAGACGGAACTTCGAATCCTTGTCCTAGGCAATCAGTTACCACACAAAAGCAATAAGAATTATAATCAACGTAATAAAATTAATCCGTGTTAAAATCAATAATACCTTGCGATTTTTCTCTAAATGCTTCCTAATTGCCACTGCTTTTTTGATCAAATGATATAGGTCCTCTGGCAAATCTGGAGCCAAACCCTTGGACTTTAATATGCGAAGGATTTTATTGCCAGTCACAAATCTAACCTGAGCAACACCATGTGAATCCCTCAAGATTACACCTGAGATACAGAAATAAAGGCATTCGCATTAACTGAAGGTTCGAAAAAAAAGACTTAATTATAAAAATATCTGACCGATTTGCGATGGTGTCAATCCTTTCTTCGCTAACTTATAAATTTGTTCCTTGACATCATCCGATGTTAACTTAAGCCACTGAAATAATAATTTTCAATTAATCACTATACCGATGCACTTTAATTACTGATGTAGGTATCACCAGTAGTCTCCCTTAAAATTTACAATGGCAGTTCTGAAGTATCACTAGATTGAATGCAGCTCTAGTATTAAACTATCCAAGGAAATCATGACCATAAAATGGGTTGAAGAGGGCTCACGCAGTTTTGAACGCGAAGGATGGCAATAATTTTATTTTCTGAAGCGGTTGGAAAGAAACCAAATACTCACTGTAGGAACACTTCGACGATAAGGCAATGCAGACTGGGATATACCCTTTCTGAAATTGAAAAGAAATGTCTTCAGTGCGAGAGAACCCGAGACTAAATGGTGAAAACGAATATCAGCAAATTTAAACACTTGCAATATTTTGAAATAGCGCTTTCATACTATGATATACTTACGATTCATTACACAGTAGATTTGCTCATCTTTGTCTTAAGCAATTACAGAAGATATAAAAAATGAGAATGCAGCACATGCATATAACGGCTATTCCATCATTAATTGCGGTACTCATTAACTAGATCCCAAGGAATTCTTTCCGAAGCTTTTCATAAAATAGGTGCTACACAGCTTTACCATTACAATATATCAAAACAAAGAAATCTAATGAGTTACTTTTGTATGAGAACTCCTGTGTAAAACACCGACTGAAGTTCTTCATGATTAGGCCATTACACACGTGTAACATCACAGAAGAGCAGCCATATTGCAAAGTTTAACCCTAACGTAATGTCGGGCTTTCACGTCAACAGTTTTATAAGGAAAGAAGCAAAGACTTCAAAATAACTACTCTACGGCTTCTATTGCATGACAATTAACGGTATACCCAATTAACTGATAACCGAATATATATATATAAATATTTTAAAATTACTTACCCACGAGAATGCATACGACCCATGGCGAAAAACTTGCCTCGTCTAACAACAAGATTTTCTAAATGATACTATACAAGATACGGCGAGAGTTCGCTCTAAACAGGTGCGCTCCTAGCGGATAATAGAGCTTCAGTGATCCGTTTTCGAACAACGCATGTTACGCAAAGCAGACGAATATCTTACTGCGCGTGTGCAACATTCCAAAGTAAAATTAGAAACGTGTGTTTGAGCGTATGGTGAAGTAATCATAAGTTCTACATAGGTTTAAACGAACGTTATGATAAAATGGCGGACCCATTCAAAATAACTAAAATTATTTCGAAAGGAACCAAGTTTCATGTTCCAACCAATAGAGGGCAGGACGTTAAAGATAACGTATGGTTCCCGAGTATTGTACAGTAGGTCCTCGACTTACGCGATTTTTTTTTAAATAAAAAAAATTTTTAGGCTAGGCGCACACTTTATAGTCAAGACTGGGTAATCTTCCACTTTAATGGTTTTAATTATGGCGTCGTTGGAAGCAGACGCTTCCAACACAAATGTATAACAAATGCTCGTTCTGGGGGCCGATGTTGCACGATGTATACACGATTTATTATTCCAATGATATATTATCAAATTATTCCAACGATTTATTATAAAATTATTTTAACGATTATTCCGACGAGCATGCATAATCTCTACTTTTGGTCTTTCGATTCTCCAGCCTTCTCGCCTGCGGCTCGAAGGCCTCTGCCCCACGAACATTCTGTGAATGATCTCGTGTAGCCAGGAATATCCCGTTTGTACGAATCTCGCTTTTCTAGGCTCAGAAAAATTTCTGAAGAATTGCTTTCTTCCCTGAAAATAATGTTTAGTCATAAAAATACTTGTTGCATACTTGCGTACTTGAACAAATTCAGAAACAAATTGGAATAATTTGATAACACATCGTCGGAATAATAAACAGTTTATTCACCCGTTTGTGCAGCATGCAACATCAGCCCCAGAACGAGCATTTGTGCTTAGTGAACGCAAGGAAACGTCTGCTTCCAATGACGCCATAATAAAAACCATTAAAGTGGAAGATTACCCAAGACTGTTTGACGACAGTCTATGTACTATGTACATAATTGTTAATCAGTTTTCACTAATAGCCGCCATGCTACCCATTGGTTTTCACCGCCTGAGCTGAGCACACTGACTGCCATCAGACAGTCTAGACTATAGTGAGCGCCTAGCCTTAGGTGTGACACTGTGGTGGTGGGGTAACTCAATTGTGCACTGTGCCTTCTAATATGTCCACCACCCCAAGGTACATTCCTAATTCTATCAGCTCTCGACACCCCACTCATTTACCACAGAATTCGCATCTCGGCTACTTGCATTCTTTTGACGTGGCACATCCTCACTGCCCAACACTCTGATCCGTATAGCATAGCAGGCCTAACCACTGCCCTGTAGAACTTCCCTTTAAGCTTCATTGGGACCCTCCTATCGCACAGGGCTAAAAGACAATTAACACTGGACCAACACTTTAAGTAGTTCATCTATAAATACAGTATGTATGCAGATTGTTATGTGCAATCATCATCATACCCTTATCCCGCCCGTGGTGGGGTCGGGTCTGCGGGTTCTTGCCCTCCACTCCCATCTATTTCCCACCATGTCCCCATCCACCCTGCACACTGCCATGTCCTTGCAGACCTCATGTTCCCACGTCTGCTTTGGTCTCCCCCTACCTTGAGTGCTACCAACCACCTGCATTCCTGAGATACACCTGACTAGCTCCTCTTCTCCTCTTCTCATGACGTGTCCATACCACCTCAGCCTATTCTCCCTCATATTTTCAGCGATGTCTACTACCCCCAAACTACTTCTAATATGTGTATTCCTGATTCTATCAGCTCTAGACATGCCACTCATTTATCACAGCATATGCATCTTGGGCTACTTGTATTCTATTTACGTGGCTCTTCCTCAATGCCCAGCACATTGATCCATAGAGCATAGCTGGCCTAACCACTGTTCTGTAGAAATTCCCTTTCAACTTGAGTCTATCTCCCCATTGCTTTGGAATGTGGATCCTTAGTATGTGCAGATTGTTATGCGCAATATGTCCAATAAATATGTGCAATAAATAACACTTTCTTAGGTTATCTAGATAGAGCTATTTGACTTTCACCTGACGTTTAAAACTAAAATATTTTTTGTCAGAAATGCTAAATATAGTGCTTTCCTCAACTTATGCGATTTTTCAACTTACGTGAAAACCTCCGGAACCAATTAATTGCGAAAGTTGAGGACTTACTGTACTCAAACAGCGTTTTTCACAGAACCATACGTTTTACTGTGTTTTTATGTTGTGTAACACATGTTGTTCTATAATGGATCACTCAAGCTCTCTAATTATGCGAATGTTTCTCAACGATCTACGTTCACGAACATAATCCTGGTAAAATTGTCCTTTACGTCACTAAATGATTGCGTAGCTGGTACCAGACGATTTTTTGTATACCGACTGACAAATGTATTACTTGTACTCGATAACAGGACTGTTAGAGTATGTAAAAGTTATATCACAAGTTGTAAAAATTATGACAAAATTGTAGAAGTTATATCACAAAATATGACAAATGCTGTGTCAATATGCTGAAATACTTTCACCGTCATGAAAGTATTTTGATTCTATTGTGGGCAGAGCTAAAATACTGTGGGGTTGCCAGATGCCCTCACTAGATGACGCCCCAGCCAAATCACATGCCCTGTTAGTTGCTGCACTCTAGTTGGGCCTGACGCCTCTGCTGGATGGCATCACAGAACAGCCAGGTGATGGTTGTACTGACGCCTCCGCTAGGCGGAAGAGAGAGAGCAGCATTAGTTAAAGGCGGGAAAAAACCGTCAGAATGAAGGAAGAAAGCATCGGTAGAAGACGTGCATGAGGGATGGGAAAAGGGTGGGAAATAATGAACAAAGAAGATGCATTGGGGCCTAAGACGAAGTCTAGTCTGTGAGTTATTGTGATCGCTTTAATCTGTGTAGTGATGAACTGTGGAACTGAGTAGTCGTTTTTAGAGCCTTATTTAGAGTCGATTTTAGAGATGATGTGTGCTTAACGATGTATTATGATTGTGTTGCTGCCACCTGACCTGAAGAAGCTGTGTGCTGCCTGTTCTACTGTGCCTGATGCTGTAGTCCATCCTGTAATCGTTTCTCAAGGTGTCTAAATAAAATCTTCTCTGAAGAAACACTACATTTTGGGGGCCTGTCCGGGATGACATCCACTAGTTTTTGTTGTTTGTTTTTGTTTTAGGGCCCATCGACTACAATGGTCATTAGGGCCCAGAGAGACAATCACCATGGCAGGGGTGTAAATGGCCGTCCCACCATGATGGCAATAAATAAGGGCAAAACCCAACTAAAACTAATAAAAATAAAAAAGGCAATAGCCAATTAAATATAGTATATAAGTACAAGCAAAATCCAAAACAGACATTAAAAATAACAGCGGCAAAAGCCAAAACAGAAATAACAATAAAAGCAGCAAAAGCCAAAACAGAAATAACAATAAAAGCGGCAAAAGCCAAATCAGAAATAACAATAAAAGCGGCAAAAGCCAAAACAGAAATAACAATAAAAGCCGCGAAAGCCAAAACAGACATAACAATAAAAGTGGCAAAGCCAAAACAGACAAAACAATAAAAGTGGCAAAAGGCCAAACAGACAACACAATAAAAGTGGCAAAGGCCAAACAGACAACACAATAAAAGCGGCAAAAACGGCAAAAGCCAAAACCAACACAGAGATAAAAAGGCAAAAGCGAAAACAAACACAGACATAAGAAGGAAAAAGCCATAACAATACAAGAATGCTATCAATATGTCAGATTTGGTGAGAGAGGCCAGCCTCTCACAAATACAAGCGAGCTCTCCACCCCGTGAGGGTTATCCCCAAGTGAGGTGGACAGCTCACGACTGACTCCCAGACGGTATCTCATTTCATGGTATCTCTCACAGTGACAAAAGATGTGTGCCACTGTGAGAGGCTCCCAACAGAAGTGACACCACGATTGGTCCTCACCCCATAGAATGTAGGAGTGGGTGAGGAAGGTGTGACTGATCCGAACCTGAGCAAGCACAACCTCCTACATCCGTGACTGGCAGCATGAGGACATCCAGCGCTCTGGAGTGTCCTTTAGTGTGCGAAGTTTGTTGGTGTTCTCCTAAACCACTGGGACCGCCATTGGCCATGGATGGCCTGCCGCACCATTGTAAGAGCATCGGAGGAAGAGACAGCAGTGTTGGGTTCTTCTGGCAAGTGGGCCACCTCACGGGCATGGGCATGCCCGGGACCAATATGAACAACACTGTCTTGCCCTGCTTATGAATCACAAGCAGCAATCTGTGCACACCCTGGACGATGGCATGTCTGCCATATAGGGTGTGCAACAGCTGAAGGGAGCATAAGGAGTCAGTCACAACAACAAAGTGTCTCTCATTCAATACTTGGATGAGCTCCAGTGCCCTGTGCAGAGCTGTGAGTTCTGCAGTTAAGACACTGGCGACGCCTGGAAGGCAGAACCCTATGAGATGACCAGTTTTAAAACCGACCAACCAAAAGAGGAGCCATCCTTCGACCCATCCGTGTAAATAAAAACATGGCCTCTATAGGTCCAAGAGAGGCGTCCAAACTCTTGTTGGTACACTGACCTATCGGTACTGGTTTTGGGTAAGGCTGCAAGCAACAAATCTAAACTTGGCTCTCCCACTGTCCAGGGTGGCACAGAGGCCGGCAGTACAGGCCACACCCTAGGCAGAGTCACACCCAGGCCGGTAAGACCGTCAATCCACCACACACCGAATGGAGGGGCCATCTCATAGTGTTACTAAAGACGGCCGGGTGTGTAGGGTGCTGTGGCTGTCCTTTGAGCTGCAAGATATATGCAGCTGCAAGGTACTGCCGCCACACAGTCAGCGGTGGTTCACCAGCCTCAGCATAAAGGCTGAGTACTGGACTGGTGCAGAACGCCCCAATGGACAACCGGATGCCAGCATGATGAACACTGTCCAGCATCCAGAGAGTAGATGGAGTGGCCAGGCCATATACGCTGCAGCCATAATCGAGACGTGATCAAACAAGTGATCTGTACAGTTGAAGCATCACTGTTCGATCTGCCCCAAAACCAGTACCCTGCAGGCACTGCAGAATATTAAGGGAGCGAAGGCACTTAGCCTTTAGCTCCTTCAAGTGCAGAACCCATGTCAGACAGCTATCAAAACGGAGTCCGAGAAACCCGGGCTGACTCTACAACTGGGAGGAGGCGGCCCTCCAGGGTAAGCTGAGGCTCTGGGTGAAGCCCACGCTTACGACAGAAGTGCATGACAGTTTTTTGTCAAGGGAGAACTCAAGGGTGACCGGTAGAGTCATAGCATTACCATTCGATCTGCCCCAAAACCAGTTCCCTGCAGGCACTGCAGAATATTCAGGGACCGAAGGCACTTAGCCTTCAGCTCCTTCAAATGCGGGATCCAAGTCAGACGGCTGTCAAAGTGGAGACCAAGAAACCGGGCCGCCTCTACTACCGGGAGGGGGCGGTCATTCAAAGTAATCTGAGGCTCAGGGTGGAGCCCTCACTTACGACAGAAGTGCATGACCATTGTTTTGTCAGGGGAGAACTTATAGCCACGTGAAGTGGCAAACTCGTTGGCACTATTGAGTGCCAGTTGCAGCTGACGCTCAATGCTGTGCATCGTGGCAGCCCGGTACATGATAGAAAAGTCGTCCACAAATAGGGACGACTTTACCAGGGGGTGAACAGAGGATGGTAGGCCGTTCACTGCAACAGCAAAGAGCGTCACACTCAAGACGCTCCCCTGTGGGACACCATTCTCCTGCAGGAAGGCCGAGGAGGAGGTGTTACCCACACGCACTCTGAAGGTCCGTTCGGACAAAAAGCTATGGAGGAAGAGGGGCATAGCGGCGATTTGCATTTCAACACACCAGTTCTCGTCTGATCACTGAAGTTAAGCAACGCAAGCCCAGTTAGTACTGACATGGGTGGTCGCTCGGGAAAGGTGGGTACTGCTAATACCCAATAATCGTCGCAAAGGTGTAGTGTCTGTGCAGCATATGCATTTGAACTATGCTGTGGACGGGTCTCTGATGACCTTGTAGTTGATGGGACCTTAAACACCAACAAACAACAAAACCCACTGGTGCAAGGTCTCCAGTATACCATGGCGCCATGTGGTATCATATGCCTTCTCCACATCAAAGAAGACAGCCGCTAAGTGCTGTCAGTGGAGAAAGGACTCACGTACTGCAGTCTCTAGTGAGATCAGATAATCCACCGAAGACCTGCCCGCACGGAAGCCACATTGGGCATTGGCCAGAAGGTTGTGCCGTTCCAGATACCACACAAGGCGCCAATTCACCATGCGTTCCATGGTTTTGCAAAGACTGGGTCTGTAATTTTCTGGAAGGCTACCATCCTTCCCAGGTATTTCCAGTGGGATGATAGTAGCCTCTCGCCAACCTGCAGGGATTTCATGCTGCTGCCAAATATAGTTTAATACCTCAAGGAGGTATATAACTCCTTTCTCTGGTAGGTGTCGTAGCATCTGATAGTGGATGCTATCTGGTCCAGGGGCAGTATCCCCCGCTCTTGCTAGAGCTGCCTGCAGCTCCCAAGAGGTAAATAGATTGTTATACCCCTGGGCGACACCACCAGTGAAGTTCAGTGGATGGCGTTCTGCAGCCTTCTTTTGGTTTAGAAATGTTGCCGTGTAGCACTGGGAACTGGAGACGGCTGCAAACGTCCTTCCCAGTTCCTCAGCCACCTCACACGGCAGAAGGCAATGTCTTCATTGTACAAGGAGACCTGAGCCACATGATGGTAAATATCTGACTTGGATCTTCCTCAGCGTTTCCCAGACTTTCTTGGAGGGCGTGTGATGGGTGAGTGAGGAGACGTACTTTCTCCATGAGGAGCGCTTGGCCTCCGTGATCACCAGTCGTGCATATGCCCGGGCGCAGAGATAGTCGATGTGATTGGCGTCGGTAGGACGAGATTGGAAGCAGCGAAGGGCTCGTCGGCGAGCCCGTATCGCACTCCGACAATCCTCTGTCCACCATGGCACCCGTGCTTGTGGTGGGTTGCACGAGCTCTGGGGGATGGATGCCAATGCCGCCCCAACCACCACTTCTGTGAAGTGACTCACTAGGTCGTTTACCCCATCAAAATCACACAGCAGGTGAAAGTAGATATGGCAGGCGAACTCCTCCCAGTCTGCCCAATGCAGACACCACCGCGGCGGGTGCTGGGGCAATGCCCTGATCTCCACTGCTAATCTTGATGGGGAAGTGATCACTTCCACAAGGGTCTGACAAGACCTCCCACAGCAAACCTGGTGCCAACCCAGGAGAGCAGATGGAAAGGTCTATGCATGACAGGCCACCAGTGGCAGTCATCATATGTGTGGGGGCACCTGTGTTGAGAACAATGAGGCCATTGTGTGACACCCATTGTTCCACAAGGCGCCCTCAGGGATTGTGACTGTCCGAGCCCCATTGGGGATTATGGGCATTGAAATCACCCATAATCAAGAAGGGTCTTGTAAGCTGGGTGCTGAGGGAGTCGAGGCTTGCCCATGGGATATCAATCGCAGGTGTCATGTAGAGGGAACATAGAGTGGTGGGCACAGCCAGTTGCAATGAGACCACCACTCCCACAGGGTGGGTTCCTTGCTGCCGGGTGTCTGCATATACAGTGTACCCCCGTAAGGACATGGGGGTATCACTTCGACACAGGATCTCCTGGTGGGAGATGCCGACGGGGTTGTGCCTCGAGATCATCAGTTTGATCTCGTCCCTGGTGGGAAAACCCTCAACAGTTCCATTGTAGGAAAGTTACCATCAAGTGGACTTAGGCGGCTTGTTTCTATTCCTCCCTTTTCTCCGTCCCACTGCAGAAAAGGGAGGGACGCCTTCAATTGGTTCATCCTCCTCCATCTCGAAGGAGGAATCCCCATTGTGCCCCACTTTGGGCATGAAACCACCCCATGCTCTCTGCCGTTGGCCAGAGAGCTTGGGTGGATGAACCAAGGACACAGCCCACGGCAGTAGTGGGGGGTGTCCCTACTATCTTTCCTCCTGTCACAACCACCGCCCCCTCCGTGGAGGAGGTTGGCTGTGCTTGGACAGGGACGGAGGCCTTTAAGGGAGATGCCTCTCTTTGATGAGTGGCATCTGGGGCCTCCAAAGAAGCTGGCACCGCCATTATTGGGGGGCCCATGCATGGGCCAGAGGCGGCGGTGGAGCCGGAAGAAGCCATGGAAATGGGGTCGGGGTCCGACTGGCATCGAATGCTTGCACAGACCGGCACCCCATGGACCCCACAGGCCCGAGAGGGCGTCAAACGGATGAGAGGGGGGAGCTGAGTTAGTGTGTCCGTCTGGATGCAGACAGATGTCACAGCAGCTGCCTTGGCAGCACCTGCATAGGACACCCCACGACTGGGGGTCCCTGGCAAGGCTAGCAGCCGCCATGCATCCTGAAAACTGATACCCTTCTGGACATGCAGCTCCTGGATCGCGCGTTCCTGCAACCAAGTGGGGAAATCCCGAGAAGAGGTGGGGTGGTTGCCCTTACAGTTTATACAGAGAGGTGCAGTCTTACATGGCTCAGGGGAGTGGTCACCCAGTCCACAAGTGCCACACATGGCCTTGGCAGAACACAAATTCTGTCCATGGCCATATCGCTGGCACTTGAAGCACTGAAGTGGGCTCGGGATGAAGGCACGGACAGGCAAGCAGAGGTAGCCAGCCATGATGTACTCTGGCACCTTGGGCCTACCAAAGGTCAGCACGAAGGTGTCAGATGGGCAGGATTCTCCATCCCGTCGGACCAAGGTGCAGCGGACAGCCACCACACCCTGGTACCTTAGCTCCTCCGCTATTTGCTCTTCTGATTCCCCGCATAGGTCAGGGCACCGCACCACACCTCGAATGGTGTTTAAGGTGCGGTGGGGTTCCACCACAACGGGGATGTCACCGAGCTGTCGCATTTTTAATAATGCTTCGGTCTGGTTGTGGGGCTAATGCCTCCACCAACAAGGTGCCATTGCGCAGTTTCTTGACCGAGGTCACATCACCGGCAATGCCCTTGATGGTTTTGGCGATAAGGAAGGGCGACGCCTTCCCAAAGGCTGCACCATCCTCCCCAGCATTGGAAATAAACTGGGGAGGATAGGAAGAAGGTATGGATGGTTGTTGGGCTGGACCTAAAATCTTAGATGCAGGAACATGCTTTGCATCGGCGGTGGAACCCTGCACCTTAAGGCTAAGAGGGCGTTGCCTCTTGATAAGGGCAGGTGCCGATGCCATAGACGTCACAGGTTCGTTCTCTGATCCAGTTGGCTTACTGGGGGAACGCGGCCTCTTTGTTGGAGCAGCACATGTCTCCATCAGCTCAGTGGCAGCTGGCCCACGCAGTTGAGTGGGACCGAGCCCGCCATCTTCCGGCTCAACATAAGTCACTAAAGAAGAAGGGGGAGGGGTGGGGTTATTTGATAAGGCCCCCTGCCTCGGGTTTAAAGTTGCTATAATTTGAGAGAATTATGTTTTCACTGCCCACAGGTCTTACCCACCACACGGAGCCCTATGAGCCGACGCCCATTCGGGTCGCCGAGATTCCTCGGGCAGTATACCGTTAGGGTGGCATAATGCCCGAGTACCGGGCCATTGGCATCGGGGTTGACTGCCGGTCCACTGACAGTCACCCTAGGAGGCATAACAACTTATGCGCCCCCGGCTGATTGACCAAGACCAGGCTACTGCCTTGGCCTCCCATTTTCCCTGGAAGCTGTGGCCAAAGTGATGTTTTGGAGACTGTGGATCGCAACCCTGGTCCCCGATGTCTGTCAGCAGCCTCACCAGTGTGGAGTGGCCAAGAGACATCGCAGGGCATATGCCTCCTCAACCACCAGGATCCGCTTTTCCCAGGGGTGCGGGTCTCCACGCACGGCAAACATGCGGGTAGGCGTTTGTTGACGGTTACCTCAGTGAGGAGCCTACATCGACCGAGAACAAGTCAGACCGAACGCACAAACAACCACAATGTTGGTATCATCCTGTCCAGAACACGTCGTAGACAAGGACGATAGTGGTGTTGTCCAGTCAGGGGCAAGAGAAAGTCACCCCGTTTTGTCGCCTCTTACGACATGCATGTATGCAGTGTGCCTACTCTACCCCGGGCACACACAGGTAGGTGCTCCCAAGCTGCTACCTGGTGTATCCTTTCGTGGGGTAGGTTCATCCAGCATACCTATTATGGGATGTTTTGAGTCAACTCTACGACTAGATGGGAACAATTTTGAGCTTTTGATACACACGGTGCCAGATACATACATGTCCTGCAGCATCCTCCTGGGTGCCCATATCTTTAAGCAGTCACTTGTAACACTGGAGCAAGGTCGTGTCACCACTGTGAGCAAATGTACCTGTGTGATGATCCTGCCGAGATTCACCCTGAGATCCAGATGATGATCAATGATTATAAACCACAGAAGACTTAAGAGGTTGGTGTTCAAATGAAAATTATCCTGTCTGACGAAGTTCTGGTTTACCAAATAGCACGACGATTATCCTTGGATGACAGAATAACTTGAGCACAAGGTTGACGAATGGCTACAACAAGGCATCATCCGCCCCAGTACATCTGATTTTGGCAGCCCAGTTGTACTAGTCCGCAAAAAAAATGGCGAACCTCATATCTGCATTGATTACCGTCAGTTGAATAGCAAAGTGCTCAAAGAGCGATATCCACTACCTCTTATAGAAGATCAAATTGACCAATTGCAGGATGCAAAGGTCTTTGGTGTCTTAGATCTGCGTAATGGTTTTTTTTTCATGTGCCTATACATGCAGATAGTCAAAAATACACTGCAGTTGTCGTACCTAGTGGACAGTACGAGTTTTTGCGTGCACCTTTTGGACTGTGCAATTCTCCAGCAGTCTTCCAATGTTATATCAATGCTGTGTTCAAGGATCTCATATTTGAAGGGATTGTCCTGACCTATCTTGATGATTTAGTTATTCCATCTACCGATGAAGATCAAGCATTGGTGATCGTATACCTTGGTCTGGTCATACAGCATGGTGAAGTGAGACCATCGCCACACAAGGTTGATGCCGTTTTAAAGTATCCACTGACTCTTAAATGCAGCCACCTGTGCCACAGCCACAGAAGGTAATGCATTCACTCCTCAGGCAGTGGATAGGGTGAGTGAGGCTGAAATTGTTAGAGCCCTTTGAAAAATGAAAGGTCACAAAGCAGTTGGCCCAGATAAGATCCCTATGGATGTTTGGCATACCTTGGGGGCCACAGGAATTACATGGCTAGGGAAGCTATTTAACAAGTTAGCAAATGGTGATAGGATGCCATCTGCATGGAGAGTTGGATAGTTCCATTGTTCAAGGGCAAAGGTGATGCACTGGACTGTGGAAACTATAGAGGCATAAAGGTAATGAGCCATTCTATGAAGCTGTGGGAGCGTGTCATAGAATGTCGCCTCAGAGACCAAACAGGTGTCCGGGGAGACCAATTTGGGTTTATGCCTGGTAGGTCCACCATGGAACCAATCTTTATTCTACGACAGGTGATAGAGAAGCATAGAGCAGCAAAAAAGGACCTCCATGCAGTATTTGTTGACTTAGAGAAGGCCTTAGATAGTGTTCCTAGACAGGTACTGTGGAGCGTTTTAAGAAAGAAAGGGGTAGATGAGGGCCATATTAGGATAGTGCAGGATATGTATGAGGGTTCCATTGCTAGGGTTAGGACAGCATGGGGAAACACTCCTGGTTTCAATGTGCAGGTGGGTGTGCATCAAGGGTCGGCACTTAGTCCATATCTCTTCACCCTAGTAATGGATGAGCTGCTGACGGGAGTGGGAGAATGGGCGCCTCAGTGCCTGGTGTTTGCCGATGATGTAGGGAGGGTGGAAGAGTCCAAAGAGGATGCACAAAAAGGCCTACAAGACCTTAAGACAGCAGTGGAAAGAGGGGGCCTTAAGGTGAACATGAAGAAGACTGAGTACCTAGCTTTCAATTTTTGTGACCAGGGGCAAGGGGGAGAGATTCGTTGTGGGGGAGAGGGGATTCCAGCAGTGCAAGAATTTCGTTATTTAGGATCAGTCTTCCAGAGCAATGGGGAGATAGATTCTGATGTGACCCATAGAATTAATGCAGGATGGCTGAAGTGGAGGCAGGCAAGTGGGGTCCTGTGCGACCGCCGGGTCCCAGTTAAGTTGAAGGGTAAGGTATACAGAACCGTCGTTAGGCATGCTATGCTTTATGGCTCAGAGTGCTGGGCAGTTAGGAAGAACCATGAAAAGCAAATGCAAGTGGCTGAGATGCAAATGCTGCGCTACATGTGTGGGGTGTCAAGATCTGACAGAATTAGAAACGATTACATTAGAGGTAGCTTGGGGGTGGGATATATTGCAGAGAAGATGAGAGAGAGTAGGTTGAGGTGGTATGGGCATGTGATGAGGAGGAGCTTACTAGGTCCATTGTGGGACTGCAGGTAATTGGGGGCACCAGGGGTAAGGGAAGACCAAAACGGATGTGGGAGCAGGTGGTGCAGAGGGACATGGAGGTGTGTGGGGTGGGGTGGGACTTGGTTGGGGATAGGCGGGAGTGGAGGATTAGAACCCACAGACCCAACCCTGCCTCAGGCGGGAGAAGGGTGAGATGATGATGATGATGACTGCCAAAATCGACCAAAGCAGTACAAAGCTTCCTTGGCTTGGCAGGATATTTCCGGAAATTTATCCCTCACTATGCCTCGATTGCTAGACCACTGTCCAATTTGCTGCAGAACAACGTTCTATTTGTAATTGGTGAAGAAGAATGACATGCCTTCTTCGTCCTCGAGCAAATTATAGCATGGGAACGAGTGCTAAAATTATATCGTGTGGTAGCTATGACTGAGCTTCACAACAATGCCTCTCAACATGGCTTTGGAGCGATTCTTATGCAACGTGATGCTGAAGACAACCTGTTCCACCCTATATATTATGCCAGTGGTAAGACCACTCCAGCAGAAGAAAAATAAAGTAGTTATGAGCTAGAAGTATTAGCCATAGTAAAGTCACTAAAGAAGTTCCATGTGTATTTGCCGGGTATATCATTTAAAATTATCACCGATTGTCAAGCTTTCCAAATGACAATGAAGAAAAAAGATCTTTCTGCCAGTGTTGCCATTGGGCTCTGATGTTGGAAGACTTCCATTTCAAGATTATACATCGTCCAGGTCAAAGCATGCATCATGTTGATGCTTTGAGCCGGCATCCTTTGCCAACTGTAATGTTAGTAGATTACAACGATGGCGGGCTCATCCACAGATTTCGTCAAGCGCAGTTAGAGGGTGACGACCTCCAGTTGATTTTAGCAAAATCCGAGATGAGTGGCAAGCGAGGTTATAGGATCAGTAATGGTCAGATCTACGGTGACGTTGATGACGAGTTACTCCTGGTGGTACCCAAAAAAAATGCAGATCGAAGTCATCAAGAAGGCCCACAACATAGGCCATTTCTCACTAGCCAAGACTGAATCCTTACTTCGAAAAGACTTCTTTTCTAAGATGCCTCATAGAGTTGAAAGTGTGGTACATAATTGTGTCGACTGCATATTGGCAGAAAGGAAGCAGGGCAAGCAAGAAGGATTTCTCCAACCAATTGAGAAAGGTGATGTCCCCTTGGACACTTACCATATTGATCACCTTGGACCTTTTCCTTCAACCAAGAAGAGTTACTGCCACATCTTAGTAATTATTGATGCTTTCTCAAAATTTGTTTGGCTCTATCCAACCAAGAGTACTGCGTCGAAAGAAGTCATCCCACGCCTTGAGCTGCAAGCAACTATCTTTGGAAACCCTCGCCAAATCATCAGTGATAGAGGTACTGCCTTCACCTCTGCCGAGTTTCAAGATTACTGCAAGCACGAAAACGTCTTCCATGTGCTCACCACCATGGGTATCCCTCGTGCTAATGGTCAAGTAGAGCATGTTAATCAGTTGCTTATCCCTCTGCTTACTAAGATGTCTGCCACGGCTCCAGATGAGTGGTATCGTCATTGCATCTTGCTCAACAGCTCATTAACTCCACCCCTCACCGTAGCATCGGTATGACGCCGTTTCAGCTGCTACTAGGGAAGGAGATTCGTCTGAACATAGATGTCCGTTTTCGTGAACTGATCGAAGAAGAAGCTGTTGCTTTATTCATGAATTCTCGTGACGATCTGTGTCTTTAAGCCAAGTCCCAAATTGCGAAGTTACAAAAGGAGAATCGCCTCAACTTCAACAAAAACAGAGTGGCTGCCACGATTTACAGTGTTGGTGATCTAGTTGCCATTCGCGGGTACAACACAAGCCAGGACTAAAATTCCATCAGAAATATCTTGGACCGTATCAAGTCACCCGTGCATTGCATGGCAACCACTATACCGTCCAGAAGATTGGTGAAATTGAAGGTCCTAAGCTTACCTCCTCTTCTATTCCATTTGCATTGCTTAGTTGTATTCTGGGCCTGTTTTGCCCTCATGTATTTGCTTTGTAATTTGTCGGAAGTTTTTCTTTGCCGTTATATTTTATTTTTACGGCCTGTGTCGGGACGACACAGGGTCAGGATGGCCGAGTGTGGGGTTGCCAGATGCCCTCACTAGATGGCGCCCCAGCCACATCACATGCCCTGTTAGTTGCTGTGCTCTAGTTGGGCCGGACGATGAAGGAAGGAAGCATCGGTAGAAGACATATAAAGAACAAAGAAGACGCGTTGGGGCCTAAGATGAAGTTTTCCAGTGATAAGCAATAGTGTGAGTGAAGTCTAGTCTGTGAGTTAATGAGATCGCTTTATTCTGTGTAGTGATGAACTGTGGAACTGAGTAGTCGTTTTTAGAGTCTTATGATGATGTGTGCTTAACGATGTATTATGATTGTGTTGCTGCCGCCTGAGCTGAAGAAGCTGTGTGCTGCCTGTTCTACCGTGCCTGTAATCCTTTCTCAAGGTGTCTAAATAAAATCTTCTCTGAAGAAACACTACAATACTGACCATACATTGATCATTTGAGGGCTATGCTGTCAACATTTAGTCAGTATAAAGTTTGCCATGATGAAGTTCATGCTGCCGATATCTCCTACTGTGTTTCACACATGGCTGTACATGAAATATGGCTGGAAAGTTCTAAATTTTCGAAAGACTAAACAAAAAAACAAGGAGCTCCTAACCAATTGCCCACCTCTAACCTATGTAACCAATACTCTGTGTTCTTCAAGTTAAACTTTAGCCCACCCTTTCTATCGCTTGTCTGACATCGTTTAGGCCCATCTCTATCTGTCCCCTGCAGTCACTCACTTTTCTGATATCATCTGCAAATGCCAGGCACTGAGGGGCCCATTCTCCTACCCCTGTAAGCAGCTCATCCAAAACCAGGATGAAAAGGTAAGGGCTAAGTGCTGAACCTTGGTGCACCCCAACTTTCACTGGAAAATCTATAGTATTCCCCCAAGGTGTCCTTACCCTGCCTGTGGAGCCATCATACATATCCTGGATTATTCTAATGAACCCTTCCTCCACCCACCTTTTTCATAATGTTTCCCAAACTAAAGATGGCATGGAGGTCTTTCTTTGCTGCCCTATTCTTTTCTACCATCTGCCTCAGAATGAAGATTGGCTCCATTGTGGACCTACCTGGCATAAACCCGAACTGATTTCCACAGACACTAGTTCTATCCTGAAGGCGACGTTCCATTACTCTCTCCCATAGTTTCATGGAATAGCTCATTATCTTTATACCTCTATAGTTACTGCAATCTTGGACATCCCCTTTACCCTTGGAGAGTGGTACTATCCAACTCTCCCACCATGCAGATGGCATGAAAAGTTGCTGAAATGTTTCCCTAACCACCTGGTGCCTGTCATCCCTAGGGTGTGCCACACTTGGATGGGGATTCTGTCCAGGCCTACCACTTTTCAGCCTCATCTTCCTAAGTGCCCTGGTTACTTCCTCCTCAGTAACACTGTCGACAACCCCTGCCAATGCAGGATAGGTGGAGGGGCCCCTCTTCTCCTCCAGCTGCACTCAAGAGGTTCTGGAAGTACTCTTCCCACCTGCTCTTTACCCCCTGTGGGGAGAGGAGGATCCTACCCTCACTATCCTTCACTGTTATGGCTTGGGGTGTATCCTTAGCTGCCCTATCCCTTGCCTTAGCCAGCTTGAAAACCTCTCTCTCCCCTTCCTTTGTCCCCAACTGCTCATAGAGGGCCTCATACTGTATTTATTCCAATAAACACTGCATTGTTTAATTATTTTTTGACGTTTTTAGTGCAACAGTTATTTGAGGGTGGCGTTGATTAGAAGGCGGCAGTCATCATCATACCCTTATCCCACTTGTGGCAGGGTCGGGTCAGCTGGCCCACTGAACATCCACTGACTGGGGTCACCCAGCCAGGCGTCTGGAAACCCTCTCTGACGCGAGCCATAGAATCAATGGGGGATTGGTGAAGTGGAGACAGGCAAGCAGAGTCATGTGTGATAGGAGGGTTCTACAGGAAGTTCTACAGAGCAGTGGTTAGGACAACTATGCTATATATGAATCAGAGGGTAGGGCAGCAAAGAAGAGCCATGTCAACAGAATGCAAGCAGCCAAGATGCCAATGCTGCGGTAATGTGGTTCATGAGTGACATGTAGAGAGCTGATAGAATTAGGAATGAGTATATTCAAGGTAGCCTTGGGGTGGTGGTCATTGCCAAAAAAATGAGGGTGAATAGGTTGAGGTGGTATGGACACAATGAGAAGAGGAGGTAGCTCCTTAGGTCCACTTCAGGAATGCAGGTGGTCGGAAGCACCCGGGGTAGGGGGAGACCAAAGCAGACATGGGAGCTGGTTGTCTGTAAAGGTATTGGCAGTGGAAGATAGACGGGAATGGAGGGTTAAAATTCGCAGGCCCAAACCTGCCACAAGTGGGATAAGGGTATGATGGTGATGTATATGAGGGTATGCCAGCCTACCCCACTGTTTGTTCCAAAATACTTTACCACTAGCAAAAAGCGCTGCAGCGATTATTGGAGGGCAGCGTTTATTACATTTTTGGCCCTGATTGTGCAGCGCTTAATAAAGGTTATTGGAATGAATATGGTATATCTATGGTATAAATATGGTATGGAATAAATATGGTATGGAATAAATATGGTATTTCTGGTGCTTGGCCAGGGCAGTGATCCTCCTAGCAGTGGTATTGGCCTGCTTATATTGAGACTTTGATTCCCCATTTCTCATCTCCTGCCACCTGTGGAAAGCAGCCTTGTTTTCCTTGATGGCTGCTTCTACCTCCTCACTCCACCACCAAGTCTGCCTGTTACCCTTGACTGTGCCTCCAACTCTGCCCTGCCCCAAAATGGCTTTCCCACAAGTTCTAATTCTCCTGGCTACCCTGTCCCACATGACATCAGCTGTCCCTTCCCAATTCCAATTTACCTGCCTTTGCACTTCTTGTATGAATTCCTCAGTTTTGGCAGGTAGTTTCCACCACCTGATGACCTGCTCTCCTTTCCAATAATGTGCCTTGCTGGCCGCCTTCACTACGATTTCTATCGTACCTAGCCTATGGCCACAATCGTTTTGGAGTTTTTCACTGGGAAGTGCCCAGCAATCATGGACCTCTGATCTATATCTGTGACATCCCTTGTGGTGACTGGTATGTGGTTAGGTCCTTGTCTCTCTTTCTAAACCAGGTATTTGCCAATGCAAGGCCTAGTGCATTTGCTGTGTCAAGGATTCACTGTCCATCACTGCTAACTGTTACATACCCCCATCCCCCATAGACCTTCCCATAACCCTGGTTATCAATGCCCACATGGCCATTAAAGTCCCCACCAATAACTAGATGCTCATTCCCTTGGCAATGCCCTACCTCACTGACTGCACCAAGTCCTGAAATTCCGTTTGGAAACCCACCTTTGTGGGTTCATCCACACCTGCCTGGGGGCATATGCACTAATGAGGTGCAGCACTACTCCTCACCAAACCACTGTAACTAACAGTAGCCTGCTATTAATGCATTTCCCAAGTGTGACCCCTTGTACTAGCTCACTATCTAAAACCATATTCACCCCATTCTGCCCCCTTCACTTCCTGTGTATATGAGCTTGTACCCCTCCGCAAGGGCCCTTGCCCTACTCCCCTTCCACATTGTTTCTTGGAAGAAAGCTACCTGAATCCTCCTCCTCTTTAGAGTATTTACTAATTCCCCTGTAAGGGTCCCCACATTCCAAGTTCCTAATCTAAGGGTTGCCCCTGTGCTTACTGAACACACACTGGCTGGGGCCATCCCAGCCAGTGCATGTTCAGTTATTGTTGGCACTGCTTGCTGTGGCAGGATGCCAGCCTACCCAATGGAGGACGCCAGGCACACTATCAGCCACAGGGTCCAAGGTCCCAACCCCTGTAGCATCCTGGACTACTGATGATGGTGGCCTGGGGCCCCCTCTGGCACTGGGGTGGCAATCCCCCATGCCACTGGCCTGACAACTCCTGAGGTTTGCATCACATATGTGCCAACCCAGAAGTCATCATGCCAATGCCACTAGATACCAACACGTGTTTACTAATAATAATTTATAACTTATAACTAATATCAACAATTACATATGTCACTAGAGAGAATACATAAGAAAATTTTTATGCTGCAGGAATTTGGCACCTTGCTCTGCACAAAACGGGGTGAATAGTCTGTGAAGACGACACCCACACCCAGCCAGAAGTGTGACTGGAGTGAGAGAAACCCACACAGTTAGGCTTAAACGCCCGACTTTTGTGGGACTCCATTCACTGCCGTTGTCATCCAATTCCACAGCCCTACCGCTCCCTGGAACTTTTGTGGTGTCGCCTTTAAAAAGGCGGTTTTTATTCTTCTTTGGTATCCGTCAAGGCCTCCAAAAAAGCAAAGTTTGTGGACACAAATTGCTTATGCCTTCTGCCACACGCCACCTAGCGGCCAACCAACTGATGTCAGTCCTATGTGATAAAATTTCTTCACACCGTCAGTTAAAATTTTTGGTGTGAGGAAGTGATTTTTTTGCACCCACATGTCAGTTTTGTGTGTGGGGGGCCTTTACCTCCCAACAACCTGAACACATCGATGTGAACACACCGAACTGACACACCGAACTGGTCATGTGTGGCGGCCTTTACAAACGTGGATGATAAGGGTAGTCTGTCAGGGACCCAGTCTGTCAGACTACCAACTGTGTGGGGGTGGACAGGGACCTGGTGGGATATATGCATAAGTGGATGAAGTTGTAAATGAATAGGTATGTTTTTTGGCAGTCACATGTTTTATGAAATTAGCAATGCTTTTGTGTAAAAATAATCGTCAAATCAAACATCATTGTCATCATACAATTCCTGCACCTGTGGCAGGGTCGGGTCTGCGAGTTCTAGCCTTCCACTCCCATCTATCTCCCACGAGATCCCTGTCCACCCCCACACAGTTGGTAGTCCGACAGACTGGGTCCCTGGCAGGCTACCTTCATCATCCACGTTTGTAAAGCTACTTGTAGTAGCGCAGCTCTGCATAACAGCTGTGCTTTGCAGTGTAGTATGATTACGTGGGGCAAAAAGCAAATTTAAAAAACATGTTTTTCACCCAATTGTCGCATTCACCCAATTATCGTATACACCCAATTGTCGTTCACCAAATTGTCATTCACCCAATTGTCGCAGACCTGCTGAGAGAACTGACAGAAGTAGGAATGAGTATATTAGAGATAGCCTAGTGGATTTTATGCCCATGAAAGTGATAATTCTAATTCTTACTCTTTCGTCTCTGGACAAGTGCAAAACACTTGTGCCCCAGCATTCTTTTTTTGCTACCCACCATAAGTGAAGGAAGGAGGAATGATTTACATTTTATATAATTAAAAATTTTGAGATGTTACACAAAGGCAGATGAAGGCAAATTTCTGACATCAAAGTGAAGAGTAATAGGAGTCTCAATAACGTTGAAAGGGTTAGTGTGCCTTTGCAACACCCCATGCATGTACCTTTAAGCAGTGCATGCGCGGGGGGTCGAGAGCTCATAGAAATAGGAATGAGTATAATAGAGATTGCTAGGGAATGGAAGACATTGAAGAAAAACATGAGGGAAAGTCAAATTGAGGTAGCATGGACATGAAATTAGAAGAGGGGAGGTGGTTCTAAACAGGGAAGATGTTTAAAACAGTAACCTACACAACAGGCCCTGGAACGTGTATTTCTAACATCTTCGACTCACCAAAGCGCCACATGTCGTCTTCAAAGTATGGCGAAATAATTTAGGACGCTAAAATGCACTTTTACCTTTAATTCGCTCCTTTTCCCCTTTTCTCATTACGTGTCCATACCACCTCAACCTCTTATCCCTCATTTTTTTTTGGCAATGACCACCACCCCCAGGTTTCCTCTAATATACACATTGCTAATTTCATCTAGAGATGCACTTGCATCTCTGTTACTTGCATTCCATTGATGTGACTTTCCGCACTACTCAACACTCTGATCCGTATAGCATAGCTGGCCTAACCACTGCCCCATAAAACTCCCCTTCCTCCTATCACACAGGACTCTACTTCAGCCATCCCCCATTGATTCTATGGGTCACATCAGAGTCTATCTCCCCTTTTCTTTGGAAAGTTCATCCTAAGTACTAGACGTCTTGCACCTTTTTCACCAGTTCGTCCCTAGAAAGTACTTCACTGCTATTTTCTTGTCCTTCCCAATTGAAAGCTAAGTATTCTGTCCTTGTTTATTTTGTCTATTGTTAGGGGCCGTCTATTGTTAGGGTCAAAGGAAGGGGAGAGAGAGAGAAGTTTTCAAACTGGCGAATGCTAGAGATAGGGCCACAAAACATTTACCCTGAGCCATAACAGTGAAAGATGGCATTGGTAGGGTTCCACTCACTCTGACGAATGTAAAGAGGAGGTGGGAGGAGTACTTCCAAAACCTCTTGAATGAATTTGGGGGAGACGAGCACATTACCACCAATCCTGCACCAGAGGGGCTTGGACTTGGTAACTGACGAGGAAGTAGCCAGGGCACTTAGAAAGATGAAAGGTCGAAAAGCTGTAGGCCCAGATCGAATACCTGCTCAAGTATGGCATAGTTTAGGGAGGACAGGTACCAAGCGGTTAGGGAAACTTTTGAATAAGAAAGCTAGTGGAGATAGAATGCCATCTGCATGGCGTGAGTTTGATAGTACCACTCTACAAGGATAAAGAGGATGTGAGTTGCAACTATAGAGGGATAAAGCTAATGAACCACTCCATGAAGCTCTGGGAGAGAGTAATGGAACGTCGCCTCTGGGATAAAGCTAGTGTCCATGGAAATCAGTTTGGGTTTATGCCAGGTAGGTCCACAATGGAGCCAATCTTCATCCTGAGGCAGATGGTAGAAAAGTATAGGGCAGCAAAGAAGGACCTCCATGCCATCTTTATAGACCTGGAGAAGGCCTTTGACAGTGTTCAACAGGTAACGTGGGAAGTATTGCGAAAAAGGAGGTGGAAGAAGGGTTTATTAGAATAATCCAATATGTATGATGGCTCCATAGCCAGGGTACGGACACCTTGGGGAAACACGAGGGGCTTTCCAGTGAAAGTTGGGGTGCACCAAGGTTCAGCACTTAGTCCATATCTTTTCATCCTAGCTATGGATAAACTGCTGACAGGTGGAGGAAAATGGGCCCCTCAGTGCCTGGCATTTGCCAATGATTTAAGGAAGATTAGTGACTGCAGAGTACAGATAGAGAAGGGACTAAATGAAATAAGAGGAGAAATGGAAAAGGGGGGGGGGGGGTAAACATTAACATGAGGAAGACAGAGTATCTAGCTTTCAATGGAGATGGTCAGGAAAACAATGGGGACGAACTGGTAAAAAAGGTGCAGGAGGTAAAGTACAGTACTTAGGATCAACGTTCCACAGCAATGGGGAGATAGACTCCGATGTGACCATGTAGAAACAATGGGGGGTGGTTGAAATGGAAACAGGCAAGCAGAGTCCTGTGCGATAGGAGGATCCCAATGTAGCTGAAAGGGAAGTTTTACAGGATAGTGGTTAGGCCAGCTATGCTATATGGATAAGAGTGTTGGGCAGTGAAGAAAAGCCATATAAATAGAATGCAAGTAGCCGAGATGCGAATGCTGTGCTCCACGCGTGGTGTGTCTAGAGCTGATAGAAATAGGAATGCGAACATTAGAGGTAGCCTGGGGGTGGCGGACATCGCCGAAAAGATGAGGGAAAATAGGCTGAAGTGGTATGGACACATTATGAAACGGGGGAAAGTGGAACTCGTTAGGTGCATCCCAGGAATGCAGATAGTTGGCAGCATTGGGGGCAGGGGGAGACCGCAGCTGACGTGGAGGCAAGTTGTCCGGAGCGACATGGCCGCGTGCGGAGTGGGAGGGGACCTGGTGGGTAACAGACGGTAGTGGAGGGCCAGAACCCGCAGATCCGACATCTTAGACCCTCATCGTCAAAAAGATGAGGGAGAATTGGCTAAGGTGTTATGGACACGTTATGAGAAGAGGGGAAGAGGAACTCGTTAGGTGCATCTCAGGGATTCAGGTGGTTGGCAGCATCCGGGGTAGGGGGAGACCAAAGCAGACGTGGGAACAGGTTGTCCAGAGGGATATGGCGGGGTGTGGGGTGGACGGGGACCTGGTGGGAGACAAACGGGAGTGGAGGGCTAGAACAGTGCAGCCCCGACCCCGCCACAGGCGGGACAAGGGTAAGATGATGATGATATTTGTCTTTAGCCCTCCCATTTCTAGGGCTTCTCTGATATCATTTAGGCACCCTCTCCACCTGTTCTCTGTAGTCACCGACATTTCCAATATCATTAGCAAATACCATGCACTGAGGGGCCCATTCCTCTCATTCCGTCAGCAGCGGCAATTTACTGAGCTTCATACCCGAGACAACATCCTATAGCCCTGGGCCATTGGTGCACACTCATTAATGCAGTTTTGAAGGGGTATTTTTAATTTTAGGCATAGGGAAATGATATATCAAAATTTCACCTTTTTTAGAGCTATGTGATGCGATGCATTGTCCTGAAAAAACTACTGCCAAAATTTTTGAACTGTTTTAGGAAGTGAATGTCACCCTCCATCAACTATAACTTTTTCCTAACCATTATTCAGCACTAAGTCCATACCTCTTAATTCTAATTATGGACGAGTTGCTGGCGAGAGTAGGAGAATGGGCTCCTGTGTGTATGGTAGCTGCCAATGGTGTAACAAACGAGTGAGTTAGCATAGTGTTTTTAAAAGTAAACGAGCCGATAGTGATCAAGGATGTCAAAATTGCAGGACTCGCTCCTGTTCAGCAGAATCCTGCCTTGGTATTGCAATAGGTAGTGTGCTCCAATTATTGCGCCAGTTGTTCCAGGTTCGATACAGGATCATGGAGGCTGAACTTCATTCGAGCGAGAGAGAGATACCTTCCTTCAGATAAGAAGTAAAGCGGAGGTCCCATGTAGTGCACGATGGCATTTCAAATAAAATAACTGCATTGGGTGGCTGAATTGCGTTTGACACACCAGTTCTCCTAAGATCAATAAAGCTAAGCAATGCAACCCAAGTTAGTACCGATATGGGTGGCTAGTTGGGAACGTTGGGTGCTGATAATTTCCCCTCACCTACATCACCCACTCTTACCTCCCTGTCACCCACGAGCTGCCTCCACAGGGTCCGGCCCATTATGGCTGCTTGGTCGACTCCCCAACCAACTGGCATAACATACTACTGTGCAATGGGTAGATGAGGCAAAATTTGTCATCAGAGTGCTTTCACTAAAAGTGGACTGACAAGTGGCAGCTTTCGTCGGCTGCTGGCTGTGGAAAAACTCCATTCAATATATCACCCTTGTGCCAATTAAAGGGACAAGATGGGTACCCAACCCTGCCATAGGCAGGAAGAGGATTAGGAGTTACTTGCTTTCTTGTTTGGTAAATAGCGTTAAGTACAATTGGCAAAACGTGGCTCACAAACCACATTTGGCTCTTCTATGTTCAAGTTACATTGCATTCTATTATTCACGTAATTCTAGCTTGTATCCCTCCCCAAGGGCTCTTCGTCGAACCCCCTTCCACTTAAGTTTACTGCAAGAAGGCTACACTAATCCTTCTATGCTTTAGAGCAGCGTTTCCCAACCTGTGGTACGTGCTGGTTGGTGGTACGCGAAAAATACTCAATAATGGCGGACATAAAAAATAAAAAAAATCATGAAAATATCATAGAAATGTTTTGTCCTATAATTCATAAAAATTATTTTAATTAATAATATTACACAGTAAAGTTGTTAATACTGTATGTATAGTCAATGATTGGCAATTTCCTTAACAATATTAATATTTGAGGGAAAATTTTTGGACGAGCAACACGTCTTTTATAATAGAGGGGGGGTATTTTTTGTGGAGCGTCCCATTTTGAGTTCTGGAAAATATGGTCACCCTATAAAATTTATAATGCAAATTAAATTAGACTATTTTTCACTGGTATGGCCAATAGTGGAGTATTGTAGTTCAATTTGCTTTCCCTTTAGGCAGAGGTTACTTGGGAAATTGAAATGATACAAAGGAGGGCTGCAAGAATTGTGCTGCATCGCTTCTCTCATAGGTTGAGTGTCTCAGACATGATAACAGAATTAGGATGAGACTCACTACTGAGGAAGCAGGTATCTGACAGCATTACGCTTTTTCACAGATTGCTGAAATTAGGATATGAGGGTACGCCAGGGGCAGCTTATCCCTGGTAGACTGTAGAGGAGAAAGGATCATCCCTTCAAACTGAAGGAGGTCGGGGCACGAATAGACTTGTATTACTGGTCTTTTCTTCCAAGGGTCATTCGGCAATGGAATTCTCTCAGTGAAGATAATGTCAGGAAGTTTCTGCAAGAAGGCCCCATTATAGCAGGTATGCAATATTTTGCAGAATAGATGTTATGCTTCAGGTTCCTTGGGGTTCAATGGGTTATAAATTAGGAATGTGAGTCATTCTCTCCACTGTCAATTTGGCCTATCAGGGCTGCTTGCAGTGTATTCAATTAGAATTAGAAAATAACATTTTTATGAAGTGGTACAACTTAGCGTGATGTACTACCAAGTGGTACGCGAGCCAAAAAAGGTTGGGAAACGCTGCTTTAGAGCAATGTTTTTCAACCAGGGTTCCACAGAACATAAGAGTTTCGTGAGGTCCGCCCAAGGGTTCAGCCAATGGAAGGTAAAATATAAAAATAATTAAAACACAAGAAACAAGAACGACTTTTGTCTGTCGAAGATGAACTTCGGGTGTCTCTCTCAAACAGTAGGCCACGAATTCAACTGCTTATGATAGCACGCGCACACACGCCTGTATCAATTAATGCTTTTTTTCTGTCACTGTATGGGGTTCCACGAAAGGTCTAAATGTTCCAAAGGATTCTGCAAGAAGTCTAAATGCTCCAAAGAATTCCGTCTCAATAAAAAGGTTGAAGATCACTGCTTTAGAGTACTCACTATTCCCCTGCTTTTCCTGTAAGGGTCCCCACATTCCACGTCCTTATCTAAGATTAGTCCGTATTCCAGATGAGAATGTTCTGACTGGGGGCACTCCAGCCAGGCGCCTGTAACCAGCAGGAATATTGGACAGGGTACCAGAGGGGGGTTACCGACCTACCTCACAGCAGACACTCGATCTGCTATGAGATCCAAGGATTGCACCCAATGACACTGCCGGTTCGCACTGGCCGGTTCGCTCGCCCCTGACGACCGCTGACCCTGGGGTTTTGATCCCTGCACCATAAGTTGTCCTTCTTGTATTGACATTTTTCTTTTAATTTTAGGATTTTGATTTAGCGGGGACCCACCCGTATAGTTTAGTCTGTAGAAGTTACCTATGTTATTTCGCTCCTGCCCTCCATCCATGGAAGGAGTGGTCACTTAGGTGCCAGCCCCCCACCCCATGTGTGACGTGGACTCTCCTATCCGCTGTTTGGAAACGCGGCACCACAAACCCTGATTAAAGACTGCAAATTATTCCAAATGCATTTTGCAACTCACATTTGGTTCCCATAAATAAAAAGAGAAAGATATTCTCTTAGATGATTCCTACTTTGTAATAAATATTAAAATTAAAACTCATTTCAAAATAAACAAGCACTGCTTCAAAAACAACTTTTTATATGATAACAACATATGAGCTTTAATGATCATCAGTTCATTAAAGTAAGCATTGGTGTAAACATTATCACATCTTTCAATCGCCCTTACTTTTACACTTTGCTTTGACTGTGGTTATTGTTGTCCTTTCTGAACTTTTCTTCCCCGAAGTGAACAATAATTTCTCATTTGACAAGCAGGGCCTGCTTATAAATAAATTAAAACATCAAAAGGTCAATAAGATAGTCAAAGAAACGTCAAACTCGCATGAAAGACTAACGTTCGAAAACGGAAAACCAGTGAAGAAAGCTAGTTGTTTTGGGGCTTTTGAATACACTTCTACACAGGTACTAATCCAATTCGCAGGATTATTATTTTCACTTTTGGCAATGGACACAATTGAGTAAGGTTCCAAAGAGGACGCAAAGATGAACAGCGATGGCAACTCCATGTCTCCAAGGCTATGAACGGAAGTAAGTTCACCAGCACACGAAAAATGCTGAGGCGATTCCTTCATTCCCCTAGGACATTTGCTACTAATTTAAAAATTTGGCGGCACACAATTAAAAATTTGGGCAAACAACGCCAAAGAAAATATACAAGTTGTAACCTAACCCTACGCAAAAACCCCGCCTCATTGGCGCAGTGGGTATCGCGCTCGGTTACTTCGTCAGTAGTTTTTCATTTGATACTGGGCCGAGGTGGGTTCTTTCCGGTGAGGGAGAAGCCCTGAGAGCGCATTCTTTAGGATTAGAAGTAAAACCAAGGTCCCGTGTGCTGTACGATGGCACCTGCACGTGAAAGTACCCTCTCTCTTATGGAACGGGTAGAGGAAGCACAATTTCGAGGTGCAGGAGCTCGCCCCCCTGGCCTCGGTGGAATGTCCCAAGAACAGTAGAAAGACGATAAATAAGCATAGGGGTTGCAGCTTTGGTCGGCTACCGGCTGTTGGAAAGCACTGTCCAATATATCGCCCTTGTGTCCATTCAGAGGTACAAGATGGGTACCCGACCCTGCCATGGACGGGAAGAGGATTAGAAGTTGCTTGTAACCTAGCCCTATGCACACATCAAGCGGGTGACTAGTAGACTAATCTACTACATAGCTTTGTTAATCAGTAGTCAGAACTAATATTCATGCCCAATGGTTCAGCCAGTCCCTTCTACGAAGATAAAACCGATTGAACTACTTATTCGACGTCATTTATGCATGGGTATTCACAGTGACAGCACATTTCATGAATCTTGCGGCACACTAAAGTGTCGTCGCACAGTGGTTGAGCATAGCTGCCCTAGGAGGAAATGCTAAATATATCGATATTGATTGACGAAAATGGTTTTAATGAAGTCACTTGAGGCGAACATTTTAAAAACGTTAATGAACATTTGTACACCCTTGCCAAGAATATTTTGTTGGAGACCCAGCTTTAAATGCGGGAAAACACTGTCCAATACATACAGTACTGTAACCCTTGTGTCCATTCAGAGGGGCAAGGTGACTACTTGACCCTGCCATAGGCAGGAAAAGGGTTAGAGGTTGCGTTTGTAGGAAAAGAATTTCAAATTTTCAAATGGCTCGGGACAATGTTCCAGGAACGCGCGGAACCCGCCTCGGGCCAGCCCTGGGGCCAAAAGAGTAGGGATAGAAAGGGGAATCCAAAGCTGCTGATTTGATACTCATTTATACAGCCTTCTGATTGGCAATCGTGACCTACCATTTGGTTGCTATTCGCGATCTGATGAAAAAGTTCCAAACTGTCCATAACACAAGTCCCGTTAAACCAAGGATCCAAAATATTGCTACGTGACTAAAAATTTGTATACATATCTCTTTAGGAATCAATTAGATGACTGCGATGATAGTGAATGATAGAAAATACCATCATCAACTTACCGTGGCAAAGGTAAAGTAATGATATGCCAGCCGAATTTTGCTATTATCAATAATTCAGTTATAATAATTGACAGCATCAACCATGACTGACGTCCAAATTTCCGGCAGTTTCTTTATAATGAAAATAAAATGTATTAAAGATATGGCCACCAATGTATGACAGAAAGAATTCAAGAAATACTGACGGGTCATCCAGGTACTGAAACGTTTCACGCATAGATATAGCACCAACTAGCAAAAACATTACAAGTCTAACAAGATTAAGGTAATGGGCCGGAGGCACCCAAAGAATGAATTTCAGATAAAAAGTGTTCAGCTCAGCGGTTAAAAACTGTCAACGACAATCAATTTAGCATTCAATCACACCCCTTAGAAAAGGAAGAAATAGTGGGGGAAAGACTCACGATTAGAATTAGCAACAGCATTGAAACCCAGCGAGTAAGGCTAGATGTGGGTTTCCAATCAAAATCGATCCAACTATGAGGTCCAAATTGCGCCAAGATTCTCCGAATTTTGCCGCCGTACGTTGGAATATTCCAAAGACCACGCCAATGATACGGTTTCATGGAAAAGTGTTGCAAACTCTTCATTCCCAAATAGATTCCAAGCCCATTACAAACCAAGGCGTCCAAAATCCACTGCAGATAGATAAACGTTCCCACTGTTAAACATTTGAGTTCCGTCACCAGTATACGTGGCTCGTCTGATTCCTACCTACATGATCCCACCAACATTCGCTGAAATTCGGCAGTTGATGTTCAAGCGTATATTCCAGAATCTCAAACATTACACTGATGACCGTGCAGAGCCACCAGTCTCGAAGTACCAAAGTCTGAAGAGAAATGTACAGTATTTCGAATACGTATCTCGCATTGTGTCATAAGATATTTGAATAAAAATAAAGAATTCAAACCTTGAGCCACCACCCAAAGAAATGTGTTGGAACAAACACATCCAGCTTATCCTTGAAGAAGAGATGAACGTAACGACAAAAGAACTCCCAATCAATTAGAAAAACATGTGGCAGAAAACGTTCACTTACTAAAACGTTGTGCCAGGGATCATCTGGAAAAGCATGATCATATACCAGGCATGTTCCACCATATGCTTTCTCATCTAGTGGTTTCCCAAGGTTTTGATCGAGATGCTGCAAAATTTTTCTGGCATCGTCAACTGTCTGAAATGTAACAACAAAAGCGGCCAAACAACAAAAATTACCTCTTAAGTCACTATTATTGTTCCTCAGAAATGAATAGCGTTAATGGAGAAATTGAAGACACCTAAATCTAGGGTGACCATTTGTCCCGGATCTCTGCTCTCCGTCCGCCGCATGTATACACGTCCCGGAAAAGTCCGGGAATTAAAAATTTGCTTAGTGATTTATGAAAATAAATTTAGCCTCTATAGCAGTGTTTTTCAACCAGGGTTCCCCGGAACATAAGGGTTCCGTGAGGTCCGCCCAAGGGTTCCGCCAATGGCAAGGTAAAATGAAAATAACATGGAAAACACAAGAAACGAGAACGACTTTTGTCTGTCGAAGATAAACTTTGGGTGTCTCAAACATTTCGCCACGTTTTTTGTTTGTTTGTTGGAGTTTAAGGTCCCGTCAACTACAAGGTCATTAGAGACCCGTCCACTGCATAGTTCTAATGCATATACTGCACAGACACTACACTAATGCGACGATTATTGGGTATTAGCAGTACCCAGCTTTCCCGAGCGACTACCCATGTCAGTACTAACTGGGCTTGCGTTGCTTAACTTCAGTGATCAGACGAGAACTGGTGTGTCCAACGCAACTCGCGGCTCCCATTTCGCCACGAATTCAACTCCTTATGCTAACACACACCTATATCAATTAATGATTTTTTGTGTCACTGTAAAGGGTTCCGCATAAGGTCTAAATGATCCAAAGGGTTCCACGCAAAGTCTACATGTTCCAAAGGGTTCCATTCCAATAAAAAGGTTGAAAAACACTGCTCTATAGTATAGTTCCGTACAAATGGCTAAGGTGGAGACAGGCAAGTGGATTCCTGTGCAATCACCGGGTCCCAATAAATAGAAAGGCAAAGTTTACAGAACTGTTATTAGGCCAGCTATGCTGTATGGGTCAGAGTGTTAGGCACCATGAAAGGAGAATGCAAGTGCCTGAGATGCGAAAGCTGCGCTACATCAGTGGGGTGTCACGAGCCGTTAGCATCCAAAACGACTACATTAATGGTTGCTTGGGGGTGGGAAACATGTGATGAGGAATTTCTTCTCTCTATTATGGGACTGCAGGTGATTGGTTGTTTGTAGGTGTTTCAGGGCCCTTCAACTACAGCGTCATTAGAGCCAGGTCCACAGCATAGTTCGTATGCAGAGACTGCACAGACGCTACAGTAATGCGACGATTTTTGGGTATTAGAAGTACCCAGTTTTCCCAAGAGGCCACGCATGTCAGTACTAGCTGGGTTGCGCTGGTTAACATCAGTGATCAGAAGAGAACTGGTGTGTCCAAAGTAATTCGCCGGTCCCCAGATGATTGGTGGCACCAGGAGTAGAGGAAGACCAAATCTGACGCGGGAGTAGGTGATACAACGGGACATGGAGACGTTCGGGGTGGAGGGGAGCCTGGTAGGGGATAGACGCGAGTGGAGGACAAGAACTCGCAGATCCGACGGAGGGGGTCAAAGTCCCGGATTGGCCCGCGGAGAAAATGGTCACCCTACCTAAATCACAACGAATAATACCTGGAATAAAATATAGATGAGGAACAACTGGTACACGATGGAAGCGCAGAAAACAAACCTCCACAAGGCTGAAAATGGAATAAAATGATAGCATGAATAATTTAGCTACTCCAACAATGTAATTTTTTAAATTCGTTCAATAGATCAACTTCAAAAGCTATTTAGAAATATAAAGGCTTCATTCTTAGACCAGCGTTTCTCAACCGTTTTCCACCAACGGCACACCCAGGAGCACATGAAGATATCATGGCACACTTTGAATGAAAATCCTCATTCATGAGTGGACCCCAATCACAATTGAGGTGACAAGATAGATGTCACCGTTACGATCAGAAAGAGTAATCGTAAATGTTTACCGTTCATAGCACGTGTAATCCAATAACTATACCAAATTTTCTTATTTTAAGGTGTACCACAACATTTTCCAACGCCACACTGGTTGAGAAACACTGCTCTAGATAATCATCTATTCGTGACTTTCAAAGACAATAGCTCGGTTAATATTAACATGCACTTCACTGCCCCCTCACCAGGATGAGGTCGAAGGAAAACGCCATCAGAAATTTGGGTCACTCCCAACAGGATGAATACAAGGATACAGGCCACAATTCCTCTGAAATAACAAGGCAAGACAGAAAAGAGTAAAACGAATCTTTAGCACAGAGGTGTCAAACATCAGTTATGGGTCGCTTTTCCAACAAGTGAAATTCACGTGACCCATCCGATATGTATCTATTAATATTATCACTCAGTGTGCTTTTCAAAATTCATAGTTTGATTGAATACTTATTTAACTAAAAAAATATCGAATCGGTTATGATAAAAAATTATTATAAAGCGAAAAAAAAACAGTTACTAATAGCTAACAACAAAAGCCAAAGAAAATATACAGTGGTAATAATGAACATGTCTTCATATTTGAAATAATTAAAATTGATTGATATACAATCGAACTAGGATATAATGAATAACGAAGTCCTCAGATTTTACATGGATGATCATATATCACATGGAAAACTCTCCAGTTATAATGAAAACGTTCCCCAGATATAGTGAAGCTTTTAAATTACCTTATCGTACAATTAGGGATAGTCACCAACCGCTTTACTTGCAGCATTCTCCTCTAAGGCAGAAGCCAGCCTACCTAGGTATTGTACAATGGGATACGATATCGTATTGGGGAATATAAAAACAATGAAAGGCGAAACCCCAAACTGCAACCCAAGGAAATGATAATAAAAAGTTATAGTATGCATATGAATTCTAAGGGCAGTCGCACATGGCCAACTCAAAATCGAACGTCCTGAAATTTTTAGTCATGGCAGCTATTTAACACTTATGTCAATACCTGGAAATTTCCACATTATTCAATAGCCAGGGTACCCATACTGAAAGAAATAGAATGCAGGCTAACAAATGTTTCAACATTCAGGTATTTCTGAAGCTATCATATCTATTGATACATGACGTCCCATAGGTGGTCTTTATCCATTGTTCTACTATAATCTTTAGACCATAGGCAGCCAACCTTCTGTGCAACTAGCATTTTCTGGTCATTACTTATTACCAAAAACCCATTGTGTTGAACATTCAAAGACGTGTGGTTCATGCATTTGTTGTCCCAAACGACAGCAATCTCTTACGTTTATTTATTTATTTAATTACTTTACGTACAAATCGTACACAAATAAATACACTAACAATGACCACTAGCACATAATCAAGCAAAAATGATCATGGAGAGACGACCACACATACGAACACTGCAGACCTTACACCATAAGGGAGCATGTTCCATTGTGGGAAACAGTTAATTGGGAAGAAGCGGCAGTGTACATCACGGGGGGGGGGGAAGAGAAGTAACAAACAAGAACCGCTGTGGCAGTCTCACTTGTGCTGCTGAATGAAAGAAGTGGGTTATATAGTGACAGGGGTGCTTATGATCTCTTAGTGCACAAGACAATGTAAAAAGATTACAAAACTCAAGATACAGGGGAAAAGGTAAGAGACCAAACCTCTTGCAAACCAGAGTAATACAACTCCCTCAAGGCATACAAAATGCAGCTCATACCACACGGTTATAAGCATGGCAGAGGGTGGTATGGAGTATTAAGGTAGTCCCAGCCAACACCGGGCCGAGTAACGGATTATCGGGAGCACTTTTAGACAGAAGATAACGGCAAGTTTAAAAGCAGCTACAAGATGCCTCAGACGTGCAAAGAGGTAGACTAAAGAAGTAACCTTGGCAACCAGGGTTTATATGCTGAGCCATTGAGAGGCGGGAGTTGAAGGTAATCCCTAGGACCTTAATAGGGTGCATGCATGGGAAAAGATAATGGTTAGCAGAGTAGATAGGAGAAGAGTGAAATACCAGAATTTTAGTCTTTTCGGTATGGAGATGCATATGCTGCCCGCATACCACTGGGAGACATGGGCCACAAGAGCAATGGCATCCATTAAGGTTTGATTAAGATAACCAGGAGGGCATGAGGTACCAAAGAAGTTGTCATCCACGAATGGCCATAGTTGCCAGTTATGGCACTGGGAGGGTAGCTCGGCTGTGGCCAGGTAGAACAACAATGGGCCTAGGATCAATCCCAAGGGATGAATACGAGTGCCAGGGATAGTCCAAAACTTAACTGCTCTATTTTGAAGATAAGATATGAGTATATTAATCAGGTGTGGATTAGAAAGGCTGGAAGTAATAGCAGTAATGAGGTATTGGTGATCCACCAAATCAATGCTTTTTCCACATTGGTTTTAATCAGCATAAATACTTCACCCACTGACCACACGTCAAGTATAGCACACAGAATGCCAAGGATTACATGGATGACCGATGAATTTTTCTTGGAACTGTTTTGTGAAGGTGGGAGAGCTTCAGTGATGGGCTTTGACACAGGTCAAGGATCCACCACTCAAGAATCTTTGAAAGTGCTGGTAGCACAGCCAGAGGGTGATAGTTCTTAGGATCGATCTTGCTCCCCCTTTGTGTATGAGGGTAATAAAGGCCGTCTTCCACAAAGAGGGGAGAAGCCCAAATACCATGCAGCAGTTGATCAAGAGGCAGATGAATTGAAGGTTTGGTAGGGAACATATCTTGAGTACTGTCACGGGTATGCCATCAGGGCCAGTGGGAGACCTGTGTCGGGACTGACTAACATATTGACATAAAGCAGTCATTGAGAGATGTGGTGGAGAAAACAGTTGGGGTGGACAAGGGACCCCAAGGTATTGCATTGAGCTCCCAACGAATTAGCTAGAATATCTAGAATAGTGTGACCCAAATCAGGAGTAATAATAGTGGGCAGCTCCACAGATAACTGATGGATATAGGTCCAGAGTGAGTGAAGTGATGCATTGAGGTTGACCACCTGACATTTGGCACGCTTGATCTTGCATTTATATTGGGAACACTGTGTTCTAAACAGGGTCAAGGCCTGTGAGGTCCCCATGGTTTTCCACAAGGTATAAGAACAGATGAGTGCATTCCTGAGTTGGGTAAGCAGAGGAGTCCACCAGGATCGGAGGCGACGATTAGATGAAGTACGAACAGAGCAGGAATAGGATAAGGCATGTCACCAAGACAGTTGGGGTCACAAGAGTCCACAGC
>JAAFCE010001036.1:64730370-64753337 GCA_013389805.1 Trigoniulus corallinus | reverse complement strand
GGTAGGCGTTTATTTATGGTCACCTCAGTGAGGAGCCTACATCGACCGAGAACAAGTCGGCCCAAACACACAAACAACCACGATGTAGTATCATCCTGTCCAGAACTCGTCATAGACAAAGACGACAGTGGTGTTGTCCTATCTGGGGCTAGATGAAGTCACCCCTTTTAGTCGCCTCTTACGACATGCAGGTTTGCAGTGTGCCTATTCTACCCCGGGCACACACGGGGATAGTGAGACGAGGTGACGAGGAGCCTCGTTAGGACCATACGGGCGAGACAGTAGCTGACATGGGAGGAGGTTGTCCGTAAGGCTATGTCGTGTGGGGTGGACGGGGACCTGGTGGGAGATAGATGAAGTGGAGGGCTAGAAACCGTAGGCCCGACCCTGCGACAGGCGGGAAAAGGGGGTTGATGATGATGACGTGCACGAGAAGCGTCAGACAAGCTCCAAGTTATAAGCTCGGACAGCTCTGAAGGCGACAGACGAAAACGAGAAATCTTATGATTTCTTTCAATCTTACCGTTAGATTTATTTTAGAACTCACCAGAAGAAGGTAATGGTGCCATCGTCATAAACTCTTGTCCTGTAGCTTTCCCAGTCATGAGCAGTATGAAATTTTGAATCCGTGTTATTGGCTTTGCCAATGGAATTAATTGAACTTGCCTTGTCACACCGTTGTCGCTCGTTCATTCTGGTTTTCTTTACAAATATCGACTGAATATAAGTTGAACCTCAGTAACGTAATAAACCGTTCCACCACCTTCTTTTTCCTTTTAGAAATTCTTAGTAATATTGCATTACAAGAAACCCACCAAACCACCAAATGTACCGACGAACAACAGTCGAATCAACAATTTGCTGTGCATGCAAACACACAGTATAACTTCATACACATTTTTGAAATCCAACAGGAGAGAACGGTTACGCTTCCTTGCGCCTTAAATTTCAATAAAAAGTAACATTTCCTCAGCGCTATCGAAACTTAAATCTTAGCTATTAGCTTAGCTATGATGACACTCCTACGGCGTTCCAAAATTCAACTGATCAACAAACTCATCAGCGTTGCGTGGGGTCGGCGGTTTAAGTCTGATTTCACGCTACTTTTGCTGATCCCGTCGTGCATCAGTACAGCGTGTGCGTCGTCTACACAGATAGACGCCGTGCTGTGCGCGAACTGAGTGTCCAGTTTCCCTGCACCGGGAAAATTATTTAGTTATTTTTAATTAGTTATTATTCAATTATGTATATCTACTGAGTATTTGGGTAATGTTGTCTTTAAAGACCCCCCCCATACACGTGCAGTTTCATCTTCAGTTCCAACTGTTCATTTCGAACTGTACAGTTAGATCTCTACGTGTGTGGGGAAATCTCAATTGAAATTTTTGAACCGAAGATCCTTTGGAGTCGCAAAGATATTTAACTGAAGATAAAACTGAACGTGTATTGGGGGCTTTAAAAGCTGCCACAAACTCTCCAACTTGTTGGGCCAACCTCCCAATCAACCCAATAAACTGTGTAGTCCACAGAACATATACCCTAAACTAAAAGCCCCCCCCCCCCTACATGCAGGGCCGGCGTTAGGGCGAGGCGACCAAGGCAACCGCCTTGGGCCCCGCGCTGGTGAATTAAAAAATTTAATAAACGCTACACAAAATGAAGGTATTGCAATATTTTTGGTGTTTCTACTTCTCAAATATTCTTTAATTCAATCTTGTACTTCTAACTTGTTACATTTCTAGTTGAAACACTAAGGTGTTTTGAACTGATTTTGTGATTTTGTGTTTGTGTTGTGATTTTGTGTTGTGAGTTTCAATAAATGAGCCACTCACTTGCCAAATCGATTAACTCCATAAAACAGAAAGTGGAGAAATTTGATGTTTTTAAAAGTTCCCTTTAAGACAAAATTGAAATAAACATTGTATAATGCATAAATGAAGATGTAGCTTTCATCTAAAGACAAGTAGAATAAAGGAGACAGAATAGCCTTGGTGTAATAGTTATTTTGGGTAATTACAGGAGTTAATCGATTTGGCAAGTGAAAGAAAAGTAATAACATCAAAATCATCATCATCCCACCCTTATTCTGCCAATGGTGGGGTCAGGTCTGCAGGTTCTTAAACTCCACTCCCATCTACCCCCACAAAGATTCCTCCACCCCACAAACCTCCATGTCCCTCTGCACCACATGCTCTGGCGTCCGTTTTGGTCTTCCCCTCTCCTGGTGCTCCAACACATGCAGTCCCATAATGGACCTAATGAGTTCCTCCTCCCCATCCTCACTACATGCCTATACCACCTCATCCACTGTTCTCTCATTTTCTCTGTGATGTTTCCCACCCCAGCCTACCTCTAATGTAATCATTACACATTCTGTCAGCTTGTTTTTTGTTTGTTTGTTGGAGTTTAAGGTCCCATCAACTACAAGGTCATTAGAGACCCATCCACTGTAGAGTTCTGATGCAGAGACTGCACAGACACTACACTAATGCGACGATTATTGGGTATTAGCAGTACCCAGCTTTCCTGAGCAACCACCCATGTCAGTACTAACTGGGCTTGCGTTGCTTAACTTCAGTGATCAGACGAGAACTGGTGTGTCCAACGCAACTCACCGCTCTGTCAGCTTGTGACACCCCACTCATGTAGTGCAGCATTCGCACCTCAGCCACTTGCATTCTCCTTCATGGTTCTTCCTAGCTGCCCAACATTCTGAGCCATACAGCACAGAAGGCCTAACGACCATTCTGTAAACCTTTATTGGGACTCATTCAGGACTCCACTTGCCTGCCTTCACTTCAGCCATCATGCATTAATTCTGTGTGTCACGTCGGAATCTATCTCTCCATTGCTCTGTAAAACTGATCCTAAATAACGAAACTCTTGCACCACTGGTATTCCCTCAATGCACGACAACGAATCTCACCCCCTTGTCCCTGGCCACTAAAATTGAAAGCTAGGTACACTCTCTTTTTCATGTTCACCTTAAGGCCGCCTCTTTCCATTGCTGTTTTAATGTCTGTAGGCCCTTTTGTGCATCCTCTTTGGACTCCTCAAACCTTCCCACATCATCAGCAAATACCAGGCGCTGAGGGGCCCATTCCCCTATTCCCATCAGCAGCTAGCGTTAATGTATAGTGGCTAAGTGCTGACCCTTGATGCACCTAGCCTGCACGTTGAAGCATGCAGTATTTTCCCATGCTGTCCTGACCGTAGCATTGGAACCAAATAACACCCAAATGAGACTCACATTATATATTTTTGTTGCCGACCCCAACTGTTTGACACCCACGAGATCCTTCAGTTTTAGAGCAAACAAACTAGTGGCTTATATTTTTTTTTTAAATCATGACAACCAGAAATATAAACATATAAATTTTGCTTATAATAAGCTACTGATGTAATAAGATTAGGAAATGGCAAAGGTTTTTCTAAGTCAAACGAAAATACTAAAACTTTATCAAATTGTGACATTCAATCTGCAGCCATTTGGCTGTGAGCCTGTTCATCCTATTTAGATGAGTGGCCTTTTCAATTTTTGCTATCCAAATTCCCTCACTATCGAAGACAGAATTTTCATAAATGCAGTGATTTACATTAGAGTATGGAGTGAGTCAGAATGGCTTCTGAAAGAAATTATTAATTATTCACTGGCAAAAGAAATTTTTGATTTTTAATTTATATTATTTCGGAAATGTGTTATACATAATAAAAGTTATGTCTGAACAAGTGCTTGGACACTAAAATTTCAAAAAGTGGAGTTAATCGATTTTGCCTGTGAATGGCTCAAATCGTTTTATTTTGATTTCATGTGTGTTTAAAGAAATTAAAGTCCTGTATTGGAAGGCAAGCAATTTTATACCACATTTATTCTAATTAACAGCACTGTCTAATAACCAGCACCCTCCAATAAATGGCACCACAAAAAAACTCTTGAAAAAAAATAAATGGTGCGCCATTTATTACAATAAATATGGTAAATTTTTTTACTGGGGCCCCGCTCTAGCCTGCTACCTTGGACCCCACAAACTCTAGCGCCGGCCCTGCATACATTCTCAGTTTCATCGTCCATTTTATCTTCAGTTAAATCTCTATACCACTCCAAAAGATATCAGTTCAAAAAATTTCAATTAAAAAGTTTGATGAGATTAACCTACACACATACCGATCTAACTGTACAGTTTGAACGGTAGATAAAACTGAACATGTATGGGGGCCTGAACCCTAGTACCATATGAATGACATAGTTACTAAGTATTAGTCTGTCAGACTACAAAAGTTTGTTTTGTAGAAAAGAAAACGATAATGATTGTAAAAATTTAGAAAAACTGTTTTAATATTCTGCAAACATTTAATATGATTATAGCAAAAAAAAATCACACTATTCATTTTTTTTCATATTGAAAAAAATCTTTCCTCTGCACTCACCACAAATTGCTTTTAACACACATGGCAGTAAAACGTAGTCATTCTGTGTGGTTTAGAAGGAAAGAATGCGAAAATTTTTATTTTTCCTGGCCATGGAGGTGCAGATGGCTTTCCAATAATTGTTTCATTCAAAATTTCAGAGAGCAGTTGTTTGAGTGGTTGGGGCAAAGTTGCAATAGTCTGACATCATTATAAACCATAGTCACACTATGGTGTCAGTTGTAAAACTATGAGGATGCATACTGCAGCTAAGATAACAGGCAAAAGCCTAAACAGACACAGGTAAATTTGGAAAAAGCCTCAACAGACACAGCTAAATTTGGCAGAAGCCTAAACAGACACTAACATAGATGGACAACAGCCTAAAATGCCAGAAAGAAAAGAGCATCTAGATACAAGTGAGCTCTCAACCCCCTGGGGGTTATCCTCAAGTGAGGTGGAGAGATCTGGACTGACTCCTAGTCAGCATCTAAGTTCATGGCATCTATCACAGTGACTAAGGATGTGTGTCACTGTGAGAGGTCCCCAGCAGCAGTAACACCACAGTAGATCCTTACCCCATAGTATGTAGGAGTGGGTGAGGAATGTGTGACTGATTCACAGCCATGCAAGCACACCCTCCTCCCTATGCAACTAGTGGCACGAGGACATGCAGAGCTTGTTGGTGGTCTCTGCAAATCATTCGATTTGTTGTTTGTTGTTGTTTTAGGGCCCTTGGTCATTAGGGCCCAGAAAGACAATCATCATGGTGGAGGTGTAAATGGCCTTCCCACCATGATGGCAATAAATAAGGGCAAAAGCCCACTAAAACTAACACGTACAAAAGGCAATAGCCAAATAAATATCAAAGAATAATTATAGGCAAAAGACAAAACAGACATAACAATAAAAGTGGCAAAAGCCAAAACAGTTATAACAAAAAACACGGCAAAAGCCAAAACAGTAATAACAATAAACACGGCAAAAGCCAAAACAGACACAGAAATAAAAAGGCAAAAGCCAAACCAATACAACAATAAATGCAAAGCTGCCTAATCAGTTCAAATGCTGTGAAAGAGGCCAGCCGCTTTCACAAATACAAGCGAGCTCTCAACCCCCTGGGGGTTATCCCCAAGTAAGGCAGAGAGCTCCCGACTGACTCCCAGTCGCCATCTCAGTTTGCGGTATCTCTCACAGTGACTAAAGATATGTGCCACTGAGAGAGGCTCCCAACAGAAGTCGCACCATGGTTGTTCCTCATCCCGTAAAATGTAGGAGTGGGTGAGGAACGTGTGACTGATCCGAAGCCAAGCAAGCACAACCTCCTCCCTCTGCGACTGGTGGCCCGAGGACCCCCAGTGCTCTGGGGTGTCCTTCAGTGTGCAGAGTTTGTTGGTGGTCTCCGCAAACCACTGGGCCTGCCATTGTTCATGGAAGGTCCCGCCACACCATCAGGAGAGCATCGGAGGAGGGGACAGCAGTGTTAGGTATATCTGGCAAGTGGGCCACCTCACAGGCATGGGCATCCGCCCTCTCATTGACCATAATGCCAACATGCCCTGGGACCCACATGAACAACACTGTCTTGCCCTGCTTACGAATCATGAGCAGCAACCTGTGCACACCCTGGATGATGGCATGTCTGCCATAAAGGGTGTGCAACAGCTGAAGGGAGGATAGGGAGTCAGTCGCAATAACAAAGTGTCTGTCATTCAATAATAAGATGAGTTCCAGTGCCCTGTGCAGAGTTGTTAGCTCTATAGTTAAGACACTGGTGACGCCTGGTAGGCGGCCCTCTATGAGATGACCAGTTATAAAGACTGACCAACCTACCGAGGAGCCATCCTTCGACCCATCTGTGTAAATAAAAACATGGCCCCGATAGGTCAGAGAGGCTCTGGCGCTGTCGAGGGCGGCACAGAGGCCGGCAGCACAGGCTGCAACCTAGGAAGAATCACACCCAGGCCAGCAAGACCATCCATCCACCACACACCAAATGGAGGGGGAACCCCCAGGCGGTGGTTGAATGGCCGTCTTATAGTGTGACTAAAGACGGCCCGGTGTGTAGTGTTCTGCAGCTGACCTTTCAGCTGCAAAATGTATGCAGCAGCGAAGTACTGCTGCTGCAAAGCCAGTGGTGGTTCACCAGTGTCAGCATAAAGGCTGAGCACTGGGCTTGTGCAGAACGCCCCAATGGACAACCAGATGCCAGTGTGATGAACACTGTCCAGCATCCGGGGAGTAGACGTAGCGGCCAGGCTGTACATGCCGCAGCCATAATCGAGACGTGATCGAAGGCATTACAGCCATTGAAAGTTACAATGGCTACAGAAAAAAACAGTTACAATGTTACAATTTGTAACATTAGTTTTAATCTCTCATTGTTTTTCCACAGTCGGTTGCCTATAAAAACTGCAATGGCTTCGGTAGGACGAGATTGGAAGCTGCGAAGGGCTCGTTGGTGAGCCCGAATCGCACTCCGACAATCCTCCGTCCACCATGGCACCCGTGCTCGTAGTGGGTTACACAAGCTCTGGGGGATGGATGCCAATGCCGCCTCGACCAACACCTCTGTGAAGTGACTCACTAGGTCGTTGACCCCATCAAAATCACACAGTGGGCGAAACTAGATACGGTGGGCGAACTCCTCTCAGTCTGCTTATTGTTGTTGTTGTTTGTTGGAGTTTAAGGTCCCGTCAACTACGAGGTCATTAGAGACCCGTCCACTGTATAGTTCTAACGCATATACTGCACAGACACTACACTAATGCGATGATTATTGGGTATTAGCAGTACCCAGCTTTCCCGAGCGACCACCCATGTCAGTACTAACTGGGCTTGCGCTGCTTAACTTCAGTGATCAGACAAGAACTGGTGTGTCCAACGCAACTCGCCGCTCACCAGTCTCAGCATAAAGGCTGAGCACTGGACTTGTGCAGAAGGCCCCAATCGACAACCAGATGCTTGCGTGATGTACACTGTCCAGCATCTGGAGAGTAGAAGGAGTGGCCAGGCCATACATGCTTAAGCCATAATCAAGACGTGATCAAATGAGTGATCTGTAAAGCCGAAGCATCTCCATTCGATCTGTCTCAAAACCACTTCCCTGCAGGTACTACAGAATATTCAGGGAGTGAAGTCACTTAGCCTTCAGCTCCCTCAAGTGTGGGATCCACATTAGATGGCTGTCAAAATGGAGACCAAGAAACCGGGCTGCCCCTACAACATGGAGAAGCAGCCGCTCAGGGCGGAGACCTTGCTTACAACGGAAGAGAATGACGGTTGTTTTGCCAGGGAAGAACTTATAGCCACACGAGGTGGCAAACTTGTTGGCACTCCTTGTGCATCGTGGCAGCCTGGTACCTGATAGAAAAGTTGTTCAAAAATAGCGACAACAGACACAGCTAAAATTGGTAAAAGCCTAAACAGACAAAAGGAAAAAAGCAAAAAAAAAAAAAAAAACAAGAATAAAAGGCAAATATGCCAGAAAGAAAAAGTGAGCTCTCTGGACTGATTCCCTCCATCACTGGTGACACAAGAACGCCCAGTGCACTGGAGTGTCCATCATTGTTGATGGTCTCTGCACAACCACTGGGACTGCCATTCTTCATGGATGGCCTGATGCACCATTAGGAGAGCGTCAGAGGAGGGGACAGTAGTGTCAGGTACATCTGGCAGGCCAGCATGACCAAATAGAGGTGCCACAGAGGTGCCATCCTTCAACCCATCTGTGTAAACAAAAAGCGTCCAAACCCTTGGTGGTACACTGACCTGTCGGTACTGGCTTTGGGGAAGGTGGTGAGCATCCAATTGAAACTTGGCTCTTGTGCTGTCCAGGGTGGCACAGAGGCTCACAGTACAGGCTGCACCCTAGGCAGAGTCACACCCAGGCCAGTGAGACAATCCATCAACTGCATGCTAAATGGCGGTGGAATCCCTGGTCAGTGGACAAATGGCCATCGCAGAGTGCAACTAAAAACAGCTGGGTGTGTAGGGTTCTGCCACTGACCTTACAGCCACAAAATGTATGCAACTGCCAAGTACTGCTGCCACACAGTAAGTGGCAGTTCACCAGTCTCAGCATAAAGGCTGAGCACTTATGCCACCAAGATAGCCACCAAGGTGCTGTCTGTGGAGAAAGGCCTCATGTACTGCAGTCTCCCATGAGATCAGATGATCCACCAGAGACCTGCCAGCATGGAAGCCACATTGAGCATTGGCAAGAAGGTTGTGCCATTCGAGATGCCACACCAGGCATCAGTTAACCATGTGTTCCATAGTTTTACAGATACAGCTCATCATTGAATCAACAACACAGCTCATCCGTGATTTTTGGAGAGGGATTATTATAGCCTCCCACCAGCCTGCAGTTGACTTCATGCTGCCACCTAATATGGTTAAAATCCTCAAGGAGACAACTAAAGCCCTTCTCTGGTAGATGTCAAAGCATTTAATAGTGGATGTCATCTGGACCAGGAGTGTACTGACTCCATGAGGAGCGTTTTGCCTCGTTGATTACCCACTGTTCCCTTACCCACTGTTGACAAGGATTACCCACTTGATTACACATAGGACGAGTGAAAGATGCAGAAAGGCTTGCATGTGAGCCCAAATCGCACTCTGAACCATGGCACCCGTGCTCATTGTGGATTGCACGACCCCTGGGAGATGGATGCCAATACCTACCCGACCACCACCTCTGTGAATTGACTCACTAGGTCGTTGACCCCATCAAAATCACACAGTGGGCAAAAGTAGATATGGCAGGTGAACTCCTGTCAGTCCACCCAACACAGATACCACCTCAGTGGTTGTTGGGGCAGTGCCCCATCTACACTGCTAATCTTGATAGGGAAGTGGTCACTTTCACAAGGGTCCAACAGAACCTCCCATTGCAAACCTTGTGCCAACCCAGGAGAGCAGATGGATAGGTCTATACATGAAAGACCACCAGTGGCAGTCATCACATTCATGGGGGCACCTGTGTTTAGAACTATGAGGCCATTGTTGAGGGTTGCGACTGGCCAAGTCCCATTCAGGATTATGGGCATTAAAATCACCCATAATCAGGAAGGTCTTGGAAGCTGGGCTGTCAGGGAGTCGAAGTCTGCCCATGGGATATCAATCCCAGGAGGCATGTAGAGGGAACAGAGAGTGGCGGGCACAGCCAGCTGCAGTGAGATGGGCACTGCCTGCTTAGGCGTCTGCAAAGCCACTTTCACATACATGCACTCTGTGATGACAGGCCGAGCAAGCACCAAAGGAGGCTTGTTGGACCTTGTTGGACCACTTCCTCCATCCAATAGTCATCACTATATCCTCACCTTATCAACAGGTATGATAATACAGGCTGAGAATTCAGCAGCAAGCACAGATGACCTTCAGCCCTAGCACTTCCTAGTTATTGTTTGCCATGTTTTTGTCATATACTCATGGGGCATAATGTTGTTAAATCGATTTATGCCATATTGCACAGCTCCACGTGACCCCTTAACTGGTTTTGCCATTTTTCATTTGCCATTTCCACCATGGCTAAACGTTCAATTTTAGCATGTTGTTGAACACTCAGCTCCCATTTTTGGGCATTTTTATGAAGAACAAATTAAACTTCAAAACTGTAAGTCAATCGCAACAGGAAGAAGAGACACACCTTCACTAGAACCAATAAACTATACATCATCATTGACCTACATTTTGAAAAAGTAACATAATTGCATCCTTGCACTCTAACAGTAATATGATTCATACTATTAATGAACTTTGGACTTCAATTTCACTGGAAGATGAAATAAACCATTTTGAAATAATAGAAAGGTTTCAATTTAATATCTTTTTGCAAATCAGCAGAAATCCATGGGTGCTCAATACTACTGGCCAAGATTGTGTATAAGTACAGTATGTACATGAGATTTTATGGTATTTATGTGAATAAGCAATTTTTTTCTAAACTATTTCCATCATGACACCGATAATATAAATTTCTGTACTAATTGAAAAATTAGCAATAATTATATAAGTTTCACATTTCAAAACATTTAAATATTTCAGACAAAATACAATTTCATAACTATTATACATACTGCAAATATTAAACATTATTCATAATAAAAGAAATTAAAAACAAAATTGCATTTAGAGCAGCCATTTGAAATACATATGCAAGCCATGATGGTACTTCACAGGGCCCACTGAGATTTTGAGATTTTAACATACATTAAAAAAAATGGCCATCTATTAGTCGAACTCATACAGTGAATTGATAAACGTGTTGTACCGTATATTAAATGTTACCCCCTATGCGTCTGCTTTTTTGTGCTCAGTGAGGTTTTGTGTGTTGAAAAGATTTTCAATCGTCTCAAGGGTTAAACCTGCCTTTTTCAAGGCATAAACCCTTCATGTGTTGCTGTACAAGGTAGGGCCGTGGTGTTTTCAGGCACCGGGAAACTTGTTGTGAGGTTTGGCAATTTAAGCCTAACCTTGTGACATTTTCTGACGATCCCGGCGTAGTACAGGTTGTTTTGTTATTGTTACTGTATTGCTATTGCTTTGTTATTGCTTTATTTGTTTACTTGGGCTATGCAGTCCTAGGATTGCACCTCTACAGTGTAGGATGTGAGGGGTGGATTGGTCATGTGAGTGTGGGAACTCAGCTCACATGACACAGATGGAAAAATCGAGTGTCTCTCCACCCCCCCACAGGTAGCCCTGTCAGTGTTGCAGTGGGTTCTAGGCGTCTGGCTGCAGAACCCCCAGTCAGAGCTGTCCCATTAAGTAATGGGGATAGGCTATGGTTAGGGACATGGAATGTGGGGACCCTTACAGGAAAAACAGGGGAATTAGTAAACACCCTAATGCATAGGAGGGTTAGTATCTTCTTCCTCCAAGAAACGCAATGGAAGGGGAACAGATCACGGGCACTGGGGGAGGGATACAAATTACTATATACAGGCAGTGAGGAGGGGTGAAATGGGATGGATATTGTAGTGAATAGGGAATTGCAGCAGGGGATAACAGCTGTCCATAGAATAAACAGCAGAATTATGTTAGTTACTGTAGTATGGCAGGGTATTAGGCTCCACCTCACCAGTGCATGTTCCCCAAGCAGGCTGAGATGAGGCCACTAAAAGAGATTTTTGAGGGGATTTTGATGAGGTGGTACAGTCCAGCTGGCCCCCTCCAACTGGGTGGCAGCCATGATGAAGTTTCCTCCTTTGAAATGGAGGAAGACCAAATTGTAGGCACCCATCCCTTTTCTGCCATGAAACAGAGAAAAGGGAGGAATAGAAATAAACTTCCAAAGCCCACCTAATGGTGAATCTCCTTTAATGGAACTGTCGAGGTTTTTCCCACCTCCTCCACCATCTCCCTCCAGGAGATACTCTGCTGTAGTGATATGGGACTACACCATGTATGCAGACGCCTGGCAGCAGGGAAGACACCCTGTGGGAGGGGTGGCTATCGTTATCAGAATGGATGCATGCACGTCCCAGTGGCTTTACAGATGCCTCTCCAAGCTGTGGAAGTCCACTGCAACTGGATATGCCCACCACTCTATGTTCCCTCTACATGCCTCCTGGGATTGATATCCCCTGGGTAGACCTCAACTCCCTCACAGCCCAGCTGCCCAGACCCCTTATGATTATGGGCGATATTAATGCTCCTTTTGAAGCAATGGGTGTCACCTAATGGCCTCATTGTACTAAATGCAGGTGCCCCCCATATGTGATGACTGCCACTGGTGGGTCTTTCTGGTATGAACCTCTCCATCTGCTCTGCTGGGTTGGCACCATGGCTGCAATGGGAGGTTCTGTCTGACCCTTGTGGAAGCGAGCACTTCCCCATCAGGTTTAGCAGTGTCAGTTGGGCACAGCCCCAACAACCTACCATGGTGGTGTCTGCGTTGGGCAGACTGGGAGGCCAAACGCTCCTCATGGAGTGATTACATCTCCTCACTTACCCACCACACACCATTCAAGAATATTTGGGAAAACCTGTCAAAAATCCAAGGATGGCACCATGTATCATGAATCAACTTACCCTGGGCAATGGAAAACGGCCGAGACACTTTGACATGAAAGTGGACACTTTGAGGTATGTGTCAAATTACCGGAATGTGTCTGGGGACACTTTGACAGTTAGTTTAATAATGTCATCGTCAATTAGGACATCATCCACCAGCAGTTCTTCTATATCATCATGGTTAAAAATGTTCCAATCACCTCCGAAATAAGTTTTAAATTTAGAGCATGTTCAGTGGAACTGCAGACCTGATCCTGCCACAGTTGGGATAAGGATATGATGATAATGGTATGATTGTTAAGTGTCATGTACAAGTGTGGAACCCCCTATTATTGTATGCTAATTTCTGACAGCCTAAAACGTCTTTGACTGGCTAATACAATGGTCGGTGGATTTTATAAGTGTCATGGGCTTTAGACTGACTATACTTCCTGAACAAGCATACAGTATGCATATTTGGCTAAATATTTTTTAACCAAATGCAAACCACATAACTTGGAAATTGCATGAAAAGAACCCGCATAAAAAGAGAGCCAACTGTAACTTAAAAACAATACAGTAGAACTCCTACTATCTGAATCGCCGATTATCCAAATTGCTTTCAGAATTTCAGAAAAAAAAATTAAGAGGGAACATACTGTGATTTGGTTGCCCAAAAACGGATACTGACAGTCAAACAGCTTACTTTGACCAAGATGTTCAGAAAGCAATGACTTTCATGTACAGTATGGTACACGTACATATTACAAAGTAGGTTCTTGCTTCATCAAGGTTAGTATTGTTGGTGTTGGTGCACCTTTATTAACCTTCCATCTAGAAGGAAACGATTTTCGAAATTCGTTGCAAGGTGGGGTTAATTTTTACCCCAAAGAGAAATTTTGATTTTTAAGGATGGTTGATCACCATATCGTCTGTGGTATGGGTGCTCTTTGTCAACAAAGGAACTGCATCAGAGCCAGTAGTAAATTGAATGGCTCCAAAGACTTTCATGTGCTGTTCATGTGGAGGAAATGTGTGGTAATTGGTGATAGGTGCTTGAAGTATACACCCAACCTTGTTGAGTTATATGGAATTGACCAGCCAATCCTTTTACAAAGACAGACACTGTTGTTTAGAGATATATTTCGACTAATATTTCAACTTCCTGTATCAATTGAAATCCTGATACTGCACTTAGGGATAGATGACATTTTAGAATATTGCATTAGGGATTCCTTTCAACAACTCAGAAATACTTTACATAGGATGTTTCAGATTTCGCCAGAAGTCCATATTGCCATTTCAGAAATAGCTCCTATATTGTTTAATTACTTTAACAACAGACAACCAAATGATTTTGTGAGGGATATGAACTTTAACATTAAATGAATGAATGACTATGTCAAAAGTTACTATTACCAGCACCCAAACCTTAAATTCATTATCCATAATTTATTCCATAGCTATGCAAGGAATTTCCTTTCTAGAGATGGCATACAATATTCCATAAAATGGGTTGCAAAACGTTTTAGATGATTTCATTCGTTTTGTAGGAGCTCATAATTCCAAATTTGATTGTAAAACTATTGAAATCATGGAATTGCAAATCTTGTCAAAATTACTCCATTGTGCAAATGAATTTAATGACTCAAAGTGATTACTCCCAGAAGGTATAGGCATTAAACTTAATAAGCTATGCAGGGAAACTGAAGGGTTTAGGATCATCCCAACTAATAATATCTTAGACTCACAGCATTTGACTTATGCTGAGACACTAGCCAAACCCAGGGCAACAACTAACATTGGACAACTCCCAGTGAAAGGGCTGAAAGAAAAGTCAACAATCCCACAGTGAAAAACGTCAACACTACAACAGTAGAGAAGGAAAGCCAGTGATGAGATTAAACCATTTACCAATGAAATATTAGCCCAGGTAGATGAGAGTCCCATTCAAGAGAACACCCAATCTCCAGTTGTCCTCTCTGCTAGGGAAATCCCACCTACAGATTCTCAAAATTTAAAGCTACCATAAGCACCAAGATTGAAATATAATCTTGGTGCAATTCCAAAGAAATCATTTAATCTCCCACAAACTATCCCCTTTCATGACCTACCAGCTGAGGCCAGGATGAATCGTCCAATAATCTCCTGGGGCTCATATGATGTACACAGTGACTAGGCAAACCAGATATAGAATTCCAAACCTTCTCCCAATGTCATAGACATTTAAGAAAATTTGTTCCTACTGGATACATTGCCAATTTTTGAAAAATTGCCAACCATACAGGGTTATTCCTTCTGGTCTGATTTTGAATCTACCCCCTCCTCTCCAGACAACTAATGATAACAACTAATGATCTCCCCGAAATACCTTCATCTAGCAGTGAGAGTTGCTTCAGCTCCACTGGATAAGGAAATACAATCGTTTATCATTAAATTAAACACACATGATGCAGTTACCCATAGGGAATACTTTATTCAATTTGCTATCCAAAGATATCATCAAGTAATGGTTTCAGTGCATCACAAAATATGAATGAACCTAAATCTAGAGGACTAATTTAAGAATTTTATTTCTGGACTACTCAGACCACCCAACAACAGGACTGAGAGAACTGACAGTAGAGAACCGAAAAACATAGTGAACCTCTCTGACATACTCTTGACAAAATATCAGGAGAACGTCTTCATTAAAGGACTTATGTTCTGCCCCACAAATCCAATGATCAACAAATTCAATATACTCTCAGATCTAGATGAAATGATTAGGAAAATTAAGTTGCAATTCTTCTTTGCCCAACAAGCCCCTCAGTCAAATCAGGCAAATAAATGGAGACCTCCATCATTTTGTACACCAAACATTCATTGTGAATGTCCTTCATGAACACCAAGAAGCCATGTTTAGAGATTTTCAAAAGGCAATTGAGAACCACAAGGGCAAAACACCAAGCAATTTGTCCCAGTTAGAACTTATGGCTCTGGTTGAACTTACGAAGAATACAGAAATTGTTATTAAGAAAGCAGAGAAGGGTGGGGCAGTAGTAATCCAAAACTGTGTAGATTATATTAAGGAAGTTAATCGCCAGCTGTAAGATGGGAATTTCTATAGAAAATTGGACAAAAGCTCCACAGAAAGAATTCAAAATAAAATCAAAAAAATTTCTTCAAATCTTTATAATAAGTGAAAGATAACAAAAAATATGATGAAATTCAGGGCAGTAAAGAACCCCACTCCAGGCCGATTCTATACCCTACGAAAAATTTAATAAGACTGGGAACCCAGGACGACCAATAGTTTCTTCCAACAATCTGAAACCCATCCCAAGAAATTTTCCATCATATCTCCAAGACACAATGGACTTTCTTCAAAAATTAGAGGCCCTCCAACAAAAAAACAACCTACCAGAGAAGCTTATTCTATTCACCCTTGATGTCATGTCATTATATATCAATATTCCTCATGAGGAAGGACTAAATGCATGCAGGCAAGCACTTCTAGACATAAACAAGACATACCCTGATGTGGAAACACTCAGTTCTCTAATAAAACTAGTTCTGACCAACAATATCTTTGAAATTTACGATGAGTACTATTTGCAAGAACAAGGCACAGCAATGGGAACCAAAATGGTCCCATCCTATGCAAACATATTCATGGGATACATTGAAAAGCAACTATTAGATAGAGCAGTAAAAAAGCCATTTATGTGGGTATGATACTTGGATGATATCTTTCTTATTTGGACCAATTCTGAACAGGAACTAAATGTCTTTATCAACTTGGCAAACTACATAAACCCTTAAATACAATTAACTGCAAATATTTCAAGGACTGAAATAGACTTCCGTGACATGAAGATCTCTTACAAAAATGAACTATTTAGAACTTCCCTATACCAGTAACCAATGGACACACACCAACACCTACATTACAATAGCTTCCTCCCAAGAAAGTGCAAGACAGGTATTCCAATTGGGCAGTTGAAACAAATCCAAAGGATCTGGTCAGGTGACAGGGTCTTTAGGATGAAATGACAACAACTTCTACAGCATTTTAAAAGCTGTGGATACCCTGGAAAATTCCTGAGAGGGCATGGAAATCAGGCTAGTCAACTGCAATAGACACTGACGTACTATACTAAGAAAGAACAAAGTGACAACCTTAACCTATGCACAACATTCAATGGCCTTTCTGGTACATTCACTTCAATACTGAGCAAAAATCACATTTTGTTAACAGACCCCACTTTACAAAAACTATTTCCAGAACCATTTAGAAAATGCTAGTAAATGCTAAGATAACAAGAAACACCAGTGAGGGCTGCAAGAGCAGTCAGAGAAGAAATTGCATTGTTTGCACTTATGTGAATGAAACAATGCAATTTCAAACCAATAAAAACGTCATTAAATGGAAAATAAGACAGACTATTACTTGCAACACCTCCAATGTGATTTACCATGTCCATTGCATTAAATGTGATAAGAGTTACATTGAGGAGACTGGATGGGAAGCTAAAATATGAATTAGAGAGCATGTAAATGACATCATGAACAAAAGAGACACACCAGTTGGGATACATTTCAATGAACTAGTACACCAGAAGAGAGACTTCCAAGTAACCTTCCTAATGACAAACTTCAGGACAGAAAAGGATAGGAAGTGGAGAGAATCTCAAATGATAAAGGAGTTCCAAATGTTGACACCAGGTGGCATGAATGTTGACAAAGGAATGATGCCAATCATCTTCCAGCTAGCATAAAATTATCATCATCATCATCATCTCATACTCCTCCCACCTGGGGCAGGGTTGGGTCTGTGGGTTCTACTCCTCCACTCCCACCTATTCCCCACCAAGTCCCCCACAACCCCACACACCTCCATGTCCCTTTGCACCACCTGCTCCCATGTCCACTTTGGTATTCCTCTACCTCTGGTACCCCCAACCACCTGCAGTCCCATAATGGACCTAATAAGCTCCTAATACCACCTCAACTGGTTTCCTCTCATCTTCTCTACAATGTCTCCCACACTGAAGCTACCTCTAATGTAGTCATTTCTAATTCTGTCAGATCATGACACCCCACTCATTTAGCACAGCATTCGCATCTCAGCCACCTGCATTTGCCATTCATGGTTCTTCCTAACTGCCCAAAACTCTGACCCATACAGCATAGCTGGCCTGACGATGGTTCTGTAAACCTTTCCCTTCAACTTTATTGGGACCTTGCAGTCGCACAGGACCCAATTTGCCTGCCTCCATGTCAGCCATCCTGCATTAATCCTATGGGTCACATCAGAATTTATTTCCACATTGCTCTGGAAAACTGAGCCTAAATACTGAAACTTTTCTACCACTGAAATCCTGTCTCCCCCACGATGAATCTCACCCCCTTGCCCCTGGTCACTAAAATTGAATGCTAGTTACTCTGTCTTCTTCATGTTAACCTTAAGACCCCCACTTTCTACTGCTGTCTTAATGTCCTGTAGGCCCTTTTGTGCATCCTCTTTGGACTCCTCCAGCCTTCCCACATCATCGGCAAATACCAGGCACTAGGGAGCCCATTCCCCTACTCCTGTCAGCAGCTCATCCATTACCAGAGTAAATAAATATGGGCTAAAAGCTGACCCTTGATGCACACCCACCTGCACGTTGAAACCTGCAGTGTTTCCCCATGTTGTCCTCACTCTAGTGATGCAACCTTCATACATATTCTGCACTATCCTAATCTGGCCCTCATCAACCCCTTTCTTCCTTAAAACGCTCCACAGTACCTGTCTAGGGACACTATCATAGGCCTTCTCCAGGTCAACAAATACTGCATGGAGGTCCTTCTTTGCTACTCAATGCTTCTCTATCATATGTCTTAGAATAAAGATTGGTTCCATGGTGGACCTACCAGGCATAAACCCAAATTGGTTTCCCCAGACCCTAGTTTGCTGTCTGAGGTGGCACTCTATGACTCCCTCCCACAGCTTCATAGAATGGCTCATTAGCTTAATGCCCTTATAGTTTCCACAGTCCTGGGCATCACCCTTGCCCTAGAACAATGAAATTATCCAACTCTCTCACCATGCAGATGGCATCCTATCACCTCATGCTAACTTATTAAAAAGCTTCCCAAGCCATGTGATTCCTGTGGTTCCCAAGGTTTGCCAGACATCGATGGGGATCTTATCTGGGCCTACTGCTTTGTGACCTTTCATTTTGTGAAGGGCTCTGACAATTTCAGCCTCACTCACCCTGTCCACTGCCTGGGGAATGCTTGGGTTGCTTGGTGTGGCTGTTACACCAGTGGCCATATTTAAGAGGCTGCAGTAGTATTCCTCCCACCTTTTGATAACCTCTCCAGCTAGCATAAAATATAAAAGGAAAAAAATCTAAAATTAATTAAAGCAAAAGAAAAAATGAACAATTCTCAATTATTGTACTAATACATTGTCAGTTTAATAGAAAACTGACAATTCTCCTTAAAGAATTTTTTATTCTAGGCAGACAAAGTGCACATATACCACAGATGATAGGGTGATCAATGATCCTTCTTAAAGATGCACCAACACCAACAATTCTAACCTTGATGAAGCAAAAACCTGCTTGCAAAACATTGTCACCTTCTCAACACAAAGATAAGTATTGTTTTTTAGTTATTTACTTTTGAATTTGTTTGTCTTCAATTTTTTGATTTGTATATCTAATTATAACTTGTAACATTCTTCCAGAAGTTGGTCACCAACAACCCACAAAAGAAGAAGAGTGGACTACAACTTAGAAGACAACAAAAGCTAAGTTTAAACTGGTTTCTTCTTGCCTTTATTTCTTTTTGTTATACTGGTCTTGTCCTCGAGTGCTGATTTTATTTATGAAATGTCCACAATTGTTTCTGCAAATATCCTGTGGAATTCCTTTTTTTGATTTCATCATTGGTCCATGAGGTTTTTCCATATCTGGAGATGTTGGCAATGACAAGACAATGCATCTTTGGAATTCAAACAAGTTTGTTGCTATTATGTTTGTTGCTATGACTGTTGTCATGCCATTTCAGGAGAGTAATATGCTTCTCTTGGAGAACATAGTATGAACCATGAGGTTCCTTCTGCAAATCTTTCATAAGTGCTTTCTCAATCTTGTCACTTCAGATGGTACCAATACAGCATATTTTATATTCTCTAAGTGATTCCAAAAGTTTCAGAGTTGAAATAATTATCTATAAAGATTGTAGAGTGAGGTAGGAGAAATCCAACACACATTTTTTTTTCAGTAATAGCAGTTCCAAGAGCTTTGCCAATATTTTTGTCACCTGCATCAGTTTAGGGTCAAAACTTGATTACACAGCCCTCTGATGTAGCAAGGCACCACATCTTTTCACCATATTGAATTGGTTTCCTCCTTATAAATTGTTTCATCCTATTGTGTTCATAGTAAGGCTCCATGGCTTCATTAAAACAAAACAAATTGCCAAATGGTTAAATAAGTTCCTGAAACATCTTGTTCAGATGATTCAATAGGGGTCTGGTTTTGTATACTTTATCAGTTGTTTCAATTGTTGCATTGTCATTGAAATAAAGGAACTGGTGGATATGTTCAAACATATTCCTGCTAAGTGAGTTACTCACAAGAAAATTATAAGTATCTGCCTTACTTTCCCAGTGCAAAATGAACTGAATTATATCCATAAAGGATAAGTATTCCAAAGTATTTATATAATTCCTCAGTTGACAAATGGAAATCAACATTTTCATTCTGGGTGCATATTTCACAGATTCTTGACAAATAAATTCCATAATTTCTTGACTGTAAACTTTCTTGAACATTTCTATTGGCATCAATTTAGTGGTCTTCATGTCAGTGGTGGAGAATGGTTCAGCATGTGTGCACTTCCACATGTGTGTTCATTAGACTGGTTATTGCTATTCTGCAATAGACCAGACACCATACATATAATTTTGGATAATGTGATGTTGGAACAAGTGGGGTAGGCTGGCATCCCCCCCCCCCACAAACAACCAAGCCAATATTTCCTGCAGGTTCAAGATGCCTGGCTAGGAGTGCCCCCAGTCAAAGCATGTTCAGTGAAACTGCAGACCACAGGTGGGATAAAGGTGTGATGGTGATTATGATGAGTTGTGAATATGATGGCTGACATTTTTTTTTCATTTTGGAACTTGGCATCCAGGTGGTGACTTTTAGCCATAGCAAGTGTTCTTCATTACTCGTGTCTCAATCATTACCAGTATCATTTGTTTGTTTGTTAGTGTTTTAGGGCCCATCTACAACAAAGGTCATTAGGGCCCAGAAGGACAATCACCATGGTGGGGGTGTAAATGGCCATCCCACCAAGGTGGCAATAAATAACAGCAAAACACTAAGCATCATAACAATAAAAAGGAAATAGCCAAATAAAATTTCAGAATAAATATAGGCAAACGCCAAAACACACAGAAAGGTAAAAGTAGCAAAAGCCAAAACAGAAATAGCAATAAAAGTGGCAAAAGCCAAAACATAAAACAGAAATAACAATAAAAGAGGCAAAAGCCAAAACGGACATAACAATAAAAGTGGCAAAAGCCAAAACAGACATAACAATAAAAGCGGCAAAAGCCAAAACATAAAACAGAAATAACAATAAAAAGGCAAAAGCCAAAACAGACAACAATAAACGTGGAAAAAGACAAAACAGAAACAAATAAAGGCAAAAGGCAAAATAATACAAGAATAAATGCAAAAACTGTCTAAAAACCGTGTATAAATCAAGTCTAATAAAATCCATGTATAATTCAAATTTTGTGAAAGAGGCCAGCCTCTTTGAGAGGCTCCCAACAGAAGTCACACCATGGTTGGTCCTCACCCAATAAAATGTAGGAGTGGGTGAGGAAGGTGTGACCGATCCGAAGCCGAGCAAGCACAACCTCCTCCCTCCCCGACTGGCGGCACGAGGACACCCAGTGCTCTGGAGTGTCCTTCTGTGTGTGGAGTTTGTTGGTGGTCTCTGCAAACCACTGGGACCGCCATTGGTCAAGGACGGCCCGCCGCACCATCGGGAGAATATCGCAGGAGGGGACAGCAGTGTTCGGTATATCTGGCAAGTGGGCCACCTGATGGGCATGAGCATTCACCCTCTCATTGCCCATGATGCCAACATGCCCCGGGACCCACCTAAACAACACTGTCTTGCCCTTCTTATGAATCAAAAGCAGCAATCTGTGCACACCCTGGACGGTGGTATGTCTGCCATATAGGGTGTGCAACAGCTGAAGGGAGCATAGGGAGTCAGTTGCAACAACAAAGTGTCTGTCGTTCAATACTTGGATGAGTTCCAGTGCCATGTGCAGAGCTGTGAGTTCTGCAGTTAAGACCCTGGCGACACCTGGAAGGCTGCCCCCTATGAGATGACCAGTTGTAAAGACTGACCAACCCACCGAGGAGCCCTCCTTCGACACATCCGTGTAGATAAAAACATGGCCCCGATAGGTCAGAGAGAGGCATCCAAACTCTTGTTGTTACATTGACCTATTGGTACTGGTTTTGGGGAAGGCTGCTAGCACAAAATCAAAACTGGGCTCTGGCACTGTCCAAGGCGGCACAGAGGCTGGCAGCACAGGCTGCACCCTAGGAAGAGTCACACCCAGGCCAGCGAGACCGTCCGTCCACCGCACACCAAATAGAGGTAGACCCCTGGGTGGCGGTCGAATGGACGTCTCACTGGGTGACTAAAGACGGCTGGGTGTGTAGGGTGCTGTGGCTGACCTTTCAGCCGCAAAATGTAAGCGGCTGCCAAATAATGCCACCGCACAGCCAGTGGTGGTTCACCAGTCTCAGCGTAAAGGCTGAGCACTGGGCTTGTGCAGAAAGCCCCAAAGGACAACCAGATGCCAGCGTGGTGAACACTGTCCAGCATCCAGAGAGTAGACAGAGCAGCCAGGCTGTACATGCCACAGGCATAATCGCGTCGTGATCAAACGAGTGATCTGTAGAGTCGAAGCATCACCATTCGATCTGCCCCAAAACCAGTTCCCTGCAGGCACCGCTGAATATTCAGGGAGCAAAGGTACTTAGCCTTCAGCTCCTTCAAGTGCGGGACCCATGTCAGACGGCTGTCAAAACGGAGACCGAGAAATCGGGCTGCCTCTACAACAGGGAGGAGGCGGCCATCCAGGGTAAGCTTAGGCTCAGGGTGCAGCCCTCACTTATGACAGAAATGCATGATAGTGGTTTTCTCAGGGGAGAACTTAAAGCAACGAGAGGTGGAAAACTTGTTGGCACTGTTTAATGCCAGTTTCAGCTGGTGCTCAATGCTGTGCATCGTGGCAGCCCGGTACCTAATAGAAAAGTCGTCCACGAATAGGGACGACTTTACTGGGGAGTGAACAGAAGATGGTAGGCCATTCACTGCAACAGCAAAGAGCGTCACACTTAAGACGCTCCCCTGTGGTACACCATTCTCCTGCAGGAAGGCCGAGGAGTAGGTGTTACCCACACACACTCTGAAGGTCTGTTCAGACAGAAAGCTATGGAGGAAGAGGGGCAGATTACCCCTCAGCCCACACTGGTGCAAGGTCTCCAGTA
>JAAFCE010001036.1:64632754-64719872 GCA_013389805.1 Trigoniulus corallinus | reverse complement strand
TGGGATATCGATCCCAGGAGGCATGTAGAGGGAACATAGAGTGGTAGGCACATCCAGTTGCAATGAGACCGCCACTGCTTGAAGAGGCGTCTGCAAAGCAACCGGCACATGCATGCACCCATTCCGGATAAGGATAGCCACCCCTCCCACAGGGTGGCTTCCTTGCTGCCGGGTGTCTGCAAATGTTGTGTACCCCCGTAGTGAAATGGGGGTATCACTCTGACACAGAATCTCCTGGAGGGAGATGCAGACAGGGTTGTGCCGAGAGATCAGAAGTTTGATCTCGTCCCTCTTGTGGGAAAATCCTCGACAGTTCCATTGTAGGAAATTTACCATCAAGTGTTCTTTGGTGGCTTATTTTTATTCCTCCCTTTTCTCCGTCCCACTGCAGAAAAGGGAGGGATGCCTTCAATTGGTTCATCCTCCTCCATCTCGAAGGAGGAATCCCCATCTTTCCCCAGTTGGGGCATGAAACCACCCCTTGCTCTCTGCCGTTGGCTAGAGAGTTTGGGTGGACGAACCAAGGACACCCGCCCCACTGTGGAAGTGGTAGGTGTCCCTACTTTCTTTCCACCTGTCTCACCCACCACCCTCTCCGTGGAGGGGGCTGGCTGGACTGAGACAGGGAGGGAGGCCTTCACAGGAGATGCCTCTCTTTCATGAGCAGCATCTGGGGCCTCCAAAGAAACTGGCACCGCCATTATTGGGGGGCCCATGCATGGGCCAGAGGCGGTGGTGGAGCCGGAAATAGCCGTGGAAACGGGGTCGGGGTCCGTCTGGCAGCCAATGCTTGCACAGACCGGCACTCCATGGACCCCACGGGCCCGAGAGGGCGTCAAACGGATGAGAGGGGGGAGTTGAGGTAGTGTGTCCGTCTGGGTGCAGACAGACGACACAGCAGCTGCCTTGGCAGCACCTGCATAGGACACCGCACGACTGGGGGTCCCTGGCAAGGCTAGCAGCCGCCGCGCATCCGGAAAGCTGATACCCTTCTGGACACGCAACTCCTGGATTGCGCGCTCCTGCAACCAAGTAGGGCAGTCCCGAGAAGACGCGGGGTGGTTGCCCTTACAGTTCACACAAAAAGGTGCAGTCGTACAAGACTCTGGGGAGTGGTCTCCCTGCCCACAAGTGCCACACATGGCCTTGGCAGAACAGGAATTCTGGCCATGGCCATAACGTTGGCACTTGAAACACCGAAGCGGGCTCGGTATGAAAGGACGCACAGGCAAGCGGAGGTAGCCAGCCATGATGTACTCTGGCACCTTGGGCCTACCAAAGGTCAGCACCAAGGTGTCAGATGGCCGGGATTCTCCATCTCGTTGGACAGAGGTGCGGCGGACAGCCACCACACCCTGGTCCCTAAGCTCCTCCGCTATTTGCTCCTCTGACTCCCCACGCAGATCGGGGCACCGCACCACACCTCTGCTGGTGTTTAAAGTGCGATGCGGTTCGACCACAACGGGGATGTCACCGAGTTTCCGCATTTTCAATAACGCTTCCGTCTGGTGATTGGCAGATGCCTCCACCAACAAGGTGCCATTGCGCAGTTTCTTGACCGAGGTCACATCACCGGCAATGCCCTTGATGGCTTTGGCGATAAGGAAGGGCGACGCCTTCCCCAAGGATGCACCATCCTCCCCGGATATGGAAAGAAACCGGGGAGGGTAGGAAGAAGGAATAGAAGTGCTTTTGACTGCACCTGAGGCTTCCTTAGATGCAGGAACACGCTTTGCATCAGCGGTGGAGCCCTGCACCTTAAGGCTAAGAGGCCGTTGACTCTTGTTAAGGGCAGGTGCTGATGTATTTGAAACCACAGGGGCATTCCCTGATCCAGTTGGGTGACTGGGGGAACGCGGCCTCTTAGTTGGAGCAGTGCTCGTCTCCATTAACTCACTGGCAGCTGGCCCACTCAGTTGAGTGGGACCGAGCCTGCCATCTTCCGGCTCAACACAAGTCATTGAAACTAAAGAAGGGGGAGGGGTGGGGTTTTTTGAAGAGGCCCCCAGCCTCTGGGTTATAGTTGCCATAATTTTTGTGAATTATGATTTCGCTGCCCGCAGTTCTCACCCACCACCGAGCCCAACGAGGGGACGCCCATTCGGGTCGTCGAGAGTGCTCGGACAGGATACCGTTAGGGTGGCATAATCCCCGAGTACCGGACCATTGGCATCGGGGTTGACTGCCGGTCCACTTACAGTCACCCTAGGAGGCATAACAACTTATGCGCCCCCGGCCGATTGACCAAGACCGGGCTACTGCCTTGGCCTCCCGTTTGCCCCGGAAGCTGTGGCCAAAGTGATGTGTTGGATGTGTAGGGCCGCAGCCCTAGACCCTCCTCAATCACCAGGATCCGCTTTTCCCAGGGTACGGGTCTCCACGCACGGCAAACACGCGGGTAGGCGTTTTTTACGGTCACCTCAGTGAGGAACCTACGTCGACCGCAAACAAGTCAGACACTCATCCAATAAAGGAGAAAAGAAATATACAACCAACCACAATGATGGTATCGTCCTGTCCAGACCACGTCATAGACAAACACGACAGTGGTGTTGTCCAAACTGGGGCAAGAAAAAGTCACCCCTTTTAGTCGCCTCTTACGACATGCAGGTACGCAGTGTGCCTATTCTACCCCGGGCACACACGGGGACATCGAAGCGGACTCAGGATAAAGGCATGTACAGGCAAGCGGAGGTAGCCAGCCATGATGTACTCCGGCACCTTGGGCCTACCAAAGGTCAACACCAAGGTGTCAGATGGGCGGGATTCTACATCCTGTCGGACCAAGGTGTGGCGAACAGCCACCACACCCTGGTCCCTGAGCTCCTCCACTATCTGCTCTTCTGATTCCCCACATAGGTCAGGGCACCACACCACACCTCTACTGGTGTTTAAGGCGCAATGAGGTTTGTCCACAACGGGGATATCACCGAGCTACCGCAGTTTCAGTAGTGCCTCTGTCTGGTAAGGGGTACATGCCTCCACCAACAAGGTGCCATTGCACAGTTTCTTGACCAAAGTCATGTCGTCGGCAATGCCCTTGATGGCTTTGGCGATAAGGAAGGGCGGCGCATTCTCCAAGGCTGCACCATCCTCCCCAGAGATGGAAGTAAACCGGGGAGGATAGGAAGAAGGTATGGATGGTTGTTTGACTGCACCTAAAATCTTAGATGCAGGAACATGCTGTGCATCAGCGGTGGAACCCTGCACCTTAAGGCTAAGAGGGCGTTGCCTCTTGATAAGGGCAGGTGCCGATGCCATAGACGCCACAGGTTCGTTCCCTGATCCAGTTTGCTTACTGGGGGAATGTGGCCTCTTTGTTGGAGCAGTACATGTCTCCATCAGCTTAGTGGCAGCTGGCCCACTGAGTTGAGTGGGACCGAGCCCGCCATCTTCCAGCTCAACACAGGTCAGTAAAGAAGAAGGGGGAGGGGGTGGGGTTATTTGATGAGGCCCCCAGCCTCGGTTTTAGGGTTGCCATAATTTTTGATAATTATGTGTTCACTGCCTGCAGGTCTTACCCACCACACGGAGCCCACGAGGGGACGCCCATTCAGGTCATTGAGATTCCTCGGGCAGTATACCGCTAGGGTGGCATAATCCCCGAGTACCGGACCATTGGCATCGCGGTTGACTGCCGGTCCACTTACAGTCACCCTAGGAGGCATAACCACTTATGCACCCCCGGCTGATTGACCAAGACTGGGCTACAGCCTTGGCCTCCCGTTTTCCCTGGAAGCTGTGGCCAAAGTGATGTTCTGGAGACTGTGGGTCGCAACCCTAGTCCTCGATGTCTGTCAGCCAAACCACAAGTGTGGAGTGGCCAAGAGACATCGCAGGGCATATGCCTCCTCAACCACCAGGATCCGCTTTTCCCAGGGGTGTGGGTCTCCACGTATGGCAAACACGCGGGTAGGCATTTGTTTACGGTCACCTCAGTAAGGAGCCTCAGTAAGTCAGTTTGAACACTCAAACAACCACGATGTTGGTATCGTCCTGTCCAGAACACGTCATAGACAAAGACGACAGTGGTGTTGTCCACATTGGGGGAAGAAAAAGTCCCCCGTTTTTGTCGCCTCTTATGACATGCAGGTATGCAGTGCGCCTATTCTACCCCGGGCACACATGGGTATACCAGTATCATCATCATGGTTTAAGGCCAGTATAGTTCCCAGAATGTCCCATGGCTAAGCAAATTATTCAAAATCCTCATCAAACCATTCTTCCTCATCTGTAAAAGCTCCTAGTTCAGGGGGGGGGGGCATGATCAAGATGTCTCATCCAGTGTCTTTGTCCTCCCCTCCAAAATTGAAGCAAATAGCTTCTTCAAGCCCTTCATAAGTACCTTTTTTTGAAATAGTGACATTTTGTTGCATGTTTTACTACAGACAATCTCCTGAGAACAATAATACAGTATGTGGACAAAAATGAATGTGGTCACTGATTTAAGATTTTATGATTTAATTTATGAATTGTAATGAGCTGTACCAATTAGAGATGAATATTACATGAAGTTGCAATAATTTCCTTGCATGGTATGCTTTACATTTTTTGGTTTCAAACATTAAATAAGTATTTAATTGCAAAATTTAGAAAAGTGTCATTTTTTAGAGTGGGCAAAAGTGATTGTGGTCATAAGGTTAATATTTTGTATGACCCCCCCTTTGGCATTTATTAAAGCTGATATTCTGTGTGGGATAGACTCAACTAATTTTTTGACAAATCCCACATCAATTCTTTCCCATTCCTCTTACAGAGCTTTTTTTAAATCACTATGATTTTGGTAACACTTTTTAATTCCAAAGTTTAATATCCATATGATTCCAAAGGTGCTCAATTGGTTTCATGTCTGGGCTTTCTGCTGGCCAGTCTAGTACTTCTGAGACAACCACTCCTTAACCCTTTTGGGTGTGTGTTTTGGGTCGTTGTCCTGTTGAAACATACAACGTCTACCAAGTCCCAACTTGACAGCTGGCATTAGCAGGTTATCTGCCAAGATTTTTTGTTACACTAATAAGTCCATTGTTGTGGGGATGAGTTGGAAATTCCCCACTCCATTTGCTGCCATACAACCCCAGACCATTACTGACCCTGTGAATTAATGGTACAGTTTAAATAATATTACCACTTGTTGCTAAAATCATAAGTTGCCTACCTCCACCATGTTTTAGTGCCTTGACTACACATTCACGATTTAATATTTCTCTAGGACTTCTCCATGCCCTTTGAGGCCCCTTATTTCCAAAACGACAAAATTTACTCTCATCACTTCAAATCACATTGTGCCAATCTTTCTTTCTCCAAAGTGAGTGATCTTTAGCCCATTTCAATCTTTTGACATATGCTTCTTAGACAGTACAGGCTTTTTAATGGGTCTGCACCTTTTGAGATCATTTTCATGAAGTCTTCTCCTAATAGTCTTTGTAGATACATCTATCCCAATTTCTACTTTTAGGTTTTGTGCAACACAGTTAACTGTGATAATTCCTGCACCATGAACCATATTAAGTATTTTTCTGTCTTCCCTGACTGTAGTTTTTTATGGTTGCCCTTGTCAGGGTTTGTTGATAACAGTTCCTGTTGTCCTCCATCTTTCAATGACACTCTCCACAGTCCTTAGCTTGTGGTGAGTGACAAAACTTATTTTCTTAGGGCCAAGTCCCCTGCTAAGTAACCTAATTAGAAAATCTTTTTCTTCATTTGTTAACTCTCTTCTTTTAGTCATTGTTGTCACATAAGTCACATTAACTCACATAAGTTGTTAAATGCAATTCTTTAACACTTGTCCTTTGTTTCCTTAATTATCAACGTCAGCCTTCATAACCACATTCACTTTTTTCCTGCCAAAAATTGATGCTCTTTTTAATTATCAATGTGTATCAGGCCATTTACTGCAGAGGGGTGAAACTTTTGACAGGATTTTTAAGGAAGGTTTAATTTGTAATTTGCACTTTTCTAGAAGGTTCTATTATCAAAAATAAATGTGATATTTTACCAAACGCAATTGTACATCACAACCACATTAACTTTTGTCCACACACTGTATATCAACACCTTCCTAATAAACATTGTTTTACCAGGGAGGTGTCGATATGTACGGATGGGCCCATTTTACTCAACTTAGTACATCTTCAAAGTTCCTTATATTAATTAATTAACTTCCAGTATATAAATTATCCATGATGTGCATAGCATTCTATATAGTATATGAATTATGTCTACAATAACATTTTGGAAAATATTTACCTAGAAGTGCAAAATAATTCAATCCAAAATCTTTGTTTGCATTGTAGAAACTTTCATGGCAAAATTTACAATTAAACTGACTGTTTGCAGCAATATTTTTCTTTTAAGATATTTTGCAACTAGAGTTTGTCATGTTCACAAACAATTCAGAGAAAGACATAATGGTATATCACACTTGAGACACGGGAGAAATCAGGATAATCAGGTATGATAATCAGAAGGACAATTCTTTATCTTTTGTAGTGTGTACAGTAGATGATTTAAGATCTTTCACAACTATGTATTTATTGACATTTAAAAACGCAAGTTAAATCAGTTTCAAAACCAATGAATCTGCCTCTCAGTGAAGAGAAGGAACTATGTGTCTATTTCACTGATCTACCAAAATAGAATTCTGTCTAACTGAACTTTCATACTGTGAATTCTTTGAAAAATTCAAAATACAAAGAATTTCACACGAATTTAAAGCCAGTCACACATGATCAGTTTGGTTTTGTCATTTCAGTGTATTCACATCAATGTGTTCAGTTTGGTGTGAAGGTATGAATTGCCCATACACAATCAGTTTGGTGTGTCACATTCTTATTTTCCTTTTCATTAAACTTCACATAATGTCATTTGATTGTCCACATCCACCAGCAATTCTACTGTTGCCTTTATGTAACTATTTAGAGATGACGTTCTATCCATGTTGGGCATGCACAGAACCTTAATGTGAAGAATCAGATGTGAGAAAACCCCACACACACCAACACCACCTTAATAACAAGGCCTTCATGCTGTTGCATGATATCATACACAGGAGGCAATGAAGATAATATAGGTTTAAGGAGCAATACAATGTCTTCTTGAAGTGGGAAGGGAAACATCAAAAATTAACAAATCATCTGCTGCAAACATACTTTTAGCTGACATTATAACTTCCAAATTATATTAAGCTAGAATTTTTATAGAAAAAATACAACAACAATTAATAAGACAAAAAAGATACTTCATGCATGTTACTTTACAATTAGCTAGGAGTCACTGTTTGTAGTTTCCTACTCCTAGATGTGTGTTTCATGTAATCATTTTTTAATCTACAATACTTGTTCAACAAAATATTTGTTGATATCACAATACATTTTAAAATTATATCCTTTGAATGCATATCACAAAGGGCATTTTGCAAAAAAATCTCATTTTTTTAACATGCCATATATTTAAATGACACACCAAATTGCTTCTCATACTTTTCACAAAGAGAGTTTACAATCATGTAATTGTATAAAAATACATTAACAACATCAGGATGAGGAAATAACAAACCACCTCTATCCATATTTATTATTAAGTTATGATTTGGTTCCATGAACAGGGACTTGTTTAATGCTAAATGCTGTGATCATGTTTCACATTTTAAGTTGAGTAAACACAATATCCAGTTAAGTATGTTAGAATAGGAAACAGTGGTTCAGTATCTATAAAGTTATCAGTTGAAAGAGATATATCAAATTCCTTTTTTATCATTTTAATACTTTGGTGCTCTTCATCTCCTGCAAATAAATCACTATTATCAAAATTATGAATTTTGAAATATAAAGATAAGCTATTTTTCAGTCTTAACTTCTTTTCTGCTTCAAAAACTTGCCTAACAGATACCAAATATTGAGACCCTGCTAGTGATCTATACTTCCCAAATCTGTCCTCAAGTGAGTCTGTTTGTATCTTTCCTGGAAGAAAATAGCTAAATCCTAACTAATGAATACAATATTTTGCTAATTCAATTAATCCATTATGGTGAATGTCCTGGCTGGTTCATGTTTGGAATTTGATGGAAAATCGTTAGATCAATAAAGTTTATTGTAAAGATGATAAAATAAAATAATCACTAATTTATTATTAACAAAACTAAAATAAATCACTTAATACATCAAATCAGATATTCACTAATTAAATGCAGGCAAAAATGAACGTCTCCAAATGAGTGCCGTTTTCCTACTGACTGTCAGAATAACTGAAATTCCCTTCTTAGTTCTCTAAGAATTCTACTTAACTCAAAACTGAAATTCTGTCATTTCAAAATGACAGAACAAAAAACTATTCAAATTAAACCAATCAAATTGAATCAACAAGCTGCAGAAAATGTGGAAGAATCAGAAAAGGAGAGCGTGCATGGAACATTCCATGCAACATTCTACACCATGACTGGAATGGGTTATGGCTGTGTGAGTTGCCCTACTAAATGTGCCAGTAGTGCACTGTTTCACCTTCCATTTATCCAACCAAATGAGAAAACCTTTATTTGATGGTGATCCTGTGATAGGCTTTTGAAAGAAATCATTTAAACGTTGCCCTTTCATGGGGTTTTTACATTAACTAGCTTCCACCAACTGCAAATTATTTATGTTGTAGCATAATGAGGTAATTGATTGGCATCTCCTCGTTGCTTCAGTGCCTCAACAACAAAGCCATTAAATATGCTTAATGCCAGTATAACATTTTGTTTTTCAAAATTTGTTGGAAATAGGGGTTTTAGGTTAAGTTTCTAAGCATAATTCACAAACTGCTGGCTTTCAATTAGCATAGATTCATTATTGCAATCATTAAAGTCAGGAAAATAACAACAGATGTTCTCAGTTTTTTGTTTAGCCAGTTATTTCTGATATACATTTAAGAATGTGTACAGTATCAATAATAAGAAAACAGTGGTTTCTGAGTAGCTGATGGATGGGGATAAACAATATTTAATGTAGGAGGATTAGTGAACAAGGACATGGCTTTGCTGTTGATTGCATTATTGTCAGTGACACTGCAAATAAAATTAAACCCAACAGAGTGTTACACATTAATAATTTTTTAATTACTATATGTAGCTGTTCAACATTTTTAGGTTTTACTGACATTATATGAACCACATCTTTGAAAGTAGACAAAAGCTGATGTGGCTAGATGAGCAGAATTATCAGCCGTTCCAAGGATACTCCTACACTTAAAGTCAAAAATGGCTTTAAATGAATTTCATCAATCATAAGACTAACACAAATGTTAGTCATTTATAAGGTAGTGAATTTCTGTTTAATATAAGTTAGGAAATGTTTTTCTATTTGCTCATTTTCTGGTGACTTTTTCTAACATGTGCATAACCTTAATATAATTTGTGGATGAGAAATGATAATATTTTTAGATTGTAATAAAAACTCGTATGCATGTGGTGATGTGGAGTGAAAAGTACTACAAAATATCATTAGGGTTGGTTAATATTTTAGGCATTTGCTTTTTGCAGAGCATGAGCATTAACTGCTCACATATAAATTCTAGAAGCTGTGACTGATATTGACCGCTTCCTGATTCCCCTGTACTTTTAAGAATTTCTATTATACTGTGTATAACAAGAGTGTTATTTTCTTCTGTAACATTCTGCAGGGTTTGTGTGAAATTTAAAATATCAAGAAATTACAAGAATATCAAGAATCAAGAAGTATGGCAGTCCAATTCGGTTCCCCATCTTGGGAGGTTGAAAGGATTCAAAGGAGGGCAGCAAGAATTGTCGGGAGTGGCGAGTTGCATTGGACACACCAGTTCTCATCTGATCACTGAAGTTAAGCAATGCAAGCCCAATTAGTACTGACATGTGTGGTCGCTCGGGAAAGCTGGGTACTGCTAATACCCAATAATCGTCACATTAGTGAAGTGTCTGTGCAGCGTATGTATTAGAACTATGCAGTGCGGGGTCTCTAATGACCTTGTAGTTGATGGGACCATAAACACCAACAAACAAACAAGCAAGAATTGTACTCAATAGGTTTTCTCACAGGGAGAGTGTATCTGCCATGATTAGAGAACTAGGGTGGGACACATTAAGCCAGATGCATATATCTCATAGTATTAGCCTTTTCATAAGACTGCTGCTGCTGGGATGTAATGGACCTTTGGCTGGAAGTGTGTCCCCAGCTGAGTATAAGGAGAGAAATGATCATCCATATAAATTGAAAGAGGTTAGGGCACAGACTCATACTACTGGTCATTTTTGCCTAGGGTCATTTGGCAATGGAATGGACTTGGAGAGGATAAGGTGCAGGGCTTCATCCATGGTAAGCCAATCATTGCTAGTATTGTGTTAGGGGAGGCACCTGAATTACAGCTTAAGGTTTTGGGAGAATTAGGTTATCATAAGTAAGTATGAGAGTTAGTCTCTCCACTGCAATATTGGCCAAAGAAAAGGCTGCTCACAGTGTAGTAAATAAGAATTATGTTGTTTCTGTGTATATTATTTTTATTTATTTCTTCTTGTGAGCTTTTAAGGTTACATCCCTGGGTTCTTCGCCAATGTGGGCTTGATATTAACAAAAAAAAACTTTGTCTTTTAAGAAAGAATTCTTTTTAATTTTCTGATTCATAGTTTATTACTTATAATATTTTCAACCCTTGTTCTTATGTTAACAGAAAAGGAGGGGCTTCACCCAAGCAATATATTGCATTACAAATGGAAGGAAGAAAAATGTCTTGGTGGTATTCTTATCTGAGCTGGTGGATAATATCAGTCATCATCCTGGCGGTGTCCTTGAAGGAGTCTTGGATCCTGGTTGTCATTAGGATGTCATCTCAGACAGCTTAGGGCTTGCTGTTGTCCTGGAGTCCATCTTGGTGACAAGTCCTGGATGCTGGAGAGGCATCTCTGATATGCCCTCTATTTCGTGTAGTGCTGGTCTTCCTCCACTTTGGGTGTGGAGAGGCAGAGTGAGGTGTCCTCCAATTTGTTGTGGAAGAGTGGTCCTTCCTTTCATGGAGAGAGGTGTGTAGTGTGTCTTCTGCAGTCTGTCCTGTTGTGTCCTGTTGTCTGTCTTTTTCTTCCATTTATCTATTTCTTCCATTTAGGTCAAAGGAGGGATTTGCTCCCTTTAGTTTTCTAATTGGTCCTTTCCTTAATAGGACCCTTCTCTGAGTCTTGTGATTGGGACAACAAAAAAAATAAAAAGTGGGAAAAAACAAATACAAAAAAAATCTTTTACAGCCACAATAAACACAAAAAATTATATATCTTTCCAAGAATTCCTAAACAGAAAAGGACCTTTTATGACTATCATAAAATCAAAAAAAAAAAAAAAAATGCAATGTAAGATGCATAAAATTGAAAAAGTAATAATCACAAAAAATATACTTTTATGCAATACCCATAACCAAGAAAAAGAAAAGGGTGCTTCTCCTTTATTAAAAAGAGAGGGGAGAAAGAATGAGAAAAAAAAAGGAATGAGGGGGAGAGGGTGATGATCTCCATCCCCTTTGATGTGAAAACGTGACAATTGTCAAGTAGCACAACTATTAATGGCGATTGTTGTGCAGTGTAGCTAACAATCATTACTCCTGCAATGCAGTGAAGTTGACAATTAGAAAGAACAACATTCATGTTATTTACACAGTCAGGGATTACATGTTCTTTAAAATTCTTTATCCTAACATCTCCAAGATACACTAATATTCCTTATCAGTTATTAATAATTACTGATAGCTTGATTTTTGGGCATGATGCTATATCAAAACCAGAAATGCTACATAGGAATTATTGTAAATTACTGACCATGGAGGTGGAATTTGTGAACTCTTTAAGCATGCTGGCATGTTTGGATGTTATTATTTCATCATACAGTGCCTTTGTTAGTGTACTGACATTCATTGTCATCCTTAAATGTCTATCTTCTATTCATTCCTGCCTCTCTTTTACACTTTCCCTAGCAATATTAGAGTTTGACAAATATTTAGGGCAGTTAGGTAAAATTGAGGGAATCACTCCAGGTTTAAGTGTTGGGCATTGGATATCTACAATAATTTTTTCACGAGTTTCATTTTTTATAAATTCACTTCTTTTCATGATGTCACAGGGTTGAAAGTGAAATTCTAAAACCTTAGTAAGATAAAAAAAAGTAACTCATGACATACACCATAATACAAAGGATATCTTGAGCTGAAAAGTAAATTAAAAAAGTACTACTCTAGAAATCTTAGTTGCCTCAAAAATTTTTATACAACTGGCTTTAATCCATTAAATTTAAAACTATACAAAAAAAAACAAGTTTGAACTTAGCTTTCATTGTCTTCTCAGTAATAGTTGACTCCTCTTGTGGCTCCTTAGGGATGGTTTCCAAGAAAATGTCGTTCAGGTTACTATACAGCAAAAAATTCTTTAAATATCAAACTTAATTAACACAATAATTATCTTTTTGGAGTGAAGGTAACGACGTTTCACAAGCAGGATCTTGCTTCTTCTTTAATCCATTTCTGATGTAAAGATTCATCTTGGGTGTATTGGAATAATTCCCCTTACATGCCACATGTTTTAGCAGGTTATAGCAACAGCAACATTGTTTGCCTACTATGCCTATGTCACTATAAAATCGTCTCCTTAGCATTAGGGTCTTGTTGCACATGCTCACTACTAACTAACATCAGTGACACACTAATGTGATAGAATCCCTTCACACCATCAGTTGAAATTTTTACACACACATACACATCAATTTGGTGTGTCACATTGATGTAAACACACCAAACTGATCATGTGTGGTGGCCTAAAATTCTAAACATTTAAATAAAATTAGAATATGCTCTGTTCTTTAAGGAGAGAGCATGTGCATTCTGTGCAACAATGATGAAGTAGAACTTAGAACAATGTAAGAACACAAAAGATTGAGCCTTGTAATTATATTTTATTTTGCCAATTGTATGCAACTTATAGATTCACATATTGAATTATTACTTATAATTATTACCTACATATGATGTTACTTGATTTCCATACAATTTTCAATAACAATTGGGAAAAACCACAGAAGCTTTATACATGAAAGCTAGAATATGTTGCATAAGTGGCCAAAACCCCACTCTACAACTTCTCAGAAAGATGCCATATGAGCTCTAAAGGTGTTAGGATTGCCCCTCCAAAGGGTTTTTAAGAGGTCCATACATGAATAAGCTGGACCTCCATACAAAACATAAGGTGCTCCAGATGGGAATTAGCAACTTCCTGAAGCTGGCTGTGGAGATTGCTGAAATTCTGGAGATTCAAGAAACCTTAAAATTATAAAATACTATTTTAGTCCAGATGATTGTCAAAGAGATGCAAGGAGTTCAGTCAGATCTGCATCATGTCATCTGCCTTTAAATGGTTCATGCATTGTGACAGGGTCCTTACAGACAGCCTGATCCCACACCTGCTTTGGTCTTCCCCTGCCCTGGGCCCTCCTCTTCTCCCTTCTCATGATGTGTCCATACCACCTCAACCTAGTCTACCTCTGATATACTCATTCCTAATTCTAGCAGTTCAGGACATTCCACACATATACCACAGCATTCACATCACTGTCCAACACAGCCAATAGCATAGCTGGTCTAACCACTGTCTTGTAGAACTTCCCTTTAACCTTGATTGGGACCCTCCTATGACACAGGACTCCACTTGCCTGATCCCCACCTCAACATTGATTCCCATTTCATTGGAGTGTTTATCTTAAGTACTTTACCTCTTGCACCTTTTTCACCTGACCACCCCTTGAACATACATCACTGTTGTTTTCCTGTTTCTTTAAGTGCATCACATCAGGTCCCAACATAGGTGCCTGAAACGGCTGAATAGACCCTTTGTAAAAGAGCAGCAAGTGGCATTGGACACACCAGTTCTCATCTGATCACTGAAGTTAAGCAACGCAACCTCAGTTAGTACTAACATGAGTGGCCGCTTGGGAAAATTGGGTACTGCTAGTATCCAAAAATCGTCGCATTAGTGTAGTGTCTGTGCAGTCCCTGCATCAGAGCTACACAGTGGATGGGACTCTAATGACCTTGTAGTTGAAGGGCCCTAAAACAACAACAACAAAGGGAATTAAAGGCCCCCCATTCTTTGGAGACCCACATACTTATGATTTGATCCCTGTATCAGTATTTATATTTCTCCCATGCAGACGTTTTGAGGGGGACAGACTTAATTACTACCCTGTATATTTGAAAAGAAATTTCAAAAATTGTTTTTAGTTGATGGGGGAATGGATGTCCCAGACAGGCCTGTGAAAGAAATGGTCACACTGAACAAAATGCAAGATCCTTACAAAATGGTCCAGGATGGCCAGTGACATCCAATCCAGAGATAACATTGCAGAATATATGTTGCTACAACTGTGGTGAAAACGATCAGATGAGTCCCAATTATCCACATAAGCATAAGGGAAAGAAATGTTTTAAGTGTAAACAGTTTGGGCACCTTGCTTTAGGATGCCCATTGAATCACAGCCAGAGCTGCCAGGTAGTGGCTTTGTGTAGTCCCTGCTAGATCATTCAAAACAGTTGCACTGGGTGACCTTAGCCTCCATTCACTGATCGACTCTGTGATTTATCCTTGCTATGTGCTAAGAGTTAATTTGAGATAGGTATGCTGAAATTGCTACCAGGTGTATCTTTTTGTGGTGGGGCTCTACCAGGGTATGTACTTTGGGATGTTTCAAGTCATTGTTGCTTGTGAATCATGAAAATCTTGAACTAGTGACACATGTGGTGCATCCATGCCAACTGACATCTGTGCCAGGACTCACATTAAAGCTAAGGGACTCCTGACAGAGATGGCAAGAACAAATCATTGCACATGAAGATCACACCACTGGCAAAAGTGGACCACACAAAAAAACGTAGCACAACTAATTTTAAAACAATGCTTATCTTATTGGGGAGAAGGTGATGACGTTTTGCAACAAGGTTCTTGCTTCATCGAAGCAAACCATGCTATAACGGTTTTGGTTGTAACGAATTCCTGGATGTTACGAGTGGTTTCCAAGGTCCTGGCAAAAGCATAGGAGTTTGTATTGTAAAAATGATTGGATATAACGAATTAGATTTAATGAATTTCCAGGTAATAACAATGAAAAGTTATAAAAGTTTTTCTAATTTGGTTGGATATAATGAATGATGGACCTTATAAATTATTTTTATTTATGGATTTAAAGCAAACTTCTCCTCGATGGTCACCACATATGGAATTAGACACCACTGGCAGGAATACCTTGTCATACATTTTATTTTACTAGGGCAGAATGCACAAAATCTGCTTTCCCTTGTCCTAGAGGTGCTTGAGATTTCCCTTAGGATAGCATCTTCCAAAATATTCATTATTGAAGCCCTCAATAATCATGGTGATTTTCTGCTCGTCAGATGCATTCTCATTCAGGGTTTCATGAATTCCACCCTCGACAATGCACATTGACCAATGAGAAGATTTTTACAACTCATGCTGTACTACAACATCCAATCTAAGAATGGGCTGAGGAAGAATAATGATGATATTAGAAATGCTCATTTCTCATCATCATCACCACCACATCCTTATCCCACCTGTGGCAGGGTCAGGTATGCAGGTTCTAGCCCTACACCAGTGGTTGCAAACCTGCGACCCACCGAGCAATTTTAAGTGACCCACGGAGACTCGTATCTAATGATGTTATGTGTAGTCTCTTAAAGTCAAACAAAAACTTCTATCACTTTCCCAGATGAACACAATTCGTTACTGATTACTATTTCATTTGAAAATATATCCTTAGTAGCCAAATGGAGAGACAAAGTCTGTTTACCAGGAAGTGAAAGTTATGGATTATTCCACAGTTATTGTGCTATCGTCTTGTCTAGTTCAATTTTGTTTACTAACGTTGGTTACATTTACTGACTACACTACTTCTGCTAATCTTCATTCAGTCTCCTTATCAATGGTAGTCATACCCACTTTGGGTCAACCATCAGACCTATGCCTTTTCTTCTGATTTCCCTTTGCAACTTCAACAATTTTTATTCCATCCATCAAGTATGTTATCACAATTATCTTCAAATGCCAGTTGTAAGTACATATTTACAATTTTATTTACACTATATATTCACTTACTTTTAGTGATGTTGGTTACCAAGAAAGCTAAGAAAGATAGAAGTGCAGCAAGGTTATATAATGAGGAATGGTTTTCAAAATTTGGAATGATTGCAAAACATAATCAAACGTTCTGCATAATATGTAATGAAAACGTCACTACTCGCAGTTATAATATAAAACGACATTACAAAACTATCCATAAAAATCTTGTATCAATGACGGATGATGAGATAAGAGAATTCTTTTCAGAAAAGTTAAAAAAAAAATACAAAATGCAAGCTGGTGGATTTTAATCTTTTCTTGTCCATAAAAATAACATTACATTAGCTAGTTATCAAATGGCGTTCTGTATTGCAAAGTACGGTACACCTCTTTCTGAAGGAGAGTTTATCAAAGAAGCACATTAAAAAACCAGTGAATTGTTATTTTTTGATTTTAAGGAAAAAGATCTTATTTTGAAACGATTAAAGGATATCCAGATTAGTAGAAATACAATAAAAGATCGAATTTTTGCACTAGATGAAAATATTTGTCCAAAATTAAGTTGTGATTTCAAAAGTGCTAAAATGTATTCTGTTTCCTTGGATGAAAGCACTGATATAACTGGTCAGGCACAACTTGCAATTATTGCTAAGTATCACTCTGGATAAGTTATTAGAGAAGAGTTAGTAGGATTAATAAATTTATCTGTGAATACGACTGTAGTGAATATAATGCATGAATTTAAAGAAGTACAGTAAAACACGTTTATAACGTTCATGGCTAAAACGTTTTCATGGCTATAGTGTCTGTTTGGGCTCGTCCCGGCAGAGCCTATGGCTTTTTAATGGTAGAGGGTTTAACGTTTATATGGATATAACGTTTGCAAGGCCCTGGTGGGCAGCCAAGTTTTTCATATCCTATCATGAATATGAAAAACTTCCAACCTATAGGTGCACATGTCCTGATTAGGAATGTTGCATATGTGCAGAATGTACAACATAAGCTGTGCATTACATACATTGTACATGAACAGACCACTCAATCTTGCTAATGTGTGGATTTAGTAGTAATGATACAAGCGACCTAGAACTGAGGTGGTAAGACAATTTACAATGAACTTGTGTAGAGGTCAGCCAAGATACCAATAGCATATGTGTGCCTCACCATCCAGAAAGGGAGTGGCAAATTGCATTGGACACACCAGTTCTCGTCTGATCACTGAAGTTAAGCAACGCTACCCCAGTTAGTACTGACATGGGTGGCCACTTGGGAAAACTGGGTACTGCTATTATCCAAAAATCGTTGCATTAGTATAGTATCTTTGCAGTCTCTGCATAAGAACTACACCATGGAAGAGGCTCTAATGACCTAGTAGTTGAAGGGCCCTAAAACACCAGCAAACAAACAACATCCAAGGTGGAAGCAGCCATCCACCATGAAGCAATCACCAATTCTTGATTACTGTACATGCAGGGAAATCATTTACAGTATGTACCCCAACATGACGTTTTACCACTATGCTGTATTATGGATGGAAAAGCACAAAAAAGCACATCATGGCTATAGCGTTTTCATGGTTATAACGTTTGTCGCCTTTGGTCCCCAACAAAACGTTATAACCATGTTTTACTGTATTTATAAAAATGAATATTTATTTATTTAAAGAGCAGGGTTCATTGAACTTCTCAAACAATTCATTGGTCAGCCAGTAATTGGTTTTCATTGCCTTATTCATCAGGAAGTGTTGTGTGCAAAAAGTGGATTAAAATCCTTTACAAATTTGATGTCAGTTGTAACAAAAATTGTAAATTTCATATCTTTGAGAGCATTAAATAAGAGCGAATTTGCTGAATTATTAGAAGAAATTGATTCCCAGTATTCTGGACTGCTTCTGTACAATAATGTTCAATGGGTTAGTCGTGGTTTAGTTTTAAGTGGGTTTGTAAGCAACCTTAATGAAATTCGATTTTTTCCTTCGTGAAAGAAATGTAAATTATCCTGAGTTGTCAGATTGCAAATAGTTGAATGATTTAATGTTTTTATGTGATATAACTCAACATTTCAATGATCTTGATAAGAAACTTCAGGGACATGGTCAAATTGCTTTAAAGATGTATGAAAACATTAAATCATTCAATCAAAAATTGAGTATATTTATAAATGATATGAAAGCTATAGAGAGTTTAAGTTGATCAAGTCTCTTTTGGCCAGATGAGGTATCCATCAGGAATTTGGAGGGACCAGAAACAGATTTGATGCTCATGTTGCATGTCCTGGGACTCTGAAATATAATTGACTAACTAAAATAGAACAGTCAATCTTATGGTTGAAAAGCTTATGAATAAACATGAGAGCAGAAAGACAAATCACCTTACTTAACTGCATACTGTCCATAATGCTGATATAGGCTGGTACATGGGAAAGAGGAGATAAAGAGGGGTAAGTAGGTCTTATGCTGGGCTTCATCTGGTATGTTGTTTGCAATTTGTACAAATGAGTTGGGCAACACGTGGCCCAAACCTTTATACGGTACAACAGTTTCGGTCAATTAATACTGAAAACAAGTGCCCAACTAACTTGGGATATCTGTAGAGATGACCTAGTCTCTTTATAGAAGCTGTACAGCACTTCAATGCACAGAAGAGATGTTGCACATGCCTTCCAAATGTCAATTCAGAGTCCAAAAAGACCCCCAAGTCTTTCAGTCCCCAAGTCTCTGCAGGGGTGGCCCATTGTTGAACTGGTATGGGTACTTTATTATGTTGTGTAACCAAGTGAAGGATACCAAAACCGTTTTATTGTAGTTAATGGCTAAGCCATTTTTGGAGAGCCAGAACTAAATTCTACTGAGGTCCTCTTGGAGTTCCTGAGCATCTGAGAGGTTTTCAACCATTTGAGAGACCTTGAGGTCATCTGCAAAGGCTGGCAAATCCTCCCATAGAGAAGGCAAAGAAAAAAGATCACTAAGAAAAATTTCAAACAATAATGGGCTCAGGCAGCTGCTATTTGGGACTCCTATAGATTGAGTATAGGAATGCAAACTAACGAAGTTCCCCAGCTTAATGGTAGTTTTCTGGCCTGTAAGAGAGGCTTTTAAAAATGCACAAAACCTGGAGGAGGCGCCGAACACAGAAAGTTTATGGAGAAGAAGATTTATAGGGACATTGTTGAACGCTTTTCAAAGATCAACACAGATGACATCATACTGGTCTCTGTTAGTGAAGGCAGTGTGAATACTGAGTGTGTGCAAAAGAAGGTTGGTCTCTCTGGAGCGGCCTGTTATGAAGCCATGTTGGAAGGGATGTAACAATAACTTCGATCACTGCCACAGTTTTGCCTGTAATATGCACTCCAGCACCTTAGCAATGGCTGAGATAAGAGCAATCGGGCAGTAATTGTCCTAATTCATGGTGGAGCCTGATTTAAAAATAGGCTGAATAAAGGAGATTTTCCAGATCAGTGGGACCACAGCTGATAACAGGCACCTGTTAAAATGGGTTTGTTTATTTGTGTTTTAGGGCCCATCGACAACAAAGGTCATTAAGGCCCAGAAGCACAATCACCATGGTGGGGGTGTAAATGGCCATCCCACCATGATGGCAATAAATAAGGGCAAAACTGGTGTCATGAGGACACCCAGTGCACTGGAGTGTCCTTCAGTGTGTGGAGTTCTTTTGGTGGTCTCAACAAACCACTGGGACCACCACTGTTCATCAATGGCCCTCCACACCATCAGGAGAGCATCGGAGGAGAGGACAGCAGTGTTGGATACATCTGGCAAGTGGGCCACATGACAGGCATGGGCATCTGCCCTCTTGTCGCCCATGATGCCAACATGCCCCAGGACACACATAAACAACAAGGTCTTGCCCTGCTTATGAAGCAGGGCAATCTGTGTACACCCTGGACGATGGCATGTTTGCCATATAGGGTGTGCTGCAGCTGAAGGGAGGATAGAGAGTCAGTCGCAACAACAAAGTGCCTGTCATTCATTAACTGGATGAGGTCCAACTGGATTAACTGGATGGACTGGTTAACTGGATTAAGTCGCTGGTGAAGCCTGGAAGGCAGCCACCTATGAGAATACCGGTTCTAAAGACTGACCAACCCACCTTGGTGCCAACCATAGTCACATCCATGGAAATAAAAACATGGCCCTGATAGATCAGAGAAAGGCGTCAAAACTCTTGTTGGTACACTGACCTATTGGTACTGGTTTCAGGGAAGGCGGCAAGCACAAAATTAAAACTTGGCTCTGCCACTGTTGAGGGTGGCACAGAGGCTGGTAGTACAGGCTGCATCCTAGGTGGAGTCACACTCAGGCCAGCAAGACCATCCATCAACCACATGCCAAATGGAGAGGGAACCCCTGGGTGGTGGTTGAATGGCAATCGCAAACTGCGACTAATAACAGCTGGGTGTGTAGGGTGCTGAAGCTCATCCTTCAGCCACAAAACGTATTCAGCCACCAATTACTGCCACTGCACAGTCAGTGGTGGCTCACTAGTCTCAGCATAGAGGCTGAGCACTGGACTTGTGTGGAAGGCCCCAAAGGACAACTGGATGCCAGCGTGATATACACTGTCCAGCATCTGAAGGGTACATGGAGCAGCCAGGCCATACACATTGCAGCCATAATCGAACGAGTGATCTATAAAGCTGAAGCATCACTGATCTGTCCCAAAACCAGTTCCCTGTTTGTTTGTTTGTTGTTGTTTTAGGGCCCATCGACTACAATGGTCATTAGGGCCCAGAAAGACAATCATCATGGTGGGGGTGTAAATGGCCTTCCCACCATGATGGCAATAAATAAGGGCAAAAGCCCACTAAAACTAACACGTACAAAAGGCAATAGCCAAATAAATATCAAAGAATAATTATAGGCAAAAGCCAAAACAGAAATAAAAGTAAAGGCAGCAAAAACGAAAACAGACATAACAATATAAGTGGCAAAAGCCAAAACAGACATAACAATAAAAGTGGCAAAAGCCAAAACAGACATAACAATAAAAGTGGCAAAAGCAAAAACCGTCATAATAATAAACACGGCAAAAGCCAAAACAGTAATAACAATAAACACAGCAAAGGCCAAAACAGACACAGAAATAAAAAGGCAAAAGCCAAAACAGACACAGAAATAAAAAGGCCAAAGCTAAAACAGACAAAGAAATAAAAAGGCAAAAGCCAAACCAATACAACAATAAATGCAAAGCTGCCTAAAAATACATGTATCAATCAGTTCAAATGCTGACAAAGAGGCCAGCCTCATTCACAAATACAAGTGAGCTCTCAACCCCGTGGGGGTTATCCCCAAGTGAGGCAGAGAGCTCCCAACTTACTCCCAGTCGCCATCTCAGTTCGCAGTATCTCTCACAGTGAATAAAGATATGGACCACTGTGAGAGGCTCCCAACAGAAGTTACACCATGGTTGTTCCTCACCCCGTAAAATGTAGTAGTGGGTGAAGAACGTGTGACTGAACCGAAGCCGAGAAAGCACAACCTCCTCCCTCCGCGACTGGTGGCACGAGGACCCCCAGTGCTCTAGGGTGTCCTTCAGTGTGTGGAGTTTGTTGGTGGTCTCTGCAAACCACTTGGCCCGCCATTGTTCATGGACGGCCCGCCGCACCATCAGGAGAGCATTGGAGGAGGGGACAGCAGTGTTAGGTATATCTGGCAAGTGGGCCACCAGACGTGCATGGGCATCCGCCCTCTAATTGCCCATGATGCCAACATGCCCCGGGACCCACATGAACAACACTGTCTTGCCCTGCTTACGAATCATGAGCACGGGCGATGGCATGTCTGCCATAAAGGGTGTGCAACAGCTGAAGGGATGATAGGGAGTCATTCGCAATAACAAAGTGTCTGTCATTCAATAATAGGTTGAGTTCCAGTGCCCTGTGCAGAGCTGTTACCTCTGTCAATGAAATGGGTCTGTAATTTTTTGGAAGGCTACTATCCTTGCCAGGCTCTTGCAGTGGGACTATAGTATCCTCTCGCCAACCTGCAGGGATTTCATGCTGCTGCCAGATTAATTGAATACCTCAATGAGATATCTAAAGCCTTTCTCTGGTAGGTGTCGTAGCATTTGATAGTGGATGCTATCTGGTCCAGAGGCAGTGTCCCTGGCTCTTGCTAGAGCTGCCCATAGCTCCCAAGCGGTAAATGGATTGTTATACCCCTCGGCGACACCACCAGTGAAGTTCAGTGGAAGGCGTTCTGCTGCCTGCTTCGTTTGTAGAAATGTTGCCGTGTAGTGCTGGGAACTGGAGACGGCTGCAAACGTCCTTGCCAGTTCCTCAGCCACTTCACACAGCTGAAGGCAAAGTCTCCATTGTACAAGGAGACCTGAGCGGCATGATGGTAAATATCTCCCTTGGATCTTCCTCAGCTTTTCCCAGACTTTCTTGGAGGGCGTGTGATGGGTAAGTGAGGAGACATACTGACTCCATGAGGAGCATTTGGCTTCCATGATCACCCGTCGTGCATATCCCCAAGCTCGGATATAGTGGATATGTTTGGCCTTGGTAGGACGAAATTGGAAGCAGCAAAGGGCCCCTCGTTGAGCCCGAATCGCACACCGACAATCCTCTGTCCACCATGGCACCCGTGCTCGAGGTGGGTTACACGAGCTCTGGGGGATGGATGCCAATGCTGCCCTGACCGCCACCTATGTGAAGTGACTCACTAGGTCATGCACCCCATCAAAATCACACAGTGGGCAAAAGTAGATACGGCAGGCAAACTCCTCCCAGTCCGCCCGATGCAGACACCACCGTGGTGGGTGTTGGGGCAATGCCCCATCTCCACTGCTAATCCTGATGGGGACGTGATCACTTCCACATGGGTCTGACAAGACCTCCCACTGCAAACCTGGTGCCAACCCTAACCACAATGCAAATTACCTAACCACCAGTGGCAGTCATCATATTCATGGGGGCACCTGTGTTAAGAACAATGAGGCCATTGTGTGACACCCATTGTTCCACAAGTCGCCCTTGGGGGTTGTGACTTTCCAAGCCCCATTGCAGATTATGGAAATCATAAGAACCCATAATCAAGAAGGGTCTTGGAAGCTGGGCACTGATGGAGTCAAGGTCTGCCCATGGGATATCAATCCCAGGAGGCATGTAGAGGGAACATAGAGTGGTAGGCACATCCAGTTGCAATGAGACCGCCACTGCTTGTAGAGGCGTCTCCAAAGCCACTGGCACATGCATGCACCCATTCCCGATAAGGATAGCCACCCCTCCCACAGGGTGGCTTCCTTGCTGCCTGGAATCTGAATATGTAGTGTACCCCCGTATTGAAATGGAGGTATCGCTCCGACACAGGATATCCTGGAGGGAGATGTACACAGGGTGCTGCCTAGAAATCAGAAGTTTGATCTCGTCCCTCTTGTGGTAAAACCCTCGACAGTTACATTGTAGGAAATTCACCATCACGTGGACTTAGGTGTCCCACTGCAGAAAAGGGAGGGATGCCTTCTATTGGTTCGTCCTCCTCCATCCCGAAGGAGGAATCCCCATTGTGCCCCAGTTTGGGCATGAAACCACCCCGTGCTCTCTGCCATTGGCCGGAGAGCTTGGGTGGACAAACCAAGGACACCCGCCCCACTGTGGAAGTGGTAGGTGTCCCTACTTTCTTTCCTCCTGTCTCACCCACCAACCTCTCCATGGAGGGGCCTGGCTGGGCTGAGACGGAGGGGGTTAGCTGGGCTGAGAAAGAGGGGGAGGCCTTCAAAGGAGATGCCTCTCTTTGATGTGAGGCATCTGGGGCCTCCAAAGATACCGGCACCGCCATTATTGGCGGGGGCCATGCATGGGCCAGAGGCGGTGGTGGAGCCAGAAGAAGCCGTGGAAATGGAGTCGGGGTCCGTCTGGCAGCCAATGCTTGCACAGACCGGCACCCCATGGACCCCTGAGGGCGTGGGGGAGCTGAGGTAGGGTGTCTGTCTGGGTACAGACAGAGAGCACAGCAGCTGCCTTGGCAGCACCTGCATAGGACACCCCGCGACTGGGGGTCCCTGGCAATGCTAGCAGCCGCCACGCATCCTGAAAGCCAATACCCTTCTGGACACACAACTCTTGGATCGCACGTTCCTGCAGCCAAGTGGGGAATCCCGAGAGGAGGCGGGGTGGTTGCCCTTGCAGTTGACACAAAAAGGTGCAGTCTTACAAGACTCAGGGGAGTGATCACCCTTTTCCACAAGTGCCACACACGGCCTTGGCAGCACACGAATTCTGTCCATGGCCATATCGCTGGCACTTGAAGCACCGAAGGGGGCTAAGGATGAAGGCATGGACAGGCAAGCGGAGGTAGCCAGCCATGATGTACTCCAGCACCTTGGGCCTACCAAAGGTCAGCACCAAGGTGTCAGATGGGCGGGATTCTCCATTCCCATCGGACCGAGGTGCAGTGGACAGCCCACACACCCTGGTCCCTGAGCTCCTCTGCAATCTGCTCTTCTGATTAACTGCGTAGGTCAGGGCACCACACCACACCTCTACTGGTGTTTAAGGTGTGATGGGGTTCGACCACAACAGGGATATCAAAGAGCTTCTGCAGTTTCAGTAATGCCTCTTTCAGTAATCCCTCCACCAAAAAGGTGCCATTGCACAATTTCTTGACTGAAGTCACGTCGCCGGCAACGCCCTTGATGGCTTTGGCGATAAGGAAGGGCGACGCCTTTGTAAAGGCTGCTCCATCCTCCCCAGAGATGGAAATAAACTGGGGAGGATAGGAAAAAGGAATGGATGGTGCTTGGACTGCACCTAAATTCTTAGATGCAGGAACATGCTGTGCATCGGCTTTGGAACCCTGCACCTTAAGGCTAAGAGGTCGTTGCCTCTTGTTAAGGGCAGGTGTTAATGCCGTAGACGCCACAGGTTCGTTCTCAGATCCAGTTGGCTTACTCGGGGAACGCGGCCTCTTTGTTGGGGTAGTACATGTCTCCATCAGCTCAATGACAGCTGTCCCACTCAGTTGGGTGGGACAGAGCCTGCCATCTTCTGGCTCAACACAAGTCAGTAAAGAAGAAGGGGGAGTGGTGGGGTTATTTGATGAGGCCCCCAGCCTCGGTTTTAGGGTTGCCATAATTTTTGATAATTATGTGTTCACTGCCTGCAGGTCTTACCCACCACACGGAGCCCACGAGAAGACGCCCATTCAGGTCGTTGAGATTCCTCGGGCAGTATACCGTTAGGGTGGCATAATCCCCGAGTACAGGACCATGGGCATTGGTTTGTTTGTTTGTTTGTTTGTATTTTAGGGCCCATCGACTACTATGGTCATTAGGGCCCAGAGAGGCAATCATCATGATAGGGGTGTAAATCGCCTTCCCACCATGATGGCAATAAATAATGGCAAAAGCCCACTAAAACTAATAAAAAATAAAAAAGGCAAGAGCCAAATAACTATGGAATATAAATACAGGCAAAAGCCAAAACAGACATTAAAAAGAACAATGGCAAAAGCCAAAACAGGCATTAAAAATAACGGCAAAAGCCAAAAAAGACATAACAATAAAAGCGGCAAAAGCCAAACCATACATAACAATAAATGCAGCAAAAGCCAAAACATACAGAATAAAAGTGGCAAAAGCCAAAAACATACACAACCATAAAAGCGGCAAAAGCCAAAACGGACAGACAATAATTGTGGCAAAAGCCAATAACAGACATTATAATAAATACGGCAAAAGCCAAAACAGACACAGAAATAAAAGGCAAAAGCCAAAATAGGACAAGAATAAATGCGAAAACTGTCTAAAAACCATGTATAAATCAAATTTTGTGAAAGAGGCCAGCCTCTTTCACAAATACAAGCGAGTTCTCAACCCCTTGAGGGTTATCCCCAAGTGAGGTGGAGAGCTCACGACTGACTCCCAGACGGTATCTCATTTCATGGTATCTCTCACAGTGACTAAAGATATGCGCCACTGTGAGAGGCTCCCAACAGAAGTCACACCATGGCTATTCCTCATCCCGGGGTTGACTGCCTGGTCCACTTACAGTCACCCTAGGAGGCATAACCACTTGTGCGCCCCCGGCCGATTGACCAAGACCGGGCTACTGCCTTGGCCTCCCATTTTCCCTGGAAGCTGTGGTCAAAGTGATGTGTTGGGACTGTAGACCGCAGCCCTAATCCCCGATGTCTGTCAGCCAAGCCACAAGCATGAGGTGGCTCAGAGACATCGCAGGACATGTGCCTCCTCAATCACCAGGATCCGCTTTTCCCAGGGGTGTGGGTCTCCACGCATGGCAAACACACGGGTAGGCGTTTGTTTACGTCACCTCAATAAGGAATCTACATCGACCGCGAACAAGTCAGACAGTTATCAAGTAACTGACACAGGACACGAACAACCACAATGATGGTACCGTCCCATCCAGAACACAAGTCATGGGCAAAGACGATAGTGGTGTTGTCCAGTCAGGGGCAAGAAAAGGTCACCCCTTTTTGTCGCCTCTTATGACATGCAGGTATGAGGTGTGCCTATTCTACCCCGGGCACACACGGGTAGGAGACCGAGAAATCGTGGCTGCCAGGGTCAGACAGAACCTCCCACTGCAGCCCTGGCGCCAACCCAGCAGAGCAGAAGGAGAGGTCTACACAGGAAAGACCACCATTAGCAGCCATCACACGTGTGACGGCATGTGTTTAGAACAATGAGCAGGCATGTAGCTGAGGGGGGGACAGGGGGGGACTAGTCCCCCCCAAATTTGGTGAATAGCAACCTTTTTAGACTTATAATCGATCAGGAAGTATGTACATTTACACTAATTAAATAAGAAACACTGAACTTACTGTCAAAATTTTCATACAATCAAAGCAGCATATGATATTTTGTGTGCATTTATTGTTTCTTACCTAATAATCTTTTGAACTCAATTAGCTTTTGTGCATGCTTATTGTTTTAGTTAGGCCCTTTTGCACAAAATTAGTTTAAAACATTTAACATTATTTATGTTGCCTCAAAGGATGCAGCATTTTGTTTTCCTTGTCGTAACTTTTCACATGGTCGATATTCTAACGACACTTTTTCCAAATATGGATTTAAATTCTGGAAAAATGGCCACGAAAAGTTTAAAAAACATTGTGATTCAACGGGCCATAAGGCAGCTGTGGTCGCATGGGAAAGTTTTCGCTCATCACAAAAAACTGGTTCGATTTGCATTCAGTTATCAAGTGCTAATCAAAAGATGATTGAAACTAATCGTGGCTACCTCGCACGCATTATAGATGCCATAAAATATCTAACTTGCCAAGGAATAGCTCTTCGTGGTGATAAGGAGACTGATGAATCTCTTAATCGTGGAAATTTTAGAGAGTTAATTGATTGCTTTATTCATATTGATCCCATATTTTTTGAAAAATTGTCGAAAATGCCTGACAATGCCAATTACCTAAGTCCATCTATTCAAAATGAACTGATTAGCAGATGAAATTCGCAAGCAAATTGTTTCTGAAGTTCAAAGCATTGGAATGTTTGCTTTACTTTCTGATGATACGAAAGACGTTTCTAAAATAGAGCAACTCAGCTAGTGCATTCGATATATTACACCCAATTTAGCAGTGTGTGAAGAATTTATTGAATATCAGCATGTTGGTCAATATGATGCAGCTTCATTGTGCAATACTATGTTAAATCAGCTTAAAAACAGGACTGTTCAATGTGCCTTTAGTTGCTCAGTGTTATGATGGTGCAGCAGTCATGTCGGATTGCTTGAGTGGAGTTCAAACTCATTTAAGGGAAAAAAATTCCAACGGCCATATACATTCATTGTCATGCTCATCGATTGAATTTGGTTTTAGTCGATTCTATCAAAGCCATCGATTCAGGTTCCGAATTTTTTCATTAGTAGAAAATTTGTGCGTCTTCCTAACTCGAGGAAAAGTGCATGAGTTATTCTGCAGTTTGCAAGACAAACATGGTTTGCGAGTTCGTAAACTGGGTCGCTTGTCAGATACTAGATGGGCTTGTAAATGGCATAATATTTAAACTTTGTTTGATCGATTCGGTATTATTATCCAGTTGTTAGAAGTGTGCTTAGAAAATACTGATAAGAACATAGTTATCCTAAGTCATGGCCTTATTAATCTGGTTTCATCCTTGGTGTTCACGTCAAATTTAGTTATTTTTCACGAAATTTTGTCAATTACGTACGGCTTAAACGAAAGTTTACAAGTAAAGCAGATTAATTTTACGCAGTGCCAAAATTTAATTAATGGGGTTATTGGTAGTCTTCAAAATCTGCGATCAAGTGGTTGGTTGACAATGTGGGAAAAAATAACAAATTTTTGCAAAACGAACGGAATTCAGATTCATATTCCTCTACAAAACAAACGAAAACGAAAGCAATCTTCAATTGCTAAAGACGTTTTTACCAAAACGACCATTGGTTACTGACCAGACAATATTCCAGCAGAATCTATTATTCGACAAGAACTTTACTATGCTGTTTTAGATAAGTTCTTAGTGGAATTGAAGAACAGATTTGCATCAGATGTGCAAGATTTACTATTGGCAATTGAAGCACTTTTGAATCCATTGTCTCCAAACTTTTTTACAATTGAAGCAATCGAACCGTTGTTTAATATTTATGGGAATATTATTGGAATTGACAAAATTTTGCTGAAAAGTGAATTGACTGTTGCTACAACAGTAGTAAAAAAAAAGCACCAGTGATGCCTGAGGATGTGCAGCAATTAACTCCAATGCTCTCGCCTGATGCTTTTCCAAATTTGCTCAAATGCATAAAAATTGCTCTGACTGTTCTGGTTTCTACAGCTAGTTGCGAACGGTCTTTCTCGACTTTAAAATTGGTTAAAACTTTTTTGCGGAACAAAATGTCGGATAATGGCACCAGTGATTTAGGAGTATTGTACATTAACAAACAACGATGCAAAACTGTTGAAAATTCGAGGATAATTGATCGTTTTGCACTGAAAAATGTTTAAACTTCTAAATAATGTTTAAACTTCTTCATGCGCATTTATTTCCGGATTTTGCAATAAACATTTTGAAATGTATTGCTTAAATTATGTAAAAAATTTGCAGCAGATAGTGTTTTCCTAGGTAAGTACAATTTGATTTGTAAATACAATTTGTTATTCATAATCTACAGTGTACTGAATAAAAAATATTAGCCCCCCCCCCCCAAATTACTAGATCCAGCTACGTGCTTGACAATGAGCATGCATCCATTCCACATAACGATAGCCACCCCTCCAACAGGGTGGCTTCCCTGCTGCCGGGTGTCTCCATACATGGTGTAGGCTCATAATGACAGTGGGATATAACTATGGCAGAGGATCTCCTGGAGGGAGAGCCAGATGGGGCTGTGCTGTGAGAACAGCATCATGATCTCGTCCTTCTTATGGGAAAAAACCCGACAGTTCCATCGAAGGGGATTCGCCATCAGGTTGGCTTTGGGTCTTCCTCATCCACCTCAAAGGAGGAATCCCCATCATTCCCCAGTTGGGGCATGCTGCCACCCAGTGCTTTCTGCCATTGGCCAGAGAGCCTGGGTGGATGAACCAAGGACACACGCCCCACTGGCGTGGGTGTTCCCAGTTTCGTTCCTCCTGCCTCACCCACCACCACCTCCATGGAGTGGGTCGGTTGGGCTGAGCCAGTAAGGGAAGTGTTCAAGGAAGATGCCTCTGTTTGATTAGAGGCATCTGTGGCCTACAACGAGGCTGGTACCGTCACTATTGGAGAGCCCAAACGTGGGCCAGAAGCAGTGGTGGAGCCAGAAGAAGCCTATTAATTGGGGTCGGGATCCATCTGGCAGCCAATGCTACCACAGACTGGCATCCCATGGACCCTGTGGGCCTGAGTGGGAACCAAACGGATGAGTGGGGGGAGTTGTAGTAGTATGTCCGTCTGGATGCAGACAGATGACACAGCAGCTGTCTTTGCAGCACCTGCATAGGAAAAGCCATGACTGAGCGTCCCTGGCAAGGCTAGCAGCCACCGTGCATCTTGAAAACTGATACACTTCTTGGCAAGCAACCCCGTTATTGCACAGTCCTGCAACCAGGTGAGGCAATCCCAAGAAGAGGCGGGGTGATTTCCTTTAATGTGTGTGCAACTAGGTGCAATCTTACACGACTCCGGGAAATGGTATTGCTACCCATAAGTGCCACACATGGCCCTGGCAGAACAGGAATTCTGGCCATGGCCATATCATTGGCACTGGAAGCAGCGAAGGGGGCTTAGTATGAAAGGATGTACCGGCAAGCAGAACTAGTCAGATCTTATGTACTCTGGCACCTTGGGCCAACCAAAGGTCAGCACCAAGGTGTCCAATGGGTGGGATTCTCCATCCCGTTGTACACCTTCTACACTTGGTATTTACTACATCATCATCATACCCTTATCCCGCCTGTGGCAGGGTCGGGTCTGTGGCATCTAGCCGTCCACTCTTGTCTGTCTCTCCCCCAGTTCCCCGGGTACCCCACACACTGTCACATCCTTATGGACAACCTGTTCCCACATCTGCTTTGGTCTCCCCTTGACCCTGGTGCTACCAACCACATGCATTCCTGAAATCTAACCTAACCTATCTCAACCTATTCTCCCTCATTTTTTCGACAATGTCCACCACCCCAGGTTACCTCTAATATGCTCATTCCTAATTCTGTCAGCTCTCGACACGCCACGCATGTGACACAGCATTCGCATCTCGGCTACTTGCATTGTAATTACGTAGCTCGTCCTCATTGCCCAGCACTCTGATCCATATAGCATAGCTGGTCTAATCACTCTCCTCTTGCCTGTCTCCACTCCAGTGACCCCTTCCCCCATTGATTCTGTGAGTCACATCAGAGTTTCTCTCCATTGCTTTATTTGTGCATTAAATTTGTTGTGGAACACGCTTTGAGAACCACTGCCATATATGATAGGAAGAAGGGGTGGAAGTGGATTAAACTGCACCTAAGAAGGTGCTTGTGGATTTAACTGCACTATGCAGTAAAATTCACGGGGCCGTTCCCGGATCCAGATGGCTTATTGGGGGAACGTGGTCTCTTTCTTGCAGCACTACTCGTCTCCATAGACTTAGTGGCTGTCGGCCCATTCAGTTGGGTGGAACTTTGGTCATCGACTTTTGGCTCAACACAAGATCTAGTCCCAGACAGAAAAAAAGAAGAAGAAGACTAAGGGGTGGGGTTATTTGATGAGGCCCCCAGCCTCTGATTTACCGCCATGCTTTGGGGTGTTTACAGTTTGCTGCCTGCAGTCCTCACCCACCACAGAGCCAATAAGGGGACGCCCATTCGAGTTGCCAAGGTTGCTCAGGCAGGATACCTTAAGGGTGGCATAATCTCTGAGTACCAGACCAATGGCATCATTGTTGACTGCCAGCCCACTCACAGTAACCCTGGGGGGCATATACCCATGCGCCCCTCACCGCCTTACCAAGGGTGCATGTACCCATGCACCCCCAGCCAGGTGACCAAGGGTGCAGAGACACATGCGCCAGGTTGTGACCTATAGTCTCCAATGCTTCACTTTAGCCAGTTGACCAAGACCAGGTTTCTGTTCTGGCCACCCATTTTCCCTGGAAGCTGTGCCAAAGTGAAGTATTGGAGACTATAGGTCACAACCTAAGCCCTCAATGGCTGTGAGCCACCTCTCCAGTGTGGAGTGGCCCAGAGACATCGCAGGGCATATGCCGCCTCAATCACCAGGATCCACTTTTCCCAGGGGTATGGGTGTCCATGCATGGCTAACATGTGGGTAGGCGTTTTTTTATGGCCACCTCAGTGAGGAGCCTACAACAACAGAGAACACATCAAAGTGGAACTGCGGTTTTATCCAGGCAAAGACAAGATGGTCATGTGAATCCATGATGGTGGTTTTGTCCACTCTATGACTCGAGAACCTCGTGTACCAGGCACACGTAGGACTTGGTCCATGGGAGCTATTTTATTTCACTCCTTCCCTAAGCACATCTAGGGGCTGGCTAAATTGCTATATTGTAAATGTAGCATGCTCAATTTGATCATTTCATTTTGAAATCGAAATCCTTCAAATTGGCACTTATTTTTTTATTGGTAGGATGGTTAGTTTAAAAAACAAGAGAGTTGAATTCAGTAGATTGCTAATAGAAGTCACATTTGTTTCTGCTCCACACAAACAAATAAATTTGTTGTCTTAGATAGCTGATTTTTAATTTCATTCTTAATAAATACAAGTTATCATTGATAATTACAAGTCTTCTGACTCATGGATAAAATTCAGAAGAATCACATCACTTTTCTCATACAATGATCAAGTAAAAACCTGAACATGCCTGATATTTATTTAAATATTAATTTTATTGCCTTCACAACAAAAGAAACATCTTCAGAAGGAAGTGTCACGACCCTGTAATATGAAAGTGCGTTTTATATATTAACTTTAATAATGATGACAGTGACTCACAGTCTTGGGCCATGATTTATAACTCTTTTAGTAACTCTTAAGAGAAGTTAGATTGGGATCCAATCTTTTCCTGCAGTACTAAATAAATTAAACTTCACAAACTTCAATAAACAAACTTTCTACCATCAGGTCCAAATAAATTAAACTTATATTCATCTGTAAAAAGTACATTTCTCCAAAATTATATTGGTTTGTTAGCATTTTCCTGAGCAAATGCCTACCTTTTCTTTCTGTTTATTTCACTGATGTAAGACATTTTCCTAGATGACCTAGCTTTGTAACCTTGTTCATGGAGCCTATTTCACACTGTTTAAGGTGTTACAACCTGGACTAAATGTGATACAAGGTGTTTTGCCAGTTCTGATGCACTTGTTTTAGGATATTTGGAGACAATTTGCACAAGATCTTCGGTTTCTCTCTGTGAAAGTGATTTTGGTCTCCAGAACGTTTCAAATTATCATTACAACCCATTCTGCACAGTTGAATAAGAGATTCCAAGCATTTTACCAATCTGATGCAAACTTATTCCTTCCTGTAATAATGACACAATCTCATCTTTAGATGCACAACTTAACTCTTTTGTCTTTTGACCCATTCTACTGAAATGTTGCACATTAACTAGTGAAAATTGTTTTGAATTTGTGTTTATGTAAACGTACTTCACATTCTTTTACTAACCATTTCACCCCTGTACTTGAAATTTATGTGACTTTCTGATGTACATTTCACACATCCCTTCCTTGCCAAATACTTTTTTGCATGACATTTTTGGTATATTTATGATAATAATTCTTTTATGCTTATTCAAATGTTTTTGACTATATATTATCATTTGTTAGGTTGTCAGTAACACATACATTATCATATTAGATGTTTAAATAAACAAGAAATTAATACAAAACACACTGGTCAAATACTTTTTTTTGCTCAATGTATGACCACACACCTGATGAATGGGCATTGTGGGCACTCATGCTGTCAAGCTTTGGCTAATCATGTCACCAACAACGTGATAACCCTACCTTGATTATGCTGCTGTATGATCATATTTTGCACACGAGATATTACTAAGAGTTTTTCTGTATGATAACGCACCAATTTCCTTTATCATAATATCCTTGCAATATACTGAAATCTCGCACACCTTCACACAACTTCTCCAGCTCCCCTTTGCAGAACACGTGATAAAATCGATGAAATACAGTTTTGTTCTTGGCTTCAACATTTTCAGTTACTTTTGTTTCTTTTAGATGCCAGGGAACTAGCAAATCTTGATGTTTGAAGGTTGTTCGATTTACATGTACTGGAAGAATTTCATCATTACAAGGCAGTGCCTTACCTTTGAGGTCTCGCGATTCTTTTACGTAATTAGAAGCTTCATTTTCAACACCAATTTGTTCAACTGCCCAAACGTATATTAACGCCAGCCCTCCTGGTCGAAGCACTCTGGCTAACTCTGCAACAACAGCTGTTCGCCTGGCTGTACTTGCAAAATGGTGGATGACAGCAATGCAGAGACAAGCATCAAATGTAGCCGACCTCACAGGCAAAATTTGTGCATCACTCCCAAACACTTGCAATCCTTTCTGACCACAGATTGATGTCAAAGTAACAGATCTGTCACAACCCAAATAAAAAATGTCAGGATTCAATCCGGAATACTTTCCATTACCGCATCCAACGTCTAATAACAGTGAGCCTTGAGGTAGAGATGCAACAAACTGGGCTACTTTTGGCCATGGTTTGTGCCTCGTACTGCTAAAGTGATGAGCAATTTTTTCATAAACATCATGCACATATAATGTTTCAATCTCAAATGGGTTAACATCCAAATTTTCTTTGGGAAACTTATTCAATTCTGCATTCATCTAAAGTAAAACAAAAATAAGAGATTACAGAGAGAAATTATTTTTAAATTAATAAAATTCACAGCTGTTCACCTTGTAATGCTTTTATCAATCTTAGAACTATTAACTAAACTAAGGTTGAAATCTGAAAGAGAAAACCAGTGCATCAAGAAGTCTGAGTGAGTCAGACCAACTACAATATGCAGGGCCGACCCTTGAGTTTGCAGGGCTCAAAGCAGTTGATTATGGAGTTGATTGCTTACCAATGCTGCGTTTGCAACTGCCATTCTACATTAGTTGAAACTCAAATTCAACTAGAACTAAACACAAAATTGATATTCATACCAAAGTGAGATTCAGAAAAAAAAAAAAACAGATTTATACAAAATGGAAAAATGAAATCATTCACAGAATCAATATGTATCCTGTTCACAGGGGTGGGAGACCTAAAGACCAAAGTAGAGATCACTGCAAAGGTACTTAGCAAAGATTATTCATATTTTGGACAAATAAATTATTTTTGAAAACAATCCTTTACAATTATCTCTACTTTCAGTCCCCCACCCCGTAAACAAGATACTGTACATATCGATTCTGTGAACGATTTTGTGTAGCCACGAATATCCCGTTTGTATGGTAGTCTAATTTTTAATCTCACTTTGGTATGAATATCGATTTTGTTTTTAATTCTAGTTTAAGCCCAGGCGCACACTAAGACAAAACTGTCTCATTACAGTCTTATGTGCTCTGTGGTTGTTAATGAGTTTTATTTGCTAGACGCCTTGTTTCAGGGTGCAGCTACCCATTGACTTTCATTGCCCAAGCTGACCACATAAGACAGTCGTGAGACAGTTTTGTCTTAGTGTGCGCCTGCGCTAATTCGAGTTTCAACTACCATATGGGGGTTGCAAACCCTGTCATAAAACGCATTGCCCAATAGGATCGCCCAGCATAAAATCCGTCTGCCCAGTGACGGATATAACAATTATGTCACAGTCGCCTTGCCCAAGGATTGACAGCTCCGCCCTTTTCATGTCCTCATACCTAAAGAGCGCCAACTAGTATATGGTTTGCTGAAACTACTTGTTCACATGTATTAGCATGCATATTTACAACTATATAAATAACAATTGGAATGATGTAAAAGTAGTTATCAAGTGGCAGGTGTATATATATATATATATATATATCACCCTCCTCACGCCTGTGGCGGGGTCGGGTCTGCGGGTTCTTACCCTCAATTTCGCCTAACCCCCACGAAGTCGCAGTCCATCCAGCATGTCTTCATGCCCCTCTGCTGCACCTCCTCCCATTTCCGTTTTGGTCTTCCCCTACCCCAGGTGCCCCCAATCACATGGAGAACCATAATGGATCTAATACGTTCCTCCTCCTCCTCTCTCCTCATCACATTCCCAAACTATCTCAACCACTTCTCCCTCATCTTTTTCACGATATCTCCCACCCGCAATCCCCGTGTGTGCCCGGGGTAGAATAGGCACACTGCATACCTGCATGTCGTAAGAGGCGACTAAAGGGGGTGACCTTTTCTTGCCCCTGACTGGACAACACCACTATCGTCTTTGCCCATGACTTGTGTTCTGGACATGACGATACCATCATTGTGGTTGTTCGTGTCCTATCTGTGTCAGTTACTTGATAACTGTCTGACTTGTTCGCGGACGATGTAGGTTCCTTACTGAGGTGATTGTAAACAAACGCCTACCCGCGTGTTTGCCGTGCGTAGAGACCCACGCCCCTGGGAAAAGCGGATCCTGGTGGTTGAGGAGGCGTATGCCCTGCGATGTGTCTGAGCCACCTCACACTTGTGTTTTGGCTGACAGACATCGGGGACTAGGGTTGCGACCCACAGTCTCCAAAACATCACTTTGGCCACAGCGTCCAGGGAAAACGGGAGGCCAAGGCAGTAGCCCGGTCTTGGTCAATCGGCCGGGGGCGCATAAGTGGTTATGCCTCCTTGGGTTACTGTAAGTGGACTGGCAGTCAACCCCGATGCCAATGGTCCGGTACTCGGGGATTATGCCACCCTGACGGTATACTGCCCGAGCACCCTTGGCGACCCGAATGGGCGTCCCTTTGTTGGGCTCCATGGTGGGTGAGGCCTGCGGGCAGCGAATTTCATAATTTTAACAAATTATGGCAACTCTTAAACCGAGGCTGGGGGCCTCATCAAAAAACCCCGCTCCTTTGTCTTCTTCTTCTACTTTTCTGTCTGGGACTTGTTCTTGTGTTGAGCCTGTAGACAATGGCTTTGGTTCCACCCAACTGAGTGGGCCGACTGCGTCTAAGCCTGTAGAGACGAGTAGTGCTCCAAGCAAGAGGCCACGTTCCCCCAGTAAGCCGTCTGGACCCCGGAACGATTCTGTGCCTTCTTCTGCATCGGCACCTGCCCTAAACAAGAGGCAACGACCTCTCAGCCTTAAGGTGCAGGGCTCCACCGCCGATGCAAAGCATGTAACTGCATCTAAGGAGGCCTTAGGTGCAGTTAAATCCCCTTCCACCCCTTCTTCCTATCCTATCAGATTTATTTCCATATCTGGGGAGAATGGTGCAGCTTTGGGGAAGGCATCGCCCTTCCTTATTGCCAAAGCCATTAATGGCGTTGCTGGGGACGTGACTTCGGTCAAGAAGCTTCGCAATGGCACCTTGTTGGTGGAGGCATCTGCCCCTCACCAGATTGAGGCATTGCTTAAAATGCAGAAACTCGGTGATTTCCCCATTGTGGTCGAACCCCATCGCACCCTTAACACCAGTAGAGGTGTGGTGCGGTGCTCCGCCCTACGTGGGGAGTCAGAGGAGAACATAGTGAAGGAGCTCAAGGACCAGGGTGTGGTGGCTGTCCGCCGCACCTTGGTTCGAAGGGATGGGGAATCCCACCCCTCTGACACCTTGGTGCTGACCTTTGGTAGGCCCAAGTTGCCAGAATACATCAGGGCCGGCTACCTCCGCTTGCCAGTATGGCCTTTCATTCCGAGCCCCCTTCGCTGCTTCAAGTGCCAAAGATATGGTCATGGCCAGAATTCCTGTTCTGCCAGGGCCATGTGTGGCACTTGTGGGCAGGGAGACCATTCCCCTGAGCCTTGTAAGACTGCACCTTATTGCACCAACTGTAAGGGAAACCACCCCGCTTCTTCTCGAGATTGCCCCACCTGGTTACAGCAACGTGCCATCCAGGAATTGCGTGTCAAGAAGGGTATCAGTTTTCAAGATGCGCGGCAGCTGCTAGCCTTGCCAGGAAAGTCGTGGCTTGTGATATGCAGGTGCTGCAAAGGTGGCTGCTGTGTCATCTGTCTGCACCCAGACGGACATACTTCCACAACTCCCCCCACTCATCCGTTTTTTGCACTCTCAGGCCCGCAGGGTCCACGGGATACCAGTCTGTGCTAGCATTGGCTGCCAGACAGATCCTGATCCCATGCCAGAGGTTTCCTCTGGTCCCATCACTGCCTCTGGCCAAGCCTCCTTGGAGGCCACAGATGCCTCCCATCAAACAGTGGCATCTGCTTTGAGCAGCCCCCATCCTGGCACAGCCCAGCCGGTCCCCTCCATAGCGGTGGTGATGTGTGAGAGAGGAGGGAAGAAACCAGGGACACCTCCTGCCCCCGCAGTGGGGCGCGTGTCTTTGGTTCGTCCACCCAAGCTCTTCGGCCAACAGCAGAAGGCACTGAGTGGCAGCATGCCCCAACTGGGACATGATGGGGATTCCTCCTTTGAGATGGAGGAGGAAGACCCAATTGTAGGCACCCCTCCCTTGTCTACTGTAGGACGGAAAAAAGGGAGGAATAGAAATAAACCTCCAAAGCCCACCTAATGGTAAATCTCCTTCAATGGAACTGTCGAGGTTTTTCCCACAAGAGGGACGAGATCACAATGATGATCTCACGGGACAACCCCATCTGCATCTCCCTCCAGGAGATCCTCTGCTGTAGTGATTCCCCACCTTCGTTACGGGGTTACAAGAAGTATGCAGACACCCGGCAGCAGGGAAACCACCCTGTGGGAGGGGTGGGAATCCTTATCCGGAATGGATGCATACACACCCCAGTTACTTTGCAGACGCCTCTCCAAGCCGTGGCAGTTTCACTGCAACTGAATGTGCCCACCACTCTATGTTCCCTCTACCTGCCTCCTGGGATTGATATCTCATGGGCAGACCTTGACTCCCTCACAGCCCAGCTTCCCAGACCCTTTCTGATTATGGGAGATTTTAATGCCCATAACCCATAATGGGGCTCGGACAGTCGCAACACCCGAGGACTCCTTGTGGAACAATGGGTGTCACACAATAGCCTCATTGTCCTCAACACTGGTGCCCCCACACATGTGATGACTGCCACTGGTGGTCTTTCCTGTATCGACCTCTCCATCTGCTCTCCTGGGTTGGCGCCAGGTCTGCAATGGGAGGTTCTGTCTGACCCTGGGGGAAGTGACCACTTCCCCATCAGGATTAGCAGTGGAAGTGGGGCATTGCCCCAACAACCACCATGATGGTGTTTGCATCGGGCAGACTGGGAAGAGTTTGCTCGTCACATTCACTTTCGCCCACTGCGTGATTTTGATGGGGTTAATGATCAAGTGAGCCACTTCACAGAGGTGGTGATCAGGGCAGCATTGGCATCTGTCCCCCAGAGCTTGTGTAACCCTCCACCAGCCCGGGTGCCATGGTGGACAGAGGACTGTCGGAGTGCGATTCGGGCCCGCAGAGGCTCACTTCCCCTCTTCCAGTCTCATCCAACTGATGCCAATCGTGTCAACTACCTCAGAGCCCAGGCATATGCACGACGGGAAATCAAGGAGGCCAAACGCTCCTCATGGAGTGAGTATGTCTCCACTCTTACCCACCACACACCATCCAAGAATGTCTGGGAAAAGCTGAGAAAAATCCAGGGAAGGTACTTACAATCCTGTGGCTCTGTTCTCCTTGTGCAAGGGAGACATTTACTTCTGCCTTGTGAGGTGGCTGAGGAGCTGGCAAGGACATTTGCAGCCATCTCCAGTTCCCAGCACTACACTGCAGCTTTCATCAAACAGAAAGAAGCGGCAGAACGCCTTCCAATTAACTTCTCTGGTGGTGTTGCTGAGGGGTATAACGACCCATTTACCCCTTGGGAGCTGCGAGCAGCTCTAGCACGGGCCCGGGATACTGCCCCCGGTCCTGATAACATCCATTACCAATTGCTACGGCATCTACCTGAGAATGGTCTTTCCTACCTCCTTGAGGTTTTTAATTATATTTGGCAGCAGCACGACATCCCTGTAGGCTGGTGGGAGTCTATCACCATTCCCCTCCCAAAACCTGGAAAGGATAGTACCTTACCCACGAATTACAGGCCCATATCTTTGACGAGCTGTCTGTGTAAAACCATGGAACGCATGGTTAACTGGCGCTTGGTGTGGTATCTGGAACGACACAACTTTCTCTCCATGTGGCTTCCGTGCAGGCAGGTCTCCGGTGGATCATTTGATCTCACTGTAGACAGCAGTACGTGAGGCCTTTCTCCACCGACAGCACTTGGTGGCTATCTTCTTTGATGTGGAGAAGGCGTATGATACCACATGGCGCCATGGCCTTGCACCAGTGGGGGCTCAGGGGTAATTTGCCCCTCTTCCTCCATAGTTTTTTGTCCAACCGGATCTTCAGAGTGCGTGTGGGTAACACCTACTCCTCCGCCTTTTTGCAGGAGAATGGTGTCCCACAGGGGAGCATCTTCAGTGTGACGCTCTTTGCTGTTGCGGTGAACGGTTTTCCCTCCTCCATTCACCCCCCGGTACAACCGTCCCTATTTGTGGACGACTTTTCCATCTGGCACCAGGGTGCCACAATGCATGGCATTGAGCGTCAGCTGCAACTGGCACTCAATAGTTCCAATGAGTTCGCCACCTCACGTGGCTATAAATTCTCCCCTGAGAAAACAACAGTCATGCACTTCTGTCGTAAGCGAGGGCTTCATCCTGAGCCTCAGCTTACCCTGAATGGGCACCTCCTCCCAGTTGTAGAGGCAGCCCGGTTTCTTGGTCTCTGTTTTGACAGCCGTCTGACATGGGTCCCACACTTGAAGGAGCCTCGGCTAAGTGCCTTCGCTCCCTTAATATTCTGCGGTGCCTGCAGGGAACTGGTTTTGGGGCAGATCAAACGGTGATGCTTCGATTATACCGGTCACTCATTTGATCACGACTCGACTATGGCTGTAGTGTTTGTGGCCTGGCCGCTCCATCTACTCTCCTGATGCTGGACGGTGTTCATCATGCTGGCATCCGTTTGTCCATTGGGGCTTTCCGCACAAGTCCCGTGCTCAGACTTTATGCTGAATCCGGTGAGCCGCCACTGACTGTAAGGCGGCAGTGCTTAGCAGCTGCATATATTTTGTGTCTGAAAGGTCAGCCCCAGCACCCTACACATCCAGTCGTTTTTATTCGCACTCTGCAACGACCATTCAATCGCCGGCCAGGGGTTCCCCCTCCATTTGGCATGCGGTGGATGGATGGTCTCACTGGCCTGGGTGTGACCTTGTTTAGGGTGCAGCCTGTACTACCGGCCTCTGTGCCGCCCTGGACAGCACCTGAGCCAATTTTTAATTTGATAGGTCAGTGTACCAGCAAGAGTTTGGACGCCTCTCTCTGACCTATCAGGGCCATGTTTTTGTTTACACAGATGGGTCGAAGGGTGGCACCTCTGTGGGTTGGTCAGTCTTTACAACTGGTCATCTCATAGGGGGCCGCCTTCCAGGCATCACCAGTGTCTTAACTGCAGAGCTTACTGCTCTGCACAGGGCACTGGAACTCATCCAATTGTTGAACCACCGACACTTTGTGGTTGCGACTGACTCACTATCCCCCCTACAGCTATTGCACACCTTGTATAGCAGGAATACCGTCGTCCAGGGTGTGCACAGTTTGCTGCTCATGATTCGTCAGCAGGGCAAGACAGTTTTGTTTATGTGGGTCCCAGGGCATGTTGGCATCATGGGGAATGAGAGGGCTGATGCCCATGCCCGTCATGTGGCCCACCTACCAGATGTTCCTGACACTACTGTCCCCTCTTCTGATGCTCTCCCGATGGTGTGGTGGGCTGTCCATGGGCAATGGTGGTCCCAGTGGTTTGCAGAGACCACTAACAAACTCCGCACCCTGAAGGACACCCCAGTGCACTGGGCGTCCTCGTGCCGCCTGTCACGGAGGGAGGAGGTTGTGCTTGCTCATCTGCGAATCGGTCACACGTTCCTCACCCATTCCTACATATTACAGGGTGAGGATGAACCATGGTGTGACTGCTGTTGGGAGCCTATCACAGTGGCACACATCTTCAGTTACTGTGAGAGATACCGTGAACTTAAACACCGACTGGGGGTCAGTCCAGAGCTCTCTAACTCCCTTGGGGATAACCCCCAGGAAGTTGAGAGCTCTCTCATATTTGTGAAAGAGGCTGGCCTCTTTCACAAAATCTAATAGAAATGCTTTTGCGTTTTCCTTTTGTGTGTTTTGGCTTTTGCCTCTTTATGTTTGTATCCGTTTTGGCTTTTGCTTTTTATCTCTCTGTTTGTTTGGCTTTTGCCTGTTTTATCCTTTTCCTTTTTTGGCTTTTTGCCTTCTTTGTATTTTTGTCTGTTTAGGCTTTTGCCTACTTTTTTGTGTTTGTTGTTGGCCTTTGCCCTTACTTTTTGTCTGTTATTTGTTTAGCTGTTGCCTTTTGTTTTGTTAATTTTATTGGGCTTTTGCCCTTATTTATTTTCACCATGGTGGGATGGCCACTTACACCCCCTGCCATGGTGATTGTCTTTCTGGGTCCTAATGACCATTGAAGTTGATGGGCCCTAAAACATGAACGAACGAACGAACGAACCCACCCGCAAGCTACCTCTAACGTAAACATTTCAGAAATATTTATCACCTTAGGACAGCGGTCTTCAAACTGTGTTCCGCAGAACCCCAGGGTTCCGCAATACATCTCTCGGGGTTCCGTGAGTCAAAATTAAAATTCGCTAGCAGCAGCAAGATATAATTTTCTAAAGGTGGGATGGGGGTTCCCCCTAAACCATCTTATAGTTCTAGGGGTTCCGTGAGTCGACAAAGTTTGAAGACCACTGCCTTAGGATATATCACTGGGATGGAGCAAAGGAGCAGTAATAGTGTGCTGCTGTAAATTTCTCAAACTCCATGAAATCCACTCCAGAACTCCATATCATCATCATCTCACCTTTCTCCCACCTGAGGCAGGATCAGATCTGCAGGTACTAATCCTCCACTCCCGCCTATCCCCCACCAAGTCCCCCTCCACCCCGCACACCTCCATGTCCCTTTGTACCAATGGCCCCGACGTCCGTTTTGGCCTTCCTCTATCTCTGGTGCCCCCAATTACCTGCAGTCCCACAATGGACTTAATCAGCCCCTCCTCTTCCCTTCTCATCAAATGCCCATACCACCTCAACCGGTTGCCTCTCATATTTTCCGTAAGGTCTCCCACCCACAAGCTACCTCTAACGTAATCATTTCTAAATTGTCAGATTGTGACACCCCACTCATGCAGCATAGCATTTGCATCTCAGCCATTCATGGTTCTTCCTAACTGCCAAACACTGAGCCAAACAGCATACCGAGCCTGACGACGCACAGTGGAGAAAAGAGCTTCAAAACTGGCATCAATTCAAATATTATTCGACGAATGTTCTAGGTTACACAATTCTTTTAAGGGCATTTGGTAGACTTAAGAAAGCAACTCCTAACCCTATTTCCGCCTATGGCAGGGGTCTGAGTACCCATCTTGTCCTTCTGAATGGATACGAGCGTGATATATTGGACAGTGTTTTTTGCAGCCGGCTGCATGAACAAAACTGCAACTACACTACTTAGTTATCGTTCGTTGGGGCACTCTGCCGACTCCAGAGGGCGAGCTCCTACACCCGGAAATTTGACCTTAACTACCTGTTACATAGTAGAGAGTGTTGCTCTTTTACGTGCCAATGCCATTGTACACCACACAGGACCTCGGTTTTACCTCTCATCTTAAGGTGTATTGCGTTTTACACAATTTCTTGTCTGATCGCTGCAATTAAGCAACGCAACCCCAGATAGTGTCTGCATAGACTGTGCATTAGAACTAAGCACTGGACAGCTCTAATGACAACTGTTGTTGAAGGGCCCTAAAACACCAACAAATGATTCAAACAATTGGGGCATTTTGCTCTCTGAAAGAAGCCAACCCACCTCGATCCAGTATCGAACCTGGAACCACTGGTGCAGTAAATCGAGCATACTACCTAATTTAATTGTGATTTATATAAAAAAACCCTATACAATGGAATAAAAAATCTCTCCAGCACATGGCTGTACGCCAAAAAGCAGGAAGCTAGTGAAGTCCACAAGAGAAAATCCGGAAAATACAAGGCCTGGTGACAGAAGATAAGGGTTAAATTGTTCCTTGATAACCTTCTACATTTGGAAATGGCGCAGAAACATCATCTGAAATATAACTTGGACTGTATATTACAACGGAAAATAGCAACAATCCAGGCATGATCTCACCTGATATTTTTAACTAGATGCATTTCCAAATACAGGTGTGAAAATCCAACAACACATCTCACCCTTCTTTGACGCTTATTTATTTAAATTCCATGCATTGAAATATTAATTTGCCAAGAGTTCAATATAGCTACATACCTGAAAGAGAAGGCTACATAGAAAAAATTTCCGATTTTTGAAGCTAGATATGGAAATTACGACACTTTTAGGACTGAAAATAACTGCAATCAGACCATGTCATCTCAACTGCAAAATAAGGCTTCAAATGAGGCTTGTTATGTTGCACAAAGCAGTCCAGACACCTGTAAATCAGCTAGAGCATGAAGCAGGAGGGCATACAGGGCTCAGTACAATCCCAGATTTTATCCCTTGGTCACTTTCACTTTTCGAATTTCAGCCACGTTTTTGCGATTTTACCCCACTGTGTGACGGTTCTGTAACTTTACCCTTCAACTTTATTGGGACTTGCCCACTTGCCTGTCCCCACTCCACGTCACGTCAGAATCTATTTCCGCATTGCTCTGGAAAACTGATCATAAATAACGAAACTCTTGCACGACTGGAATTTCCTCTCCCCCACAACGAATCTTACCCCCTTGCCCCTGGCCAATAAAATTGAAAGCTAGGTACTCAGTCTTCTTCATGTTCACCCTAAGACCCCCTCTTTCCATTGCTGTCTTAAGGTCTGGTAGTAAGTGTATATATAAAAGAAATTATTTTTTTTTTCAGTAAAAACATGTGAAACTGAGCGATTTATTTATATGTTCAAATTAGCAGCAAACAATTGACATTATTATTAAGCAAAATAGTGCATAACTGCATGTTTAAGATGTTTGAAATATACCGTAATTATTCTAATAAACGGCGCCCCCAATAACCGGCGCACCATTCAGCTGAAAAAAAAATAAACGGCGCCCTCTAATAAACGGCGCACCGTTTATTTCAAAACTGTCTGGAAGTGATCGTGCAAGTTAACTTCAATTTTTTTAATGATTAACCCTTTAATGCTACACAGGGGTACTGCTATCATCATCACACCCTTATCCAGCCTGTGGCAGGGTTGGGTCCGTGGGTCCATTGAACATGCTATGACTGGGAACACCCCAGCCAGGCATCTGGAACCCGTAGGAATATTGGCTGGTTGTCTGTGTGGGGATGCCGGCCTACCACACTTTTCCAACACCACATTTTACAACCAAAATATAAATTTTGGCAGGTAAAGTAATGCTTTGTCAGTTTTAATATTGGATGGTGTCTGACCTATTGGACAACAACTATACTGCAATAAGGAATCAGACTCATGCCTGAACAGAGGTACTGGTGTACCCCAGGGTTTTTCTTCCTCCTCTCTGTTCTGTGGGTGACCCTGGTGCAATGCGGTTCACAGTATTTTCACATGATAGGTTGAACTTCCTAATAAGTCACAGTCGTGTACAGCGGCGAATTGCGTTGGACACACCAGTTCCCATCTGATAACTGAAGTTAAGCAGCGCAGCGCCAGCTAGTACTGACGTGTGTGGCCGCTTGGGAAAACTCGGTACTGCTAATACCCAAAAATCGGCGCATTAGTGTGGTGTCTGTGCAGTTTCTGCATAAGAACTATGCTGGGGACGGGGCTCTAATGACCTTTGTAGTTGAGGGGCCCTAAAACACCAACAAACAACACAGTCGTGTAAACTAAGCTTTAGTGCAGATATTGTTGAAAGAAAAGTTTCAAAGAGAAAGTGTTTTTTAGCATTTAAATTGTTGGCAATTTTGGCAGTTGAGAATGAATCTGAATCTAGGGTCAGGCTTTAAATTTTAAATGAACCATTGATTATTTTTCTCAATTTCATTTTGCCAATAAATTCAGATCAACTTGTCCGGATAATAAGTTCCCATTTATAAATTGAAAAAAATAATAAACGGCGCCCTCCAATAAACGGCGCCCTCCAATAAACGGCGCGACAAAAAAGGCCTTTGAAATAATAAACGGCGCGCCGTTTATTAGAATAATTATGGTATGTAGCATCTCTGTTGTAGCAAACCGTCCACTTGGAGCGCCACCGTCAATGGCGAAAGGAGGAGAGGTGGTACTCCTTGTAGACTCCTTGTCTTGCGTTAGCTAAAGGCCGCCACACACAATCAGTTTGGTGTGTGCACATCGATGTGGTCAGTTTGGTGGGAAGGACTGAATTCCCCACACATGCGGTTCACTTTAAATATCAGTACGTGTATTCTGAATTTCAATTACGCTCAGATCAGCCCTAAAATCTACGGAGCTAAATGGCGTTCACTTACTGTGTATTCGTAAGGACACGGTAACGAAGCCGCTATCTAAGCTACAAAACACAATTTTAAACAAAATAGCACTTGAACCGAATTGTATTTCAGTATATACAATCAACAAACCTTTCATATAGCATGTAAAGAATACGTTCCAATTGTAACCAGTAACTTTCTTCAATAAATATCTTAAAATTCCACAAGCTTCAGAAGTATTTTACATTTCACTTCCTTCTAATCGACATACAATACAAAAAACGGCCCAAGAAAACAAAAGTTCCGATTTCCACAACTGGTGCTGCACTCCAGTGGTCGCTAGTGGAAATGTGTAGACATTCACGGAAACGTCGTCGAAAGACGTTCTATTGCTGACATTAAGTTTTGGGATTAGTTTTTCAAAGTACGAACCATCAGAGTGATTTATTAGGAATTGGGTGTTTCGGTTTATGAACTGACGGAAGACAACATAAAACCTAATCCAGTTCAAAACCGAAATGATTAAGCTGTTCTCTTTAAAGCAACAGAAAAAGGATGGCGAGAATGCGCCTAAGACTGGAAACCAGAAACGGGCATCAGCTGCTCAGCTTAGGATTTCTAAAGGTATAGTCGATTCCGTCACATTCCAAAAAGGTTTTCTTCCAACTGTTTTCTGATTATGTTAATAGAATCGTCACATCAGATGAATTTCATCCTGTAATCTACTATTTTTATGTCTGGGAAATGATGGTTAAAGATGTAGTGTATAGTCGTTAGAAATGCTTAGGCCTATGTAGAATTTATATTGAACCATGCAGTTTCCTATTTGACCAACGATACAAGTAACGTTTCCTATTTGACAACACGATACAACGATTAGTATTTCGTTAGGTTCAATAAGGTTTGTGAGAAGAACAGGGAGACGATTAAACACAATAAAGCATAGGAATACTAAAAGATTATAAGCGTACGACTGGCTATAATGAATTCTGTGTCAGGGTAAACCTGAGGATGGTCAGTGGTTAAAGACGTTGACCGCCCTGCTACTGACCCTGGTGATGTAGATGACTCCCGTCTGGTTTAATTAAACGATCTTCAAACGCGGAGAACCACAAAGACATTTTCTGTAAAATACGTCAACAATAAAAAATATTAGTGATATTTGTAAAGAACTTTGAAATTAAGTTACAGACTGACGATGTTGATGGTTTGGTTTCATGACATGGGGTTTTGGAAAGGCCAGGTCGCCATAACAGGCATTAAGCCCAGCGGAGGCGGCCCGTTGAGTAAATTATTTTACCCGCTGGAAGAAATGATAGGTTGCTGTTAGGCATGAGGTTAAAAACCAATTTAACTATTTACAATACGAAGTTAACCTCTAAATAGATTAAATGCTTTTATTCCGTAATTTCATAACATACGAATTAACTTGCTGCTATTTTTTTCACCACTATAGACATTACTGAACTTAACCTTCCAAAGACTTGTCAAACAGATTTCCCAGATCCAGATGACTTGTTGAATTTTAAACTCATCATCTGCCCCGATGAGGTAAGTAGAAACTTTAATACCATCAAGGAAATATTCCTCTCATACACCCACACACACATCATTACTGTTAGGGATTCTATCGTGGCGGACGATTCGTCTTTAGCTTCAAAGTGGGTCCCAACTATCCCCATGAGCCACCAAAGGTCAAATGTGAGACTCAAGTCTATCATCCAAACATTGATCTTGAAGGAAATGTTTGTCTCAACATCCTGAGGTGAGTATTTAACTTTTAAACTAATATGTAATTATATGGATGTTTGAAGATTGGTTCGCTTGTGTTTTTGATAGGGAAGACTGGAAACCAGTGCTAACAATTAATTCTATAGTCTATGGACTACAATATTTATTTTTGGTAAGTGTTTTGCCCACTTGTCTTGGGACATACAAACATGAATCGTATTAGAGATTTGTCTAACTAATTTGTATACAGGAACCCAATCCAGAAGATCCTTTGAACAAGGAAGCAGCTGAAATATTGCAGAACAATAGGCGTCTCTTTGAGCAAAATGTTCACAAATCAATGAGAGGAGGATATGTAGGATCTACCTACTTCGAACGGTGTCTAAAATAATTCATTTAATGAACTCTTCCTAATTAAAGTTTAAAAAAAACCAAAACAAAAAGAAAATCTCTAAACCATGTTGAAGTTCTCTGTGCCAGAAATGATAAGTGGGGAATCGCTATATCACAACTTCCAGTTCTGAAGCTTTTATGGAATATGACAATTGTTTACATTAACTGACTGAACCAACAAATATTTCAGAACGTATTAAAATGCTTCGGGATATTTGTGTCGTCGCCTTGCTCACCGAACTGCGGGTTATGAGTAATAGGCCATGGGATTTCGCGCGTTATGAAGTCTTGAAAAATTTCTGAGCACAGTTATCTTTTTTTTAGATTTCTGTATGATTCAGAGATTCTATAAAATTTTAAAGTGTATCAAAATAAACATGAAGTGGTTCATGTCGTAAAACCCGTCATTTGAAGGTCATGCTTTTATGAAGAGGAATCTTGCAACGTAGACTGCTTTAAAGTTCAAATATAAACTAACGGTAGCACCACAAAGATCAAACACCACTTAAACAAAGGCTCTTGCACCAGTACTAATCCTACACCTGAAGACATCGAATCTGCTATCGTTTCCACAACGTGCACCCTAAATGTTTTCAAATATGCAGAATCCCTTAGTATACATCTAGCTAGCAATAACAATATGTCTTCTACTGCCCCTCAGGCAGTGTCCTATCTTCAGTGGTTTAGCCAACTGCAGATTGGACTGGCAGTAGAGAAATGGGAATAGCAAATGCAAAAATGCGTCATCATTTGAAAAGTTGAATCGTCCATCAGTTGAAATATGTGCCCCATTTAGACAATGAGGAGGGAGCATCCGCCCCTGGTTTCCACGTCACTGACATTAAGACGATGACACAATTTTAGACTATTTCTCAACAAATCTCACCCAAAAGCCACTGGCTGAAGTCATTGACAACTTGCTTATTCTCACACTATGTTACTTAAAAGCTTGATTGTTGAAGTAATCTGTGGATAATTTTGAGATCCAGAAATGTTGGTCAATCTAGTTTCTGGATTAGTTTCACGGGTTGGGGATTAAGCCAAGCAGCCGTAACAGGATGAACCCTTAAGAGGCTGCTCATGGGAGATGAGGAGGTAGGTGTAGAGGAAGAAGGAGAGGGGAAATTTGCAGCACCCAACGTTCTTTGCCAACCACCCAACTTGGTCTAACGTGGGCTTGCGCTGCTTAACTTCAGTGACCGTTGCAGATATCACACGTACATCAATTGCAAAACGAACTTCATCTTGGAGGGAAATACCAAGAGTAAATCTGGGTCTGGTAATCAAACATGAGAATTTTTATTAATTTTATCAAAGAATCTCCATCAGAAAGAGGAAGCGCGTGTATTAGTTAAGGAGGGCATAATCTTTGCTGGTCGTATGTGAGAATGTCTAAGGATGGTGGCATATAAGACAAGAACTCAGCAGGCATCTCCACGTTATGCTCCAGTCGACTGCTAAAATCCCCTCAAAATTCCCACCTACAGTATAATGATTCAGTTGGGTATTAAAAAAATAGTCGTCTCTACCGCCCCACCCCCAATCTACCCAACACGTCTCCAAAAGCTTGGAGAAGCAAGTGTGAAACATTCACTTTTGAATAGCTTAATATTCCACGTATAGGTATCGAATAGGTGAAAGGAGGGAAGCACGTGTATAGCCCAATAATGGCACTGACAAAGGCGGTCTCTGCTCTTCAAGGATATTGGGAAGGACTTAAAGTTAACTAGACAGTGCCTGTAATCGTGTATGGAGGGAATATGCGACTTTAGGACAAACAGAAAGATTGCGCAGAACAACACACGTGTTTGAAACTCAAGACAAGGTGCCTCCAAAATTAAATGACGTTGGTACAGTCTGATTCTGAAACACATAACCTCCACTTTGCTCAATACGTTTTGATTCTAAAACAAGAAAAACGAAAAAAAGAATCATGAGAAATCATACTCATTATATTCATTACATTCTAAGCACCCAAAGTTGTGACTTGCCAGCTGCCGCTCGCCGCTGATCAGCTAAGAGAAAAATTTCTTGAATTGACTTCTGCTGCTCAGCGTTCAGATGTGACGTCAACATGGCATACCATTGTGGATCCACCGTCTGTAGACCTGAAAAGGTACAGGTGGGTCAATAACCGAAAGTTAACTCCTCGTTGTTGCAAGTAAAAGAATATTAGAACTAACTCTGCATCACTTCTTTAAATATGGCGTATTCATCAATGGGACAGCCTTCCACATCCAAAGGAGTCGTGTACGTCTCTAAGGCAGTTTCTGCAGCACCATCCTCATCATCGTCGTCGTCATCATACTCGTCATCCTCGCTATCGTCCTGAATAATGACACTCCAAAATGATCAAATCCAACGTACTGACTATGCTCAATACTTAATGTCAGTCCTCACCCTGATTTCTGCAGTTATTGGGAAAGGACTGCTAACTGACAGTACCTTAGCCTGTAGTCTATCAAGGTACTCTTGGCTTTCCTCATCAATATCATCCTCGTCAGAGTCCAAGACAGCTAAATAAAGAGCAGAAAATACTTTATTAACCTCCGAGAACGAAGTGCAAAAGACAAGAATTCCATTATAATTCTTACCTTGATCTAAATCTTCATCGTCGTCTTCCTCATCATCTGAATCATCCTCTTCATTCTGTGCCTTACCTACCCAGAAATTTATCACTTACAAGGATCTCTCTTTTCGTGTCAAGCCCTTTCCTGAAATACTTACTCGCATAAGCCTTCTTCAGACCATTGAACAACAAGATGAGGGAGGGTATTATCATCTGGGCACATTCTGATACAGCTGTCGGTCTTTCCGGTCCTAGACTAATGAGACTGCACAAACCCAAGACGCACATCTTCCGATCGTGCAAACTTTGAATTCCCACCATGAAAAAAATCAGTAGATTAGAAATAATGTGGTTGCATAACGAGACCCAGAATAAACGTTTTCCTCACCCTAGAAAACAGTCTGTGTCATGGATCCACTGCTCAATAAATGAAGACGTTACGCTTTTGTTGCCACCAGGCATTTTCAGTTCATCTAGTGTACGTAGCAACAGCCTGGGATCGTATTGCAAGGCAGCTATTACCACTTGCATTAACATGGTTCGCAATTCGGCCGTCTTCACTTCTTTCGTGAGCCTCTCCACAACTAGTGTTACAAACGATGGAATGCACTGATAAATGCAAACAGCAAGATGTTACGAATGGCAAAAAAACTGGTTTTCTTATGGTGAATTATTTAAGGCACCTGATCAATCCGTCCTTTGCATTGCAACAGTACAACTTCTAGGAGCTTGGCTGCATAGCATTCTGGATCCTCTCCAGGATCTCCCGTTAGCACCTAAAATAACAGCAAATCTTATTCGTTTGTTTTGAACTGGCAATTAAATAATCGCTTTCATCTCCAGTACAAGAAGTATTCCTTTAATACAAACACTGTCATCATTTCTAATCCTTTACCAGTCTAAAGCAGGGTCGCTTTACTAATTTGTTCATATGAACACAAGCAAGCTGACGCAACCTCTACGATTCTAATGTCAGCTTATCTTCTTTCTAGGGACTCCCCCTACATGTGGGAGTTCAACGATATAAAATTGTTTACTGAATAGTAAAAAGGCTCATTTACATGCAGATACTACCGCGCATATTACACGCGACCACATAATATTTCCCTTTGTATGAAAGAAGCCATTCACCTTGACCAAGATCAAACCTGCAACCCGCTGAGCTATTAAGACAGACAATTCCAATAAAGATATCTCCAACAATTTGAGGAATATTTGTACTGCTCTGAAGCAAAGACTTCAATGTTTCATAGCATATCTGATACTCACCGCCTTGCACATATTGTAAACAGCCAGTAAATGGTTTTCATTACTAACAAACGTTTGAGTGTCCATCGTTACGAAATTGTGTAGCGCAGGCATCATGTCTACAGTAAAAAGCTAATTTAGCTGAAGTAAACCAGAGAAATGCTTTTCATAAGAAGAAAATTAAGCAGCGAATTCGTATCTTTAACCTGTGAAATAATCAATCCCATCTTTCTGTAGTACTTGATACATCATTTCAAAAATTGTCCACATATTTGGAGAAACGATAGCAGAGGTCAGACTGTAGGCCAAAGACAGCACTTCCTCGTAGAATTCGATTACTCCCTGGCTTAATACCAGCCCTATTACGCTGACGACAATTTTTTCTAATTCAACCATAATCTAAAGTAAAATAAAAAAATGCCAACTGAAAAAGACGGAGTACTAGAAAATTCTCACTACAGTCAATTAAAATGATGAGAAATACAGAATCAAAATTTTCAATCTAGAAGACTACCTATTGTCAAATAATGCTCATTTTACATCACACCACAAAACTACCTCTTTTTGATCTTCCATTACGTCCAGAATAGTTTCGATGGTATTCAACAACCCGATGGCTGTAATGGCCTTCTCATCCGAACTCTCTTCGCCATCTAGGACTTGTCCAAACGTCGTTGCCAAATGCATTGTCATTTCGACAGCAATTGGCATTACTTGTTCAGAATATGTGCACACCAGCCTTTGCATCACATTTGTCAAGTCATCATTTTCAGTTTCACGAATAATCTTGAGCAATTCTACAACGTTAATATCATATTGAGGGTAAAATAGTTCTTTCATCGCTATACTAATAACTTACAATGCCAAACTTAAATACCCACCCAAGATAATGGGTTTGACATTAGGCTCGACAATCCTCTGTGCTCTATCTTGACTGTTTACAAGAAGCTGTAAGGCAATGGCCGCCTCCACCTTCACTGGCAAGTCTTTATCGTGCAATAAGCAATTTTGTACAAATTCTAAAGCATGAACCAGATTGCTTTCATGTTTGAACCGCACTTCACAAAAGTGATGTAACACCCAACAAGCACGTGCCCTCAAATATCCATGGGGACTAGTAAATTCGGGAAATACATGGGTGGCCAACATTAGTTCCATTTGTTCCTTATAGAGACATCGCTTTAGTAAGACGTCTGCCACAGCACCCACAATGTGCAACACACCATCCTTTTGCCTTGGGCCAGATTCAGGATTGGTCAACACTGTCAAGACGAAGGACATTGCATTCTGAAGCATATCTTTCCTCTTCTTAGCTACTGTGTGCAACAATGTCTGGGCTGCCATCACCGGAGAAACGAAATCTTCGAATATATCTACGAATCATCAAGAGCAGGTTAGCTATATGAAATTACAGCGACACTTTTATCACGTTTGGCAGTTGCAATGGTTACCAAATTTTAATCGAATATATTCATGTGGGTCGGTGTTCCACAACTCTTCGTCTTCGTCTGTATAGCATAAGAGCGGGAACAAGACGTCTCGGATAATAACCTAACAGCCACAAAAACTTCAAACTCCACAAGCTGAGCCTTCAATAAAGAATTATGCCAACAACACTTACAGCCATATGAGGTTTTAGAAATTTCCAAGAGAACGCTTGGGCAACCCTTTAAAATTATACAAATAAAGAGTACGTGAAGGACATTTACAGCTTTCCACACTTAAACGATAGGGGTCAAGAATTGGCGAGCAGTAGCCGAATCGCTGTCAACAGTCTCATTAACATAGCAATGGCTTCAATCAACACCAATTAATGGCCTTTCTCCTATGCATCATAGCATAACAACAACCTACCCTAGATTGATATAATTTAGAGTTAACTGCAACACCCTTGGTGACACATAAATGTTCTTTGTATATTGCTCAAGTATCTTCAGCAGTACTTCGAGGATGCCGCCTAAAAGAGAGCACAGCACTATCAAAAATTAAAACAGTTCAAACATTCATTCATTAATATCCTACACTCCCACGTTGCTCATTTTTTGAAATGGTTAATTACAAAAAACAAAGAAGCAATAATTTTTATGAGTGACGTAGTTAAATGTCACAGTGTTTTCTCAAATAAAGAAAACAAGTAACATCACATTTCTTACCTGGTAATACATTTTAACTGATTTATGATTTAAGTGTTTCAGAACAAATTAAAAAGTGACTAACCTGAAAATGTCTTCAGATAATATTCCGCAAATTGCCTGTATTCCTTGGCCACCTCCCCAGGATTGCCATACCTAAAAATGATGTGTTGATTTAAAAAAAGTGCAATAGGACCCCGAAATAAATGAAAGACATTTACCTTTCAAATAACCTGGTAAGTAAGTGCAGAGCCCATTTTTTACATTTCCACCAGATGACACTACCCCTCTCTTCTAAGTCCACTTGATTAGTATGCTGCATTAGTAAAAGTACTATTATTTAAAATTAGAAATTGTAACAATCCAAAACACCCCCCAAATACAACAAGGGAAAGTAGTTATATTACTATGCATTCCGGCAATAAATTCTATCCATTATAGTGACATAATTTCAGCCTCTTTTGCCCAATATAAAACACGAATACACCCCAGTACATCCTTCAATTTATAATTTCCCAGAAATACTTACATCCGGTACAGGACGATCAACAATCGCTCTTATTAACTCCATCCATTGCGAAAACGTGTCTTTAGAGATCAGATCAAGTGGGAGAAAATACTAAAAGAATAGCCTGAATCGCATTAATTTTTCAACATGGAAGTGATTCGGCAAGAATGTCAAAGATGCGGAGATCAGTATTACACACCTGGACCAAGGAGAAGAAAATTTTCAAAACCTGCTTCTGAAGTGAAACCGAATGCTCTGACGGATCGGGCAATAGTACGACACATCGCTGGTAAATCATCGGGAGTAAAAGCTGCATTGCTTCCGTCAACGGAGCCCTTTCTTCAGGTTTTTTATACCTTATATATGCAAAAATAAATGTGTTTTAGTATAAAATGATTCGACGAAAGACGTGAAGTGAAACAAAAATGGCTTACTCATAAAATTTAACCAACTGATGAAGGCAAAGGAGGGCACCCATCCACTGTGAAGTATCAGGATTTTGTAGAAATATGCTGATCTTGTCAACAATTCCTGTCCATCGTCCAGGAAAGTCGTGCTTCACAATGTGCGAAACACATACTGCCAGTTGTACCCGTATGAGATCTGGAGCATGAACCACAGCATCCACTATAGCATCTCTGATCATCGCACGATCCTGTTCATGAATGTTGAAGATAGCTGCTGGACCAGGTTCTCCTTCCCAGTCTGACCAATTATTTGTGACTAAATTCTTTAGATATATTACACCTACAAAAGAATTTGAATTTTGAGAACCATTCTCCACAATAATTGACGTTTTAAAGTTTTGAAAGATATTTTTGACAGAATTACAGACCTGCCTGTCGGATAGGCATTTCTACATCGTTCATCATCACCACTTGAAGGAGTGATGGTGCAAAGCCAATAATTTTGTGAACCTAAAGAAAATAAACGATGGAATTGGTATCGCAAATAACAACAGTTTTACAAACTTCATCATAATCACTCTCGATCTATCTATAAAACTCCCAATTCGGAATTAATGAAAAGGCATTCTGCGATGAACAATACTATAGAACCTGGGCTGTGCCAAATAAAAATAACAATTCCTTCATTTAAACTATCAAACTAGTGGAAGGATTTCGACGTTCAATGAACGTCACTTTGAACAGCTACCCATTTTCAATCTGCAGACTGCGAATTAAAATTAAATAAACCCATGGAAACCAATACGTCCTTAGATTAAAATAATAAAACCGACAAACTATATCTTGCAGAAATGACATGGGATATAGAGCCTAAACCCTACAATAAGCCTAACTTTAGGCGGGAAGCCATGTTGAAAACGTGTCTGCAAACAAGAATGAAATTTCAACTATTTTCACAAACCTGATTTAATTGTTCTTCGGCCTGCTGTCTCTGATTCGGATCAATCGTAGCCCGAAGAACTTCAATAAGCTTTCGAGCATCCATTATTCAAATGACTTTTAATAATAAGGAGGCTAGAACAAATTAGAAAATTATATAATTTTTCAGGATAAACGACTTATAAAGCAGCGTGGTGACACATGTGGCGCCGGTGCCTCACCAATGATGCAGTCCGCTTTTACGAAAATAATTTCTCGAATGGATGCACAGAGTATGGATATCTATATCAAATAAGTTTATAACTTCTAAAATTTAAAGCGAAACTAGGAACCGTTTGCAGGAATCAAAATTTGCCTTCGTCAGAATACATCTGTTCTATGATTATATTCCAAATCGATTTATAGAACATCACATCGGAAGAACATTGCAGACGCTACTCAGCGCCTTTGCTCACGAGCATAAAAAATCGCTCTCAGTGCGGCTAGCTTGTGAGCGGTATTTTAGCATGGTTCCGTGATATGCGACACAGACGCAAATCGCGCTCCAGCACACGAAATGCCACATACACTGATGACGTTGGAATTCCACTTTTTTACAACTGTAGCGCGAATCATTCAATAGGGAGTTTTCTTGCAGCGTCAACGGACGTACCTGCGCAGACCACGTGACTGACAGATGCGTCAGTAAGGAAAAACTAGGGAGTTTAATGCGTAGTTCCGTATCACCACACTTTAACGCTAATCACGTCGCCACTGATATCATTTTGATGACGTTTTGTGCTAGTGCTTTATGAAGGAGCGCCAGCGCAATTCCTAATTGCTAGTTCCGTGGCATGCGACATGAGAATAGCGCCTGAGCAGACCACAAAATTATGACGTCAACCACAGGCTCTAGGCGAAATTGCGCCTGTTGTGGTTCCGTGGCATCACGCGAGAAATCACGCTATGTGTAAATGTTTCCAAAAATGCCTGTGAAGAGGCGCCCACAGCACAGAAATCCAACAGCCAATAAAATTTAAATACCGTAATGATTCTAATAAACGGCGCCCTCCAATAACCGGCGCACCATTCAGCTAAAAAAATAAACTGCGCCCTCTAATAAACGGCGCACTGTTTATTTAAAAACTGTCAGGAAGTGATCATGCAAGTTAACTTGAATTTTTTTAATGATTAACCCTTTAATGCTACACAGGGGTACTGGTATCATCATCATCATCACACCCTTATCAAGCCTGTGGCAGGGTTGGGTCCGTGGGTCCTTTGAACATGCTATGACTGGGAACACCGCCTTACAGTCAGTGGCGGCTCACCGGATTCAGCATAAAGTCTGAGCACGGGACTTGTGCGGAAAGCCCCAATGGACAAACGGATGCCAGCATGATGAACACCGTCCAGCATAAGGAGAGTAGATGGAGCGGCCAGGCCACAAACACTACAGCCATAGCAACACCACCTATAGAGAAGGCCTCATCACTTGTGAATGACGTCACAAGGAGACGACCTACAGAGAGACCTATGAGTGTAGTGTTGATTGTGCATTGCAGTGAAGAAAGCGGTAGAAGGACTTGCACATCAATATGCTTCACATTATGTTTCATTATGCTTCACAAACGTCCTTTTTTGGTTTTTTCTTGTGGTCATCATAAAAAAGCATGTAAAAAGACAGAGTGAAAGAGAAAATAAAATTTTTTCAACAATGCTCATAAATGATCAAATCAAAATCTGGTAACAAAAATTCATCATTATTAAGTGTGGACCAATGACTATTGAAATGGGGGTTACCATCATTCTGCCTATGGCAGGGTTGGGTCTGAAACCTGCAGGAAATATTGGCTGAGTTGTCAGTGGGGATGCCAGCCTACTCCCACTGTTCCAACACTGCATTATACAACCAAAATACAACTTTTGGCAGGTAAATTAATGCTTTGTTGGTTATAATATTGCATGGTATCTGATCCATTGCACAATAGCTATAATGCAACAGGATTCAGGCTCATGCCTGTTTATTAAATTACATATGATTTTAAAATTGCAATACTAGAAAAACCACATATTATCAGTCATAATATTTGCATTTTGGTTTGTATTTGGGTTCCTGTCACACATGCCTTTTGTTCAGTGTTTGCAGTTTTCTTTTTTTACCTACTCTAAATAGGACATCATTATTTTGTTTACAATAGTTGTTCAGCACTGTATTAGTTGATCTCTGGATCACATCATTCAACACCATCTCAGCTGTATGAAAATAATCACATTGATCATAATGTATCATTTCATTATCAATGACTGTATTGATTGTTAATTGTTTAACCAAATTTCTTTGATTTTTTATTTTTAAGAAGTTTTCTTCATATTTCTGAGATACTAATGTATTTACTATAATGAAATTACATGCAACTGCATTAAAAATGTCAGGTATTGGAAATAATAATTCACCTCTGTCCAATGATAATGTATAGCTGAAGGAATCATCAAAACTTAACTTTTTCTCCAATGTTAAGTATTCCTGGCAGCTACTGCACTTCATACGTTTTAAATATTTCATTATGCAGTACCCTGCTAGGTAAGTAATGACAGGCAAAACGTGCAAAGAGTTAATATCATCTGTACTGACATCTATCTGAAAGTCATTCAGTTGATAACAGTTTTCATTGTTGTCTTTAACTTCTTCATTGTCAAAGAGACATACAGGAATTTTACCAAATTTATGGGATTCCAGTACAAATGGCAGACAATCCTGAATATTTCTAGCAATTATTCTAGCAATATTTCTAGCAATTATTCTAGCAATATTTCTAGCAATTATTCTAGCAATTTTTCTAGCAATTATCTAGCAATATTTCTAGCAATTTTTCTAGCAATATTTCTAGCAAAATAACTTACCCTTGAAGCACTTGTTGGTACAAATTCTTTCCTTGGTATAGCTCTTAGCCATTTTTTAGATAATTCCTCATCTTTAGGAAACTTAAACACAGACACTTTTAATCCATTTTTTGAGTAATTTCCACGACAGGATGGCACACAACAACGTGATGGCATTTTTTTTTAAAAAATAATTTATATATTTAGTAATTAATTCCTCAAATCAAGCACAATAAACAAAAAAAAAAACGGGTTAGCTAACGCTCACGGATTTTTTTTATTAAGACCACGAGGTCTTCTTGTGATGACGTCACCAGTAATGACGCCCTTTGATGTTAGGCCTTCTCTATAGGTGGTGTTGGCCATAGTCGAGTCGTGATCGCACGAGTGACCGGTATAATCGAAGCATCACCGTTTGATCTGCCCCAAAACCAGTTCCCTGCAGGCACCGCAGAATATTAAGGGAGCGAAGGCACTTAGCCCTGAGCTCCTTCAAGTGTGGGACCCATGTCAGACGGCTGTCAAAACAGAGACCAAGAAACCGGGCTGCCTCTACAACTGGGAGGAGGTGCCCATTCAGGGTAAGCTGAGGCTCAGGATGAAGCCCTCGCTTACGACAGAAGTGCATGACTGTTGTTTTCTCAGGGGAGAATTTATAGCCACGTGAGGTGGCGAACTCATTGGCACTATTGAGTGCCAGTTGCAGCTGACGCTCAATGCCATGCATTGTGGCACCCCAGTACCAGATGGAAAAGTCGTCCACAAATAGGGACGGTTGTACCGGGGGGTGAATAGAGGAGGGAAAACCGTTCACCACAACAGCAAAGAGCGTCACACTGAGGATGCTCCCCTGTGGGGCACCAATCTCCTGCAAAAAGGCGGAGGAGTAGGTGTTACCCACACGCACTCTGAAGGTCCAGTTGGACAAAAACTATGGAGGAAGAGGGGCAAATTACCCCTGAGCCCCAACTGGTGCAAGGTCTCAAATATGCCATGGCGCCATGTGGTATCATACGCCTTCTCCACATCAAAGAAGATAGCCACCAAGTGCTGTCCGTGGAGAAAGGCCTCACGTACTGCTGTCTCCAGTGAGATCAAATGATCCACCAGAGACCTGCCTGCAGGGAAGCAACATTAGGCATTGGAGAGAAAGTTGTATCGTTCCAGATACCACACCAAGCGCCAGTTAACCATGCGTTCCATGGATTTACACAGACAGCTTGTCAAAGATATGGGCCTGTAATTCGTGGGTAGGGTACTATCCTTTCCAGGTTTTGGTAGGGGAATGATGATAGCCTCCCGCCAGCCTACAGGGATGTCGTGCTGCTGCCAAATATAATTGAAAACCTCAAGGAGGTAGGAAAGACCATTCTCAGGTAGATGCCGTAGCAATTGGTAATGGATGTTATCAGGACTGGGGGCAGTATCCCGGGCCCGTGCTAGAGCTGCTCGCAGCTCCCGAGGGGTAAATGGGTCGTTATACCCCTCAGCAACATTACCAGAGAAGTTAATTGGAAGGCGTTCTGCCACTTCTTTCTGTTTGATGAAAGCTGCAGTGTAGTGCTGGGAACTGGAGATGGCTGCAAATGTCCTTGCCAGCTCCTCAGCCACTTCATAAGGCAGAAGTAAATGTCTCCCTTGCACAAGGAGACCAGAGCCACAGGATTGTAAGTACCTTCCCTGGATTTTTCTCAACTTTTCCCAGACATTCTTGGATGGCATGTGGTGGGTAAGCGAGGAGACATACTCACTCCATGAGGAGCGTTTGGCCTCCTTCATTACCCGTCGTGCATATGCCCGGGCTCTGAGGTAGTTGACACCATTGACATCAGTTGGATGAGACTGGAAGAGGCGAAGTGAGCCTCTGTGGGCCCAAATCGCACTCCGACAGTCCTCTGTCCACCATGGCACCCGTGCTCATGTAGGGTTACACGAGCTCTGGGGGACAGATGCCAATGCTGCTCTGATCACTACCTCTGTGAAGTGGCTCACTACATCATTAACCCCATCAAAATCATGCAGTGGGCGAAAGTGGATGTGACGAGCAAACTCTTCCCAATCTGCCCGACGCAATCACCATCATGGTGGTTGTTAGGGAAATGCCCCACTTCCACTGCTAATCCTGATGGGGAAGTGGTCACTTCCCCCAGGGTCAGACAGAGCCTCCCATTGCAGACCTGGCGCCAACCCAGGAGAGCAGATGGAGAGGTCGATACAGGAAAGTCCACCAGTGGCAGTCATCACATGTGTGGGGGCACCAGTGTTGAGGACAATGAGGCCATTGTGTGACACCCATTGTTCCACAAGGAGCCCTCGGGTATTGCGACTGTCCGAGCCCCATTGGGGGTTATGGGCATTAAAATCTCCCATAATCAGAAAGGGTCTGGGAAGCTGGGCCGTGAGGGAGTCAAGGTCTGCCCATGGGATATCAATCCCAGGAGGCAGGTAGAGGGAACATCGAGTGGTCGGCACATTCAGTTGCAGTGAAACTGCCACGGCTTGGAAAGGCGTCTGCAAAGTAACTGGGGTGTGCATGCATCCATTCCGGATAAGGATTCCCACCCCTCCCACAGGGTGGTTTCCCTGCTGCCAGGTGTCTGCATACATCTTGTAGCCCCGTAACGAAAGTGGGGAATCACTACGGCAGAAGATCTCCTGGAGGGAAATGCAGATGGGGTTGTGCCGTGAGATCAGCATTGTGATCTCATCCCTCTTGTGGGAAAAACCTCGACAGTTCCATTGAAGGAGATTTACCATTAGGTGGGCTTTGGAGGTTTATTTCTATTCCTCCCTTTTTTCCGTCCTACAGCGGACAAGGGAGGGGTGCCTACAATTGGGTCTTCCTCCTCCATCTCAAAGGAGGAATCCCCATCATGTCCCAGTTGGGGCATGCTGCCACTCAGTGCCTTCTGCTGTTGGCCAAAGAGCTTGGGTGGATTAACCACCTCCTCCAACGTTCGCTTCGGTCTCCCCCTACTACTGCTGCCACCCACCACCTGTTGCCTCATAATATACCATGTGAGCCCCTCCTCCCCCCTTCCCATCACATGTCCATACCACCTCAACCTATATTCTCTCATCTTCTCTGCAATGTCTCCCACCCCCAAGCTGCCTCTAACATACTCATTGCAGACTCTGTAAGCACACGTATCTCAGCCACTTGCATTCTCCTCTCATGGTTCTTTCCTTACTGCCCAGCCCTGAGATCCATACAGCATGGCGGGACTAACTACAGTTTTGTAAACCTTACCTTTCAACTTTACTGGGACTCTGCAGTCACACAGCCCCCGCTTGCCTGTCTCCACTTTAGCCATCCAGCATTGATTCCGTGGGTAAAGTCAGAGTCGATTTCCCCATTGCTATGAATCACTGATCCTAGATACCTAAACTCTTTCACTGCTGGTAGCACCTCATTTCCACAACGAACTACACCCCCTTGATCCTGGCCACACTGATTGAAAGCTAAGTACTCTGTTTTCTTCATTTTAACCTTCAGGGCCCTCTTTGCCATTGCTGTAGTAATGTCCTGTAAGCCCTGTTGAACCTCCTCTTGGGACTCCTCTAACCTTCCTACATCGTCAGCAAATACCAAGCACTGGGGGGCCCACTTCCCTATTCCAGTCAGGAGGTCATCCATTGCCAAAGCAAAGCATTTTTTTTAAAAAAAAATTGTATGCTAATCACATGGTCGGTGTATGTTGCTGCATGCATGCATTGACATTGTAATAAAACTCCCTATTTTCTTGTAACGTTTAGTAAAACTTAAAATGTAATGGCCGATACACCAGTGCCTCCTATTGACTGATGATGTCAGCTATTTATTTTTCGTTACGGGTTTAGCGTGCATCTGACGTAGAATTGGTGCTGCATTGTTTGTTGTTGTTTTAGGGCCCATTGACTACAATGGTCATTAGGGCCCAGAAAGACAATCAACATGGTGGGGGTGTAAATGGCCTTCCCACCATGATGGCAATAACTAAGGGCAAAAGCCCACTAAAACTAAAACATACAGAAGGCAATAACCAAATAAATATCAAAGAATAATTATAGGCAACAGCCAAAAACAGAAATAAAAATAAAATCCACAAAAAAAAACAAGAACAGACATAACAATAAAAGTGGCAAAAGCCAAAACAGTCATAACAATAAACATGGCAAAAGCCAAAACAGTAATAACAATAAACACGGCAAAAGCCAAAAAAGGACACAGAAATAAAAAGGCAAAAGCCAAAACAGATGCAGAAATAAAAAGGCAAAAGCCAAAATAATTCCAGAATAAATTCAAATATGTCTAAAACAAACCATGTATAAATCAAATTTTGTGAAAGAGGCCAGCCTCTTTCACAAATACAAGCGAGCTCTCAACCCCCTGGGGGTTATCCCCAAGTGAGGCAGAGAGCTCCCGACTGACCTAGTCACCATCTCAGTTCGCGGTATCTCTCCCAGTGACTAAAGATATGTGCCACTGTGAGAGGCTCCCAACAGAAGTCACACCATGGTTGTTCCTCACCCCATAAAAGGTAGGAGTGGGTGAGGAACGTGTGACCGATCCGAAGCCGAGCAAGCACAACCTCCTCCCTCCGCGACTGGTGGCACGAGGACCCCCAGTGCTCTGGGTTTGTTTTGTTTTGTTGTTGCTTTAGGGCCCATCAACTACAAAGGTCATTAGGGCCCAGAAAGACACATAAAAGCGCAATAGCCTAATAATTACTCAGAAAAGAAATACAGGCAAAAGCCAAAACAGACATATAAATAAAGGCAAAAGCCAGAACAGACATATAAAAAAGGCAAAAGCCAAAACATACATAACAATAAAAGTGGCAAAAGTCAAAACAGAGAGAATAATAAATGTGGCAAAAGCCAAGAGATATGTGCCACTGAGAGAGGCTCCCAACAGAAGTCACACCATGGTTGTTCCTCATCCCGTAAAATGTAGGAGTGGGTGAGGAAGGTGTGACCGATTCGCATCCGAGCAAGCACAACCTCCTCCCTCCGCGATTGGCGGCACGAGGACACCCAGTGCACTGGAGTGTCCTTCAGTGTGCGGGGTTAGTTCGTGGTCTCTGCAAACCACGGGGCCCGCCATTGGTCGTGGACGGCCCGCCGCACCATCGGGAGAGCGTTGGAGGAGGGGACAGCAGTGTCAGGTATTTCTGGCATGTGGGCCACCTGACGGGCATGGGCATCTGCCATCTCGATGCCCACGATGCCAACATGCCCCGGGACCCACATAAACAACACTGTCTTGCCCTGCTTACGAATCACAAGCAGCAGTCTGTGCACACCCTGGACGATGGCATGTCTGCCATACAGGGTGTGCAACAGCTGAAGGGAGCATAGGGAGTCAGTCGCAACAACAAAGTGTCTGTTATGCAATACTTGGATGAGTTCCAGTGCCCTGTGCAGAGCTGTGAGTTCTGCAGTTAAGACACTGGCAACGCCTGGAAGGCGGCCCCCTATGAGATGACGAGTTGTAAAGACTGACCAATCCACATAGGAACCATCCTTCGACCCATCCGTGTAAATAAAAACATGGCCTCGATAGGTCCAACAGAGGCGTCCGAACTCTTGTTGGTACAATGACTTGGCTCTGGCACTGTCCAGGGCGGCACAGAGGCCGGCAGTACAGGCTGCATCCTAGGTAGAGTCACACCCAGGCCAGCAAGACAGTCCATCCAACGCACACCGAATGGAGGGGGAACCCCCTGGCGGCGGTTGAATGGCCGTCTCACAATGTCACTAAAGATGGCTGGGTGTGTAGGGTGCTGTGGCTGACCTTTCAGCCGCAAAATGTATGCAGCTGCCAGGCACTGCCGCCGCACAGTCAATGGTGGCTCACTAGCCTCAGCATAAAGGCTGAGTACTGGACTTGTGCGGAACGCCCCAATGGACAACCGGATGCCAGTATGATGAACACTGTCCAGCATCCGGAGAGTAGATGGAGCGGCCAGGCCATATACGCCGCAGCCATAATCGAGACGGAATCGAACAAGTGATCTGTATAGTCAAAGCATCACCGTTCGATCTGCCCCAAAACCAGTTCCCTGCAGGCACTGCAGAATATTAAGGGAGCGAAGGCACTTAGCCTTCAGTTCCTTCAAGTGTGGGACCCATGTCAGACGGCTGTCAAAACGGAGACCAAGAAAGCGGGCCGCCTCTACAACTGGCAGGAGGCGGCCATCCAGGGTAAGCTGAGGCTCAGGGTGAAGCCCTCACTTACGACAGAAATGCATGACAGTTGTTTTGTCAGGGGAGAACTTATAGCCATGCGAGGCGGCAAACTCGTGGGCACTGTTTTGCGCGAGTTGCAACTGGCGCTCAATGCTGTACATCGTGGCAGCCCGGTACCTGATTGAGAAGTCGTCCACAAATAGGGACGACTTGACCGGGGGGTGAACAGAGGATGGTAGGCCGTTCACCGCAACAGCAAAAAGCGTCACACTCAAGACGCTCCCCTGTGGGACACCATTCTCCTGCAGAAAGGCAGAGGAGTAGGTGTTACCCACACACACTCTAAAGGTCCGTTTGGACAGAAAGCTTTGGAGGAAGAGGGGCAGATTACCCCTGAGCCTCCACTGGTGCAAGGTCTCCAATATACCGTGGCGCCAAGTGGTGTCATATGCCTTCTCCACATCAAAGAAGACAGCCACCAAGTGCTGTCTGTGGAGAAAGGCCTCACGTACTGCAGTCTCCAGGGAGATCAAATGATCCACCAGAGACCTACCAGCACGGAAGCCACATTGGGCATTGGCAAGGAGGTGGTGCCGCTCGAGATACCACACCAGGCGCCAATTTATCATTCATTCCATTGTTTTGCAAAGACAGCTCATCAATGAAATGGGTCTGTAATTTATTGCAAGGCTACTATCCTTCCCAGGTTTTGGGAGTGGGATTATAGTAGCCTCTCGCCAGCCTGCAGGGACTTCATGCTGCTGCCATATAATGTTGAATACCTCAAGGAGGTATATAACGCCTTCCTCTGGTAGGTGTCGTAGCATTTGATAGTGTATGCTATCTGGTCCAGGGGCAGTGTCCCTGGCTCTTGCTAGAGCTGCTCGTAGCTCCCAAGGGGCAAATGGATTGTTATACCCCTCGGTGACACCACCAGTGAAGTTCAGTGGATGGCGTTCTGCAGCCTGCTTCGTTTGCAGGAATGTAGCCGTGTAGTGCCGGGAACTGGAGATGGCTGCAAACGTCCTTCCTAAAAGACCTGAGCCACATGATGGTAAATATCTGCCTTGGATCTTCCTCAGCTTTTCCCAGACTTTCTTGGAGGGCGTGTGACGGGTAAGTGAGGAGACGTACTGACTCCATGAGGAGCGTTTGGCCTCCTTGATCACCTGTCGTGCATTTACCCAGGCTCGGAGATAGTCAATACGATTGGCCTCGGTGGGACGAGATTGAAAGCTGCAAAGGGCTTGTCGGCGAGCCCGAATCGCACTCTGACAATCCTCCGTCCACCATGGCACCCGTGCTTGTTGTGGGTTACACGAGCTCTGGGGGATGGATGCCAATGCCGCCCCGACCACCACCTCTGTGAAGTGACTCACTAGATCGTTGACCCCATCAAAATCACACAGTGGGCGAAAATGTATATGGTGGGCGAACTCCTCCCAGTCCGCCTGACGCAGACACCACCATGGTGGGTGTTGGGGCAATGCCCCATCTCCACTGCTAATCTTGATAGGGAAGTGGTCACTTCCACAAGGGTCTGACAGAACCTCCCACTGCAAACCTGGTGCCAACCCAGGAGAGCAGATGGAAAGGTCTATACACGAAAGACCACCGGTGGCAGTCATCACATGGGGGCACCTGTGTTGAGAACAATGAGGCCATTGTGTGACACCCATTGTTCCACAAGTCGCCCTCGGGGGTTGTGACTGTCCGAGCCCCATTGTGGATTATGGGCATTGAAGTCACCCATAATCAAGAAGGGTCTTGGAAGCTGGGCACTGAGGGAGTCGAGGTCTGCCCATGGGATATCGATCCCAGGAGGCATGTAGAGGGAACATAGAGTGGTAGGCACATCCAGTTGCAATGAGACCGCCACTGCTTGAAGAGGCGTCTGCAAAGCAACCGGCACATGCATGCACCCATTCCGGATAAGGATAGCCACCCCTCCCACAGGGTGGCTTCCTTGCTGCCGGGTGTCTGCAAATGTTGTGTACCCCCGTAGTGAAATGGGGGTATCACTCTGACACAGAATCTCCTGGAGGGAGATGCAGACGGAGTTGTGCCTCGAGATCATCAGTTTGATCTTGTCCCTCTTGTGGGAAAACTCTCGACAGTTCCATTGTAGGAAATTTACCATCAAGTGGACTTAGGCGGCTTGTTTCTATTCCTCCCTTTTCTCCGTCCCACTGCAGAAACAGGAGGGACGTCTTCAATTGGTTCGTCCTCCTCCATCTCGAAGGAGGAATCCCCATTGTGCCCCACTTTGGGCATGAAACCACCCCGTGCTCTCTGCCGTTGGCCAGAGAGCTTGGGTGGACGAACCAAGGACACACGGCCCACGGCAGTAGTGGGGGGTGTTCCTACTATCTTGCCTCCGGTCACACCCACCGCCCCCTCCATGGAGGAGGTTGGCTGGGCTGGGACAGGGAGGGAGGCCTTTAAGGGAGATGCCTCTCTTTGATGAGTGGCATCAGGGGCCTCCAAAGAAGCTGGCACCGCCAATATTGGGGGGCCCATGCATGGGCCAGAGGCGGCGGTGGACCCGGAAGAAGCCATGGAAATGGGGTCAGGGTCCGTCTGGCAGCTAATGCTTGCACAGACCGGCACCCCATGGACCCCGTGCGCCCGAGAGGGCGTTAAATGGATGAGAGGGGGGAGCTGAGGTAGGGTGTCCGTCTGGGTACAGACAGAGGACACAGCAGCTGCCTTTGCAGCACCTGCATGGGACACTCCACGAGTGGAGGTCCCTGGCAAGGCTAGCAGCCGCCGTGCATCCGGAAAACTGATACCCTTCTGGACACGCAGCTCCTGGATCGCGCGTTCCTGCAGCCAAGTAGGGCAATCCCGAGAAGAGGCGGGGTGGTTGCCCTTACAGTTTAAGCAAACAGGTGCAGTCTTACAAGGCTCGGGGGAGTGGTCACCCTGTCCACAAGTGCCACACATGGCCATGGCAGAACACGAATTCTGCCCATGGCCATATTGCTGGCACTTGAAGCATCGAAGCAGACTCGGAATGAAGGCACGTACAGGCAAGCGGAGGTAGCCAGCCATGATGTACTCCGGCGCCTTGTGTCTACCAAAGGTCAGCACCAAGGTGTCAGATGGGCGGGATTCTCCATCCCGTCGGACCGAGGTGCGGCCAACAGCCACCACACCCTGGTCCCTGAGCTCCTCCACTATCTGCTCCTCTGATTCCCCGCATAGGTCAGGGCACTGCCGCACACCTCTACTGGTGTTTAAGGTGCGATGGGGTTCGACTACAATGGGGATATCACCGAGCTTTCGCATTTTTAATAATGCTTTGGTCTGGTGGGGGGCAGATGCCTCCACCAACAAGGTGCCATTGCGCAGTTTCTTGACCGAAGTCACGTCGCTGGCAATGCCCTTGATGGCTTTGGCGATAAGGAAGGGCGACGCCTTCCCCAAGGCTGCACCATCCTCCCCAGAGATGGAAATAAACCGGGAAGGATAGGAAGTAGGTATGGATGGGTATTGGACTTCACCCAAAATCTTAGATGCAGGAACATGCTTTGCATCAGCGGTGGAACCCTGCACCTTAAGGCTAAGAGGTCGTTGCCTCTTGTTAAGGGCAGGTGCCGATGCCATAGACGTCACAGGTTCGTTCCCTGATCCAGTTGGCTTACTGGGGGAATGCGGCCTCTTTGTTGGAGCAGTACATGTCTCTATCAGCTCAGTGGCAGCTGGCCCACTCAATAGGGTGGGACCGAGCCCGCCATCTTCCGGAGTCTTATTATAACATCAATGAATGCCCACAATAACATACACAGACCATGTAATTAGCATACGACCTTTAAATAAATTAAAGTTTTATTGCAGCGTTTCTGCAACGGCCGACACATGAGCGCCACCTACCGAGAGACCTCCTCCACTGTCAATTATTTTCTGTTTAATTTTTACTCAGTGTCAAGCATCATCAGAGCATACGTCTGAAAAGCATATGTCAAAAATGTATGCTCAGCTTGACCAACGCAGTGTTTGCATTTGTGGAGTTGAATATTCGTCTGTATAGCATAGCATACACTCGCAAAAAATGTTGCAATAAAACACCATATTATAACGTCGTCGCACGCATGCAATAGCATGCACAGACCACGTGACTAGCATACGATTTAAAAAAAATTCAAGTTTTATTGCAGCGTTTCTGCAATGGCCCATACATAAGTGCCACTTACCAAGGGACCTCCTCCACTGTCACCCATTCTCTTTTCATTTCTTACTGAGCGTCAAGTGTCACCATAGCATACATCTGAAAAGCATATGTCAAAACATATGCTCAGCTTGTCACAATATGTAAAACGTGTGTGGGGTGAATGGGGACCTGGTGGGAGATAGGCAGGGGTGGAGGAGTAGAACCTGCAGAACCGACCCTGCCATAGGTGGGATAAGGGTATGATGATGATGCATGTTCCCTTAGATCATGGGTGCCAAACATGCAGCCCTAGAAGCCTAGAGTTACAACCCTCACAATCAATATCATGTAGTATACATATGCAGTCTGCTACTCAGATGTAACAAGAAGGGGGACAGTAGCCCCTCATGACAATGTAATGTTACTGATGTGACCCTTGGGGTGCCATGAGTTGGCATGCCCACCTTAGATACATGACTTTCAAGGGCTACCTCATTTACTGGACATTAAAATAAATATATTTAGGATATCATTAATGAATCATGTTCTTGACCTTTTGTAAGAACTCAGATTTTTTTATACCATCAAAGGCTTTAACAAAATGCTTATGTATCCAAATAAATATAAGAGAAATACAAAATATTTGATTGTACAACACATGTGAAAGAAAAAAATTATCAAAAAGTTATGAGTTTAAAAGGTTTGAGTATAACTTGAATTGTTTCACATCATCACCATCATCATACCCTTATCCCACCTGTGGCAGGGTCTGGTCTGCGGGTTCTAGCCCTCCACTCCCCTCTCTCTCCCACCAGGTCCCTGTCCACTCCGCACACTGCCATATCCCTAAGGATGCTCTGCTCCCAACTTGAATTGTTTCACATGTAAGTAAAAATCGTCAAGTTTAAGGAGATTATAGTAAAATTTCATATTGTGACTTGTTGTTATTACTTTGTATACATTAAATTTACTGCACAATGGCATTTTATGTTAGATTTAGTTTTTTAATTAAATTTTATGTAAAAATAATGCAGGAGTTGGGAATACTCCATTGAAATACATATAATACGTTTAGTTTTTACTTCCTTGCCACCACATGGCGCTAGTGTATAAAAACTTTAGTACAATTAACATTTCAGTGTGCATACTGTATATACTGTGACATAACTGCATGCGGTGTTTGCACTTGCCCAGTTAAATTGTCATCTGCTTAATGCCTAGTTCCGTGGCACGCGACATGAGAGAGAATAGCGCCTGAGCAGACGACAAAATTATGACATCAACCGCAGGCGCTAGGCGAAATTGCTCCTGTTGTAGTTCCATGGCAGACGAGAAATCATGCGAAGTGTAAATGTTTCAAAAATGCCTGTAAGGTGGCGCCCACAGCACAGAAATCCAACAACCAATAAAATTTAAAAGCTAACGTTTTTCGAAAAGCAATAGCCAATGAAATGCACGTGACAGTTGCAAGCAAGAAATTCAGTTGACTAGTGTTCAGTGAATTCAGAAATTCAGTGACTTCTTCAGTTTCTGTGGCATTTCGTCTGCTAGAACGCGATTTGCGTCAGTGTTGCGTGCCACGGAACCATGCTTAATGTAGCATATGTCAGCAAAAAATGCTGCAAGAAAATTTACTAATAACGCCTGAACAAACGGCAAAATGGTGACGTCAACCACAGACGCTATGCACAATTTTTATTAATACACTGCAAGAAGCCCTGATAGTCCATATTGGCAGTGGAAAGAATGACTCTCATTCCTAATTTATAACCCATTGAACCCCCAAGGAATCCGGTACATTAGCATAAAGCCTGGTTCCCTGGCATGCAACACTGAGAAGAATAGCACTTGAACAGACGGTATAATTATGACATAAACCACAGGTGCTAAGAGAAATTGTGCCTGGTGTCATTCCCTAGCATGAGCGAATTCAAGTAAACAATTAATGGTTTTGATAATGCATGATTGGTGGCGCCAAAGTAAACAGAAGACTATTTAAAAATTCAAATATCTATCCACAAAAAGCCAATCAAATTTGAGCAGCACAGTCCTTGAAAAATGCAGTTAACTAACTCTCAACAGCACTGCACCATTGATATTTTGCTTCCTTTACAGAATGGTAGTGTAACTACATCATCAGTTCACGCAGATTGTCGTCTGCTAGAGTTGGTGTTGTGTGCCTGGGAACCAGGCTTTACATCTATTCTGCCAAATATTGCATACCTGCTATAATGGCACCTTCTTGCAGAAACTTCCTCAATGAGAGAACTCCATTGCCAAATGATGCTTGGAAGAAAAGACCACTGATATGAGTCTGTGCCTCAACTTTCTCCCCCTATAGTCTGTCAGGGATAAGCATATCAACAGTCTGTGAAAAAGCTTAATCCTATCAGATACCCACCTCTGATGTAGTGAGTCCCACCCTAATTCTGTCATCATGTCTGAAATGCCCCACTTTCTGCACCAATCATATATCTTGTTTAGGTCCTGTTGCAATTTTGTGCAGAAAGATAACCTTTCATCCACTACCCTTGCAATGCATGTGTCATCTAGAAATAGTTAAAGAATGGATTGTATGTGAAGCCCTATATCATTAACATAAATTATATAAAGTAAAGGTACCAATACATTTCCCTGGGGAAATCCTGATGTCACAGGTGTCCATCCTAAAGCCTTAAAACAAAATAGGACTCTGCTGCCTGCCATTCAGGTTGGCCATTATCCACTGAATAACCTTACTATGAATCCCTAACTTAGATATTTTTGAAACAAGCTTCTCATGGGGTACCATGACAAAGGCCTGCTCAAAGACTGGAAATACAACATCAATCTGCTTACACTTGAATAGTGTCAGATGACCACCCTTTCCTAAACCCATGCTGATTATTGCTAAGGATGCCATTTTCCTCCAAATATCTCATAATATGTGAGATACTGGCCTGTAGCACTTAGGATCTGCAGTATCCCCTGACTATAAGACTGGCACAACGTTTCCCAGGCTCCAGGAGGAGGGAACAATTGCACTGTCTAATGACTTTTTAACGATTTCCACCAAATTGTAGCTGACAGTCCCTGAAAGTCTTTGAAGAAGAAATGGAGAAATGCTATTAGGCCCCATAGCCTTATGGAAAACTAATTCATCCAAAAGCTTCTTAATTTCCTCCCTTGTAATGACCACCTCATGCATTCCCCCTTGATGATTTGCTAATATTTTTGCAAGAGGCTATCATTAACTAAGTTTCCTGAACCATACCTAACAGCAGCTCCAGAATGCTTTTGGGGTTTTCTTGGGCATTTTCTGCAAAATATTGTAATAGATATTATTGTAGGCATTTTTAATTAATCCCTTTTCCCTTCTCCTGCCTTCCTTAAAAGCAGCCTCACTATCTGAATTTAGCCCCCTCCTAAATATGTTCCTGACTCTTATCTACTTAACCAAAGCTGCCTTCACTTCCTGGGTATACCAATCTGGATAGCCATTGTCCTACTTCTTCTTAGTAGGGATGGCCTGTCTTTTACCCTCCTCTAGAAGTGCTAAAATTCTTAGCCAAGATTCCTCAACACTGCAAGCATTGGCAGTGACCTGAAAATCACTCAAATGGGATTCTAAATATGACCTAAACAACGCCCAATCAGCTCTGTGGTGTTGATAAGTCTCTCTACAAGGTGTACAATATGTTACAGCTTTCTCACCAACTCAATCTTATCCCCAGCATGGTCACTAATTCCCTTAATGCATTTCACATCCATGAATGAGTTAGGTACATTAGTAAAACTAGGTCTAAAATTCCCCCTTCTCATGAGTTGGCATGGTCACAACGTGCTCAAATCAAGTCAAACAGAGTTACTCCAAGAAGGAATTCAGAGCACCTGAAAGACTGGAATCTGAAGCAGGTTGCATGCTGGCCCACCTCATCCTTGGAAGATTGCAGTCTCCACTTAGAATAACAGCTGGGACCCTCTTTCTATCTTTCTATGATTCAGGCACTCCAAAGAGTGCACCAAACTCAACAAAGGATTTGGATCATTCCTGGTGGGCAGTAGAAGGCAATCACATAATTGCACCTGCTGAGCCAGAAACACTACAACACAGCATATCACAGTCGTCCACAAACCCTGTTTCCCTAGCATTCAGTTCCCATGCTATAGTGGACCCTACCTTCACTATCTGAACCTCTCTGTCAAAGTCCCTTCAAAAATCACCTATTATTGTATCACCCAGGTCTGCCTGGGGGCTTATGCACTGATGAGGTGGAGCCCAATGCCCTGCCAGACTACTGTTACTAACATCAACCTACTATTTATGTGCTTGACTACAGTAACCCTCTGCTATAACTCATTACTCAATATGATTGCCTCTACATTTTGTCCTTCTTCACTGTCAGTATAAATGAGTTTATATCCTTACCCCAGTGCCCTTGATCAATTTCCCTTCCATCTAGTCTCTGGTAGAAGAGCAATGCTGATACATCTATGTTTAAGGGTGTGAAATAGTTCTCCCTTTTTCCTTGAGAGGGTCCCCACATTCCAGGTCCCTAACCTCAGCTTAACCCCTTTAATTTGTGTGACAGTTCTGACTGGGGGCACCTCAGTCAGATGTCTGGAACTCATGGCAATAGCGACAGGACTACATGCAGGGTGCAGTCCTAACCCACAGGAGACATTCATTAATTGCAGCATTGCTAAGTGAGTGGAGGTCTCACACTCACCTGACTAGACACCATTTCTGCTACGCCAGATGCATGCAGTTCTAGTATTGCATGTCCTCAGCAGGGAAAAACACAAAAAAAACAATAACAGCAATAATAATAGTGCATAGTGCATGAAAGTGCATGATATACAATGGAAAATCAAAGGATTTGATAGCCCATATTATCTCGACTGGAATATCAGTAACTTCGTTCTCACCAATTACTTTGTCTTCCTGACTAACTTCTACAGCCTTTTGTGACATGCAGTGGATACAATGTGCCTATTCTACCCCAGGCACACGTGGGGCTGAAATTTTTGAAATTTGTGTTATCTATGCACTTCTCATAGAAAGGATTTTTTTTACATGCATGTTATCCAGTAGGCGCACGTTATTTACCAGAAAATATGGTAGTAACAATACTGAGGAGAAATGGAAAACTATTCCTGTCAGTTGTTGTTGCCCCACATTGTGTGGCAACTGACTCAGCAAATGGCACACCATGCTGCAGCAGACGGTATCAGCCAGAAACGCCATGAGGTTAGGCTTTGCAGCCAAAACCTCACAACTGCCCCACACACTGACAACCCTACCTTATTACAGAACCACAGCTTTATTGCCTTGACAAAGGTGGTTTTTTTTTCTTAAAAGTTGAGAATAATCATTTGCTTGCAATTAATTGCAAGCAAAGTCAAATGATGAATTTCTCTTATCTGGAAAAGAATGGCATCCTTAGCAACAATCAGCATGGATTTAGGAAAGGGAGGTCTTGTGACACCCAAATGGCTTGCTTGATGGATTATATTCAAAGGGCTTTAGACAACAGAAAGCAGGTCGATGTTGTATTCTTAGACTTTGAACAGGCTTTTGTCATGGTGCCCCATGATAAGCTGATTTCAAAAATGTCAAGTCTAGGGATACATAGTAAGGTTACTCAGTGGGTAAGGTCATATCTGCTTGATAGACAACAGAGGGTAATGTACAAGGGTAGTGCATCTGAATGGAAACCAGGCACATCAGGGGTACCTCAGGGTAGTGTTTTGGGTCCTTTGTTGTACATTCTCTATGTGAATGACATAGGATTTGACATTAGTTCCTTCCTTGAACTATTTGCAGATGACACATGTACTGCCCGGGTGTTAGATGAGGGGTTATCATCCTGTACACAATTACAACAGAATCTCAATAAGATTTACAACTGGTGTGTAAAATGGGAACTGCCATTGAATCTGAAAAAGTGTAGGATTCTTACAATATCTAGATCTAGGGAGTTACTTGACTTTCATTACTATATAGGTGGAGTTAGGGTTGAGAGAGTTGGCACCCATAAGCATCTTGGAGCGGCGAGTTGCGTTGGACATACCAGTTCTCATCTGATCACTGAAGTTAAGCAACGCAAGCCCAGTTAGTACTGACATGGGTGGTCGCTCGGGAAAGCTGGGTACTGCTAATACCCAATAATCGTCACATTAGTGTAGTGTCTGTGCAGTCTATCCTTTAGAACTATGCAGTGGACGGGTCTCTAATGACCTTGTAGTTGATGGGACCTTAAACACCAACCAACAAACAAACAACATAAGCATCTTGGAATAATTTTAAATAACCAAGGTTCCTGGAAGGATCATATAAATAAATTAGTTGGGAGGGCTTGTCAATTCCTCCGTGTGATTAGTAGGGTTCTTCGGGACAGCACAAGGGAGGTGAGGGAAACAGCATATATTTCAATGGTGCTGCCTTCAGGCAGGAATTATCTTGGGAGATTGAAAGGATACAGAGGAGGGCAGCAAGAATTGTATTCCACAGGTTTTCTCACAGGGATAGTGTGTCTGACATGATCAGGGAATTAGGTTGGGAAACACTAAGCCAGTGGCGAACATCTCACAGCATAAGTCTGTTTACCAGACTGCTGCTGCTGGGGTATGATGGACCTCTGGTGGGATGTGTGTCCCCTGCCAATTACAAAGGGAGAAAGGATCATTCGTATAAATTGAAGGAGATTAGGGCACAGACAGACACATATTACTGGTCTTTCTTACCAAGAACCATTCGACAATGGAATGGTGTTGGAAAGGATAAGGTGGAGGGCCTAATAAAAAGCCACCCTACCATTACTAGTGTTGTAGAGAGATCACAGGAATTTAAGCCTGGTGTTTTGGGAGCTTTTTGGTAATATATGTAAGAATGAGAGTTGGTCTCTCCACTGCTTGCAGTGTTGTGAATTAGAATTAGAATTAGAATGAGTTGCAGTCAATTTGCTGTCCATCCTAATTGCATCTGTTTTGGTTCCATGGCAGGTGGGGAATCCTGATAAGTGGAAATGTTTCCAAAAATGCATGTGAGGTGGTGCTATAGCACAAAAATCCCACAGCCAATAGAATTAAAGGGCATACATTGTTAAAAATGCAACAACCAATGAAATGCATGCAATGCATTCAAAATAGACATGCAATTCACTACCTCTCTACTCCACTTATGCACTGATTTCATGCTAAACTTGCAAAAAACTGGAGTTCCTATGTCATCAGTTTATGTGGCCTTTCATTTGCTCAATTGCTATCCATGTCAGCGTCACATGCTATGGAACCAGGCTTAAGTGGAGTAAACTGCAATTCTCTTTTGAATGCATGCACATCTGATTGGTGGTTGAAATTTAAAAAATAATGTTCTTTTTTAGTTCCATTGGTTGCTTTTTTGTGGTGTTTGTACTACCCATGTAGCATTTTCCTAAACTTTGAAAGATATCATGATTTTGCTCCTGCCATGGAATCACAATAGGTGCAATTTCTCTTAGCACCTGTGGTGGAAATCATAATATTGCAGTCTGCTTGAGTGCTATTCTCACCAGTGTTGCATGCCACAGAATTAGGTATAAGGATGTGACATCATTTGGTTAACTACTGCCCACCAATGGGGAAGTCAGTTACCAAATTAAACTTCGATCACCCTGCCTTGATAAATGATTTTTATTGATCACATATGATCAACAATGGTGAGCTAGTCAGATGATGAATTTTGCCAGTTTGAAAGTAGGATCTTAATCCTTGAGAAATTATTATTTTATGGGATGATGACATCATATACATCACATGGGCAGCGATGTTACTTGTCATCAAAACAAACGTGCACTTTGGCTGCTCAAGTTGAACATCACTTTCATCAAGTTTCATTCATACATTTAAATAGAAACTGATCAACAATTTCATTTTCAAAATGGCACCAAAGGGAGTTGTGTGAAGTTGTATGGATAATGTCACTTTTGTTAGAAGAAGTAAAAGGAATTTTATTTAAAACTAGCTGGGCCAGCCATGCATTGCTGTGGCTCAGAAAAGAGAAAGCACACATTTCTAATATGTTTAATTTAACAATATTGTTGAGTGTGCAAATTCTATTGTCTGTGCAAATATAGTGATAAGTTTGCCAACTTTGAACACCTACATATAATTGTCCATGTGAGAAGCAATCCATGTCAAGATCTAAACCACACAATTGTAAAGATTGGCCCTGCGCTTTGTTTATGGTGATTGCAAACGTCAATGTAATTGGGAATTGCAATCTCCTAAAATGAAATAGCACATCTATCAGAGTGGCTGAGTTGCATTGGACACACCAGTTCTCATCTTGTCACTGAAGTTAACTAATACAGCCCAAGTTAGTACTGACATGGGTGGTTGATTGAACATTTGGTGCTGATATATGACTGAGGGATTATTAGGAATGAGCTAAAACAGATCAGTTGCAGTGAAAAAGAAGTTAGAAAGTTATAACAAAAACATATAAAATTGCAAAACATTAAAAAAAGGAAGAAAACACTAACTAAAAAACAAAAGCATACTATCAAAGTATTGCAATTGAACCACAGATCAATTGACATAGCACAATTGCAGTGAAAAATAATAACAGTTGAAAAATAAAATGAAAAGAGAAAAAAAGTAATATCACAAAATGTACACTATGGCAAATGACAGAGATGAATTCTAACACAGTGTCACCCAAATAATTAAATATTCAAGCCTGGTTCCCAGGCATGTGACACCGACGAGAATAGCATGCTAGCAGACGACAATTCACATAAAATGATGACGTAGTTACACTACCATTTTGTAAAGTAAGCACAAAATCAACGGTGAAGTGGAGTTGAGAGTTAGTTAACTGCATTTGTCAATGGAATGTGTCGCTCGAATTTGATTGGCTGTTTGAATTTTTAAATAGTCATTTCTTTACTTTTCATTCGTTTATTAATTTTTTTGGTTTTGGCGCCACCAAACGTTCATATTGAAAACTATTAATTGCTTACGCGAATTCGCTCATGCCAGGGAATCAAACCAGGCACAATTTCTGTTAGCACCTGTGGTTTACTGTCTGCTCAAGCACTATTCTCGTTGGTGTCACATGCCAGGGAACTAGGCTTAAATTGGGCATCCAAATTCAACGCCATCTATTGTCATCCATGCATTCAGTGCCATCCATTGGACATCAAAATTCAAATATAGAATGCAATTTGAAACACTGAAATGGCATAGTAAATGGAATGGTAAATGGAGGTTGTAAATGGAATATTAAATAGAATATTAAAATAGTAAATGGAATATTCTAATATTTTAAATAGCATATGTTGCTTTGACGTCCAATAGATGGCGTTTTACAAATTAGCATGTATTTAACATTTTTTACCTGTCACTATAGTCATCTATATAATCATTATATAAAAACCTGGCTCTATTGGAATGAAACGTTGTGTCAAAATTTCAAAGCAATTGGTCAAGAACTTTCAGAGATTTGTGGTTTTGAACAAACACACATTTACATTTTTATTTATATAGATTTAAAATGCAGAAAAAATGAATTCAATGGCGATTTTGGGTTAGGCAATGGATTTGAAGAAGAAATCGACTGCGAGCATCAATGCTGTGGTATATGAGCAGGGTATCTGGAGCTGACCGAATAAGGAATATGTACAGTATATTCTAATTCTAATTTAACACACTGCAAGCAGCCCTGATAGGCCAAATTGGAGGTGGAGAGAATAACTCTCACTCCTAATAGATGACTAATCCAAAACCCCAAGGAACCTGAAGCATAGAATCTATTCTGCCATTCATTGCCTACCTGCTATAATGGCCCCTTCCTTCAGAAAATTACTCACATTATCCTCAGCAAGAGCATTCCATTGCCAAATGGCCCTTGGAAAAAGTGGCCAATAATATAAGTCTGTTCAGGCACTGATCTCCATCAACGTGAATGGATGATCATTTTTAACCCTATATTCTGCAAGGGATAACCCCTCATCTAGAGGTTCCTTGTACCCTATTTTCAACAGTCTGATAAACAGCTTAATGCTGCCAGATACCCACTTCTGATGTAATGAGTCCTACCCTAATTCTCTGATCATGTCTGACACACTCCATCTACAAGAGAAGTGATTTACCACTACTCTTGCCACCCTCATCAGGACAATTTCAATTTCCCAAGGTAAGTCCTGCCTAAATGGAAACCATATTGGACTACAGTACTCCATATATGGTAACACCAGTGAAAAGTAGGCTATTTCTTTTACTTCCCTTGTTCTGTCCCCCAGCACTATTCTAACCAATGGAGGGCATGCCCAGCCTTCACAATCAATTTTCAGTGTGTCCCTTCACACTACCTATGCAATAAGTAGAATCAACCTGCTTGTTAGACCTGCTTATTCCAACGAAGCTACATTTCTGCAGGTTCAAAGGCATCTCCCACTTTCTACTCAGGTCATATATCTTGTTTAGGTCTAGTTGCAGTTCTGTGCAGGAAGATAACTCTTCTTCCACCGCCCTTACCATGCATGTGTTGTCTGCAAACAAGTCAAGAAAGGATTTTATACCAAGCCCTATATCATTACAGAAAGTATATAGAGTAAAGGTCCTAATACGCTTCCCTATATGATTCCCTCTCTAGGTGGCGTTCATTGCTTGGCTGTGGGGTTTCATGAGCAGCAATTTCTTGACAAATTTGGCAGTTTTTGCAGGAGAATCTGAAGAATACAAATTGCTTTTCCAAGGCGGCCAACCAGTATTCCAGGATTAAGGTAGGGCTGCAGCTTTTGGGCCTCCTTGAACAGTGTGAGGAGCTTAAGTGGGGTTGGCAATTTAGGCAATTGAAGTAGCAAAATCCTCTTGTGAAACGTCAGTTCCTTACCACACAAAAAGATAAGTATTGGTTGTTTATTTTCAAATTGATTTTAATTTGAATTTTGTTAGTTGAATTTTGAATTTGCTTTGAATTTTCTTTGCTTCTGTTTACTAACTGTTGTTCTGCCATTGTTTTCAGTGCTCCACCAGACCACAGGAAGAGTGACACATCAACAGTAGCCATCACGCTGGAATACTATCACCCGAAGGCCACACAGGAGGAAGATTGGACCACAACTCAGGATTCTGAATTTAAGCAAATTTTTGTGTTCTGTAGTCTGTAATCAGTAGTATTCTTAATTTAAGCCTACCACATGCTGCTTCTACTGTCCCATCATGCTTCAGTGCAGCACAGTTGTCACCTGTACAGACAGACACTGTGCTTGTTTGGAGCTGGGTGCCCATTTTCTTGCAGCCAGTTTATTTGGTTTATTTATTTATTTACTTATTTAGTTATCTATTTACTATTTTTATTTTCTTGTCTGCATTTCTTGTGGGGTTGGAGGGCACCCCCCACAGGTTGCCCTGCTGCTATCACTGAGGGTTTTGGACATCTGACTGGGGTGCAGCCAGTCAGAACTGTCACACCAAATAGGGGAGCTAGACTAAGACTAGGGATGTGGAATGTAGGGACCCCCCTCAGGGAAGACTGGGGAGCTAGTTACAACCCTGAAGCATAGGAGGATCAATGTTGCATTCCTCCAGGAAACCAGATGGAAGGGTATAGGTCATGTGCCCTGGGGGAGGGATACAAACTGATTTATGCTGGTAGCAAAGAGGGACAATATGGGGTGGGTATTGTATTAAGTAGTGATCTGCAGAAGGGGATCACTTCAGTTAGGAGAATTAGTAGTAGGTTAATGTTAGTTTCTGTAGTTTGGCAGGGGTAAGGGGTCCACCTCATAAATGCATATGCCCCCCAAGCAGGCCTGAGTGACACCACAAAAGCAGCTTTTTGGAATGATTTTGATGAGGTGGTACACTCAGTATACAGCACAATTAGACAGGGTAGAGGAAATGAGCCACTGATTATAGGGGATGACTTTAATGCACATGTGGGTAATGATTGTCTGGGATATGAGGAGGTACATGGGGGATGTGGGTATGGGACGATCAGCTTTGAGGGGCAGAAGGACCTTGAGATAGCATGAGCATGTGGCCTAGCAATGGCCAATACATGGTCCAAGCAGAGAGTAAAGCACCAAATAACTTTTCAGTCACCACAGGGGAGGTGCCAAATAGACTTTTTCATGGTCAGGAAGCAGTCCAGGGCAGAGATCTGTGACTGCTGGGCACTACCCAGTGAGGATTTCCTGAAGGAGAGTGGCCATAAGCTGCTCATGATAGAATTACTAATGAAGGGAACAGCTAGGCAAAATACCTGTAAGGGAAACTCAGTTATTAGGTGGTGGAAGTTGTCAACCAAGGCAGATGAATTCCAGCAGGAGGTTCTCAGCCAGGTTGACTGAGACTGGGATGGGTCAGCCAATGCCATGTGGGACAGGGTGGTTAGGAAGATCAGGAGGTGTGGAGAGACTGTTATGTAGGGGTTAGGGGTTGAGTAGCAGGAATTTATCAGGCTAGGCAGACATGGTGGTGGAATGAGGAGGTGAAAGCTGCAATTAAACTAAAGAAGTTAGCTTTCCATAGGTGGAGGGAAATAGGGGAACAGGTTTCAAAGATAGACTATGTTCAGGCAAATAAAAATGCCAGAAGGACCATTGCCCTGGCCAAGTACCAGAAGTATGAGACTTTATATGAAAAATTGGGGACAAGGGAAGGAGAGAAGGCAGTTTTTAGACTGGCTAAGACCAGGGATGGGATAGAATGAGTAAGGATGTTACCAGCACTATAACGGTCAAGTATACCAACTGTAGGGTCCTGTTCCAGCCTGCAGAGGTAATCAAAAGGTGGGAGGAATACTACCACAGCCTCTTAAATACTGCCACCTGTGTAACAGCCACAGAAAGCAACCCAATCACTGGACAGGGTGAGTGAGACTGAAATCATCAGAGCCATTCACAAAATGAGGAGGTCACCAAGCTGTAGGCCCAGATAAGATCCCCATTGATGTTTGGTGCACCTAGGGGGCCAAAGGAATTACATGGCTAGGGAAGATTTTTAGTAAGTTAGCAAATGGTGATAGGATGCCATCTGCATGGGAAGAGAGTTGGATAGTTCTATTGTTAAAGGGCAAAGGTGATGCCCAGGACTGTGGAAACTACAGAGGCATCAAGCTAATGAGTTATTCTATGAAGCTGTGGAAGAGAGTGATAGAATGTTGCCTCAGAGAGCAAACTAGTGTCCAAGGAAACCAATTCTGGTTTATGCCTGGTAGGTCCACAATGGAACCAATCTTTATTCTACGACAGATGATAGAGAAGCATAGAGCAGCAAGGAAGGACCTCCATGCAGTATTTGTTGACCTGACAGTGTCCCTAGACAGTAGGGTTTGTCGGTTTTGAAAACCGGTTTTCAACACCCATCTGTTAACGAAGACTCTAAAACCGGAAAACCGATTTATTGAATGAAATGTCAGTTTTTGTATAAACCCTACTAGACAGGTACTGTGGAGCATTTAAGGAAGAAAAGGGTTGATGATGGTTGCATCGTTCGTTCATTCGTGTTTTAGGGCCCATCAACTTCAATGGTCATTAGGGCCCAGAAAGACAATCACCATGGTGGGGGGTGTAAGTGGCCATCCCACCATGGTGAAAATAAATAAGGGCAAACGCCCAATAAAATTAACAAAACAAAAGGCAACAGCCAAATAAATAACAGACAAAAAGTAAGGGCAAAGGCCAACAACAAACACAAAAAAGTAGACAAAAGCCTAAACAAACAAAAATACAAAGAAGGCAAAAGCCAAAAGCGGACAAAGATAAAACAGACAAAAGTGAAATAAACAGACAGATAAAAAGCAAAAGCCAAAACGGATACAAACATAAAGAGGCAAAAGCCAAAACATACAAAAGGAAAACGCAAAAGCATTAGTATTAGATTTTGTGAGAGAGGCCAGCCTGTTTCACAAATATGAGAGAGCTCTCAACTGCCTGGGGGTTATCCCCAAGGGAGTTAGAGAGCTCTGCACTAACCCCCAGTCGGTATTTAAGTTCACGGTATCTCTCACAGTAACTGAAGATGTGCGCCACTGTGAGAGGCTCCCAACAGCAGTCACACCATGGTTCATCCTCACCCCGTAATATGTAGGAGTGGGTGAGGAAAGTGTGGCCAATTCGCAGACGAGCAAGCACAACCTCCTCCCTACGTGACAGGCGGCATGAGGACCCCCAGTACACTGGGGTGTCCTTCAGGGTGCGGAGTTTGTTGGTGGTCTCTGAAAACCACTCGGACCGCCATTGCCCATGGACAGCCCGCCGCACCATCGGGAGAGCATCAGAGGAGGGGACAGTAGTGTCAGGAACATCTGGTAGGTGGGCCACATGACGGGCATGGGCATCAGCCCTCTCATTCCCCATGATGCCAACATGCCCCGGGACCCACATACACAAAACTGTCTTGCCCTGCTGACGAATCACAAACAGCAAACTGTGCACACCCTGGACGAATGGTATTCCTGCTATACAGGGTGCAATAGCTATAGGGAGGATAGGGAGTCAGTCGCAAAAACAAAGTGTCGGTGGTTCAAAAATTGGATGAGTTCCAGTGACGCCTGGAAGGTGGCCCCCTATGAGATGACCAGTTGTAAAGACTGACCAACCCACAGAGGTGCCATCCTTCGACCCATCCGTGTAAACAAAAACATGGCCCCGATAGGTCAGAGAGAGGCGTCCAAACTCTTACTGGTACACTGACCTATTGGTACTGGCTTTGGGGAAGGCAGTGAGTGTCAAATTAAAAATCGGCTCAGGTACTGTCCAGGGCAGCACAGAGGCCGGTAGTACAGGCTGCATCCTTGGCAGGGTACCACCCAGGCCAGTGAGACCATCCATTCACCACATGCCAAATGGAGGGGGAACCCCTGGCCGGCGATCGAATGGTTGTTGCAGAGTGCGACTAAAAACGACTGCGTGTGTAAGGTGCTGTGGCTGACCTTTCAGCCACTAAGGATGCAGCTGTATGCTATATGCAGCTGCTAAGCACTGCCGCCTTACAGTCAGTGGCGGCTCACCGGATTCAGAATAAAGGTTGAGCAAGGGACTTGTGCAGAAAGCCCCAATGGACAACCGGATGTCAGCATGATGAACACTGTCCAGCATCCGGAGAGTAGATGGAGAGGCCAGGCCATAAACACTACAGCCATAGTCGAGTCCTGATCGAACGAGTGATCGGTACGATCGAAGAATCACCGTTCGATCTGCCCCAAAACCAGTTCCCTGCAGGCACCACAGAATATTAAGGGAGCGAAGGCACTTAGCCCTGAGCTTCTTCAAGTGTGGGACCCTTGTCAGACGGCTGTCAAAACGGAGACCAAGAAACCGGGCTGCCTCTACAACTGGGAGGAGGTGCCCATTCAGGGTAAGCTGGGGATCAGGATGAAGCCCTTGCTTATGACAGAAGTGCATGACTGTTGTTTTCTCAGGGGAGAATTTATAGCCACGTGAGGTGGCGAACTCATTGGCACTATTGAGTGCCAGTTGCAGCTGACGCTCAATGCCATGCATTGTGGCACCCCAGTACCAGATGGAAAAGTCGTCCATAAATAGGGACGGTTGTACCGGGGGGTGAATGGAGGAGGGAAAACCGTTCACCACAACAGCAAAGAGCGTCACACTGAGGATGCTCCCCTGTGGGACACCATTCTCCTGCAAAAAGGCGGAGGAGTAGGTGTTACCCACACGCACTCTGAAGGTCCGGTTGGACAAAAAACTATGGAGGAAGAGGGGCAAATTACCCCTGAGCCCCAACTGGTGCAAGGTCTCAAATATGCCATGGCACCATGTGGTATCATACGCCTTCTCCACATCAAAGAAGATAGCCACCAAGTGCTGTCGGTGGAGAAAGGCCTCACGTACTGCTGTCTCCAGTGAGATCAAATGATCCACTGGAGACCTGCCTGCACAGAAGCCACATTGGGTATTGGAAAGAAAGTTGTGCCGTTCCAGATACCACACCAAGCGCCAGTTAACCATGCATTCCATGGTTTTACACAGACAGCTTGTCAAAGATATGGGCCTGTAATTTGTGGGTAGGGTACTATCCTTTCCAGGTATTGGGAGGGGAATGATGATAGCCTCCTGACAGCCTACAGGGATGTCGTGCTGCTGCCAAATATAATTAAAATCCTCAAGAAGGTAGGAAACACCATTCTCAGGTAGATGCCGCACCAATTGGTAATGGATGTTATCAGGACCGGGGGCAGTATCCCAGGCCCGTGCTAGAGCTGCTCGAGGCTCCCAAGGGGTAAACGGGTCGTTATACCCCTCATCAACACCACCAGAGAAGTTAATTGAAAGGCGTTCTGCCGCTTCTTTCTGTTTGATGAAAGCTGCAGTGTAGTGCTGGGAACTGGAGATGGCTGCAAATGTCCTTGACAGCTCCTCAGCCACCTCACAAGGCAGAAGTAAATGTCTCCCTTGCACGAGGAGACCAGAGCCACAGGATTATAAGTACCTTCCCTGGATTTTACTCTGCTTTTCCCAGACATTCTTGGATGGCATGTGGTGGGTAAGCGAGGAGACATACTCACTCCATGAGGTGAGTTTGGCCTCCTTGTTTACCCATCGTGCATATGCCCGGGCTCTGAGGTAGTTGACATGATTGGCATCAGTTGGATGAGACTTTAAGAGGCGAAGTGAGCCTCTGCAGGCACGAATCGCACACCGACAGTCCTCTGTCCACCATGGCACCCGTGCTCGTGGAGGGTTACACGAGCTCTGGGGGACAGATGCCAATGCTGCCCTGATCAGCACCTCTGTGAAGTGGATCACTAGATCATTGACCCCATCAAAATCATGCAGTGGGCGAAAGTGGATGTGACGAGCAAACTCTTCCCAGTCTGCCTGATGCAAACACCATCATGGTGGTTGTTGGGGCAATGCCCCACTTCCACTGCTAATCCTGATGGGGAAGTGGTCACTTCCCCCCAGGTCAGACAGAACCTCCCATTGCAGACCCATTGCGCCAACCAAGGAGAGCAGATGGAGAGGTCGATACAGGAAAGACCACCAGTGGCAGTCATCACACGTGTGGGGGCACCAGTGTTGAGGACAATGAGGCCGTTGTGTGACACCCATTGTTCCACAAGGAGCCCTGGGGTGTTACGACTGTGCGAGCCATTGGGGGTTATGGGCATTAAAATCTCCCATAATCAGAAAGGGTCTGGGAAGCTGGGCTGTGAGGGAGTCAAGGTCTGCCCATGGGATATCAATCCCAGGAGGCAGGTAGAGAGAACATAGAGTGGTGGGCACATTCAGTTGCAGTGAAACTGCCACGGCTTGGAGAGGCATCTGCAAAGTAACTGGGGTGTGCATGCATCCATTCCAGATAAGGATACCCACCCCTAACACAGGGTGGTTTCCCTGCTGCCAGGTGTCTGCATATATCTTGAAGCCCCGTAACGAAAGTGGGGTATCACTACGGCAGAGGAACTCCTGGAGGGAGATGCAGATGGGGTTGTGCCGTGAGATCAGCATTGTGATCTTGTCCATCTTGTGGGAAAAACCTCGACAGTTCCATTGAAGGAGATTTACCATTAGGTGGGCTTTGGAGGTTTATTTCTATTCCCCCGTTTTTTCCATCCTACAGCAGAAAAGGGAGGGGTGCCTACAATTGGGTTTTCCTCCTCCATCTCAAAGGGGGAATCCCCATCATGTCCCAGTTGGGGCATGCTGCCACTCAGTGCCTTCTGCTGTTGGCCGAAGAGCTTGGGTGGACGAACAAAAGACACGTGCCTCACTGCGGGGGCAGGAGGTGTCCCTGATTTCTTCCCTCCTCTCTCACCCATCACCACCGCTATGGAGGGGGCCAGCTGGGCTGAGCCAGGAAGGCGGCTGCTCAAAGCAGATGCCTCTGTTTGATGGGAGGCATT